>RQTK01000295.1:414044-511027 GCA_003991915.1 Elysia chlorotica
GAGAGGGGCAAAAGCCTCCTGGCTGAATTTTTCTATTTATCCACTTCCTTGACCTGTAAGTTGATCAGGTCAATCCATCAACGATCAAACAAGCCCAGGGGGTACGAATCACTCGAGCTTGGCGGAGAGGGGGAGGGCGAAGGGCAGAAACAGAGAGAGGGAGAGAGAGAGAGAGAGAGAGAGAGAGATAGACAGCAGACAGACAGACAGACAGACAGACAGACAACGAGAGAGAGAGAGACAGACAGACAGACAGACAGACAGACAGACAGACAGACAGACAGACAGACAAACAGACAGAGACACACTCACATACACTCACAAAGTTTTCACTCGGAACTATTAAATATCAATATCTGCTACTACTAGTACTAGCCCACGACTGGTGTGTATACGATGGAGAGGTCAAAATATACATTTTTTTTTGTTCATCACAAGCAAGCATTAATGATCCTCTCACAAACTGATATTAAAAAACAAACAAACAAGCAAACAAACAACAACAACGCGAAAAGATGCAACGCTTATAAGGAAAGTCGCATGGGGGAATGTCGTACATTAAGCACACATCATAGTTTCTCAAACCAACTTATCTTTGTTGTGAAAGGCGTGGATTAGGTCGACTTACACGGCTCTACAGAGAAGAGAGACTTTCTTGTGAATGTTACGGCGTGTCAAGGTTTATTTTAAATTAATAACTCTTAATTGCCAAAGATCCCATTATATTTAAATGGATATTAGTCATAAATCTAAACAGTCTTTATATAGCGAAGCAATGCATGTTACAGTAATATACAAAAAGCTCAACCGTCTCAGATATTTTTTTTCAAATGTTTACAGTGAAAGCTTTTGCACGTTTCATTCTTACGTTCACATTTTGATGACACTAACAAAATCTTTTTACTCCTGAAATTCTTACTCTTCCAGCCGTGTTTCTTTTATTCCGTTTGTCTGTCTGTGTGTTGGTATGTCATTTTATTCATATCTCTCCCCGATCTCTTTCTCTTTTCCTCTTTTTGTTGTTGTTTTTGTTTCTTTTTTTTTGGCTGAGGGTTGGGGGGAGTAATTAACCATTTCATTATCTCCTTTAAACTCTGTTGTTTTTACTTTTTAGTCTTTCATATGGCTGTTAGTGCATTGTATTAAATAAGAAAATATATCCACTACCAATAGTGTGTATCTGAAAGCATGAATGGATTATATGTGTACGTATACTAATACCTTTTGTCAATGCAACCTTGAAATATTTTGTAACATTTTGTATGCTACTTATTGCTATTGATTTATTGGTGGGTTTTTTTTCTGAAACAGGGCCAAAAAGGCGGAAAGTTGAAGATAAATTATAGTGTGCAATAGAGCTCGTTATGTGGTAACGACAAAATATAACCTTTTTTTTTATAGTAATTTTACAGCTTCATGATTCCTTTTACTTTTTTCTAAAAATCGTAACTGACAATTATTGAGATAACTTCCCTGGCCCCTGTGTTCTGACGCAGTTCTGTCGTCTGCCATCCATTGAGCGTGCGGGTCCATCGTAATTACGAAATTATTTGTCATGATTGTGCATGCGTGACTAAGTCACGATTAGTTTAAAAAGTCACAAAACTATTTCCTAAAGAGGTCATTAAACAAAATGTGTTTTAGGATAGGGTCAATTTGAAAGCATTCAACAAATTATTATACGAAGGTTCGCAAATTATTTTAAAAGGTTTAAAATAAAACAATAAAACTAAAAGAAGGGAAATATGCGAGGTACATGTATAAGGTTTAAGAATCTTTCGAAATAGCGGAAAGACCATCATTGTTATTGCAGTTTAAAACCAAGAAACAGTTTAGAGCAAACAAGCCATAAAGCGTGATACAAAAGAAATACATTATTTTACATTTATCACTGGAATAAATTACTAATTAAATTATACAACTAGAAGCAAAAAGCAGCACTCGGGAAAAAAGGAAATGAGTGGGTGGTTTGTTTTTTTATGAGGGAAGAGCCATGAACGTAGTAAATAGGGTTACTTAGTATAAGGGTGATCACGCATATTGCCTTCATAATTGACGGTTCGAAATAAGATAATTAGCATTGTGCTAGCACGAAAAAGTGTATTAGAGGTTGTTAGCGCTGACTATTATGTGGGTTAAGCCCGACCTCACAATCATAAAGTGACATTAAGGATTCGTATTCAGAGATAGCAATCATTTCGGGGACTTCCGAAAGCCAGGGTGCATGTGAATTATTTGCCCTCGCACACTGTAATATTTTCCCAGTACAAGTCTAGACTGATGGGGATGTAGAGCTGTCATGTGATTGTTTATTATTTTAAAGATGGTTCATCACTGACTAAGTCATCACCGACATGACTTTGTGGACAAGGTTTGAGTTATAGTTTTTTAATTTTTGTTGAAACGATTAGTAAATATCTTGTGCCAGAGTTCGGGTGTTTTTCGCTTATTGTTGTGCGCATTGATTTTAGAGTGCAGTAAAGCAGCCAAAAAAGTTAACCATAGTAACAGTCAAAATATTTCAGAAATGAAAGTAGGTAGGAAATTTTGAAACAAAAAAAAAAACATTCCGAAAGAGCCTCTGTGCCATCTTACATTGTGATTTAAAGTACTTTTTGGGTTGGTTATTTCTTTACTTGTACAATAGTAAACAAGTTGCAAAATTTCATACGGCGAAACTTGGCTTAAATTTCATGCCGCCATGTCTTCCTCATAATCTCCAGATTGTTTTTACCCATCCCTCATTAATTTCTCCTCCATCTTTCTAGGCCTTTTTCAGCTATTCATTAATTTAAACTCTTACTATTTTATGATTTCCATCATTGAAGTTCACCTGAATGTTTTTAAGCATTGTATCAACAATAATAAACCTCCACTTTCCCTAATGTTACCTACCCGGGATAACTTTCTTGTTCATACATTAAGCTCAATTTTCTCCATTTTTTCTCATTATCTAAGTCTCTCTATCTGCTTCTTTATTTCTCGCCCCCCCCCCCCCCCTCTCCTCTCTCTCTCTCTCCTCTCTCTTTCTCTTTCGTCTCTCTCTCTCTCTCTCTCTCTCTCTCTCTCTCTCTCTCTCTCTCTCTCTCTCTCTCTCTCTCTCTCTCTCTCTCTCTCTCTCTCTCTCTCTCTCTCTCTCTCTCTCTCTCTCTCTCTCTCCCTCTCTCTCTATCCCTCTCTCTATCTCTATCCCTCTCTCTCTCTCTTTCAGTCAAACCACCTTACTATATTTCTCTAATTTGGCATGGTTGTTACTTTGTCAATCTTTGCCGCCAGTAATCTTTTGTTTATCAATTTGATGCCCTGTTGCGCCGCTATCGTCAGAGGATCGACCGGTCATTAAGGTCACAAAAGGGATGCGCTGGTCGATACAGGGAAATATTTTACGCCTGTCGTTTGCAAAGTCGACAGTTTCCTATTGTGCAGTCACAATTTCACTGTATTAAGTAAAGGAAATTAATCTGCACCTAATGTGTACCGCAAAAAAACATTTGTTTGACATAACGGTGGTGATGGGGCGGAGTGTTGAATAAAGATATGGCTATATCAGTATGCGTTGTTTGATGCAAATGGGCTAGTAGTAGTAATAGTAGTAGTAGTAGTAGTAGTAGTAGTAGTAGTAGTAGTAGTAGTAGTAGTAGTAGTAGTAGTAGTAGTAGTAGTAGTAGTAGTAGTAGTAGTAGTAGTAGTAGTAGTAGTAGTAGTAGTAGTAGTAGTAGTAGTAGTAGTAGTAGTAGTAGTAGTAGTAGTAGTAGTAGTAGTAGTAGTAGTAGTAGTAGTAGTAGTAGTAGTAGTAGTAGTAGTAGTAGTAGTAGTAGTAGTAGTAGTAGTAGTAGTAGTAGTAGCAATAGCAACATCAGTAACAGCAGTAACAAAAGTGCAGGTGTAAACCTGTTTTAGAACCTATTCCATCTTCTTAAACGTCTTAACGCGCCATTTTAGTTTTTAGGAATCAACGGTAACAATTAGTATTATTGCATTGCGTAAAAGATTATTCGACTTAACGTACTCGTATGCTCTACATCAACATCTCTTGCTTTTAGTCATCTTTTATTAACACAGAGTTAGATTTACACTTTAAAAAAATTTCACATACAACATTTGTTTAGCTATAACTTCTAACGTTTAAACGCGATAACCATTTGTAATATACTAATAATGTTAATTTATCTATTTTCCCCAGTGCAAAAAACTCAGCGTCTTTGCCAAGTGGTTTGAGAACCAAGAGCAGCGATAGAACTGTCTGGTCATCAGAACCAGATTATGTTTCTACAAAACTTGAGTTTTCGACGCCTGGTCATTTTTCCTACATAAGTTCAAGACATTTTAAAGATATACAAGTGAAAACGTCCCCATCCTTTTATCATGTAACAAGTCTTGGTCCAGTGCAGTTGACTCAACAAGAACATTCACAGGCATCGGCTTTGCAGACGTTCTCTGCTGATCTAGTATCTCTGGAATCTGTGTCTGTGAAGATAACTGAACCGTTGACACAGATTCCAGAAAAAATTGTAACTTCAAGACTTTTTGAAAAAGAACGCTTTGAAAGAGATTCTTCCGCGACAGATTTTTCACCAGCTCCTACAAGCCTTTTCTTGTCTGAAAAAGATGCGTTAATCGTAGACACAACTGTACAGCCCTACCCAGAGGATATCTCTTGTCATGCTACTCTCGACATTAAAACGGCGCTTGGAGGTGAGGAATACGCCTCTCCTTCCAAAGCAAGGTCTAAGCGAGAATACAACACCCTAGATCCTCTTATCTTGGAAGTTGACTCCTCTGTGCTCGTTGGACCTCATGCTACGAAGACAAAATTTTCCAGAGTTGAACCCACTGTTCATGATTTTAAAAGTCACTCAACGTTGCCATCTGATAGTAATAAACCATCACTACCAGCTCTAAATCAAAGTGGCCCATCTTTCCTCGTAGGCTCTTATTCCTTAGACAAGGAGACCCATAAATCAATAGGACAGAGCACATATGATAGATCTGATGCCGGTGCCAAACATTGGTTTGCGACAGATAAAAGTTCCAGCCTCACATTTACTCAAAAGAGTGAACTTTTCTCCGAGGATCCACTCACGGATCTTATTTTAAGTGCGCCTGAACTGCACGATTCACGTATTGGATACCCTACAATAACAACCAGTAGTCTAGTTTTGCAAGGGGGTGAAAGATTGTCAAACTCGTATCATTTAAACATCTATACACCATCACATCTTGAAAGCTATCAAGTCCTGTTTTCAGATATTTCGAGTGATGTGTATGATGTTTCCCTTGTGGATGATTTTGTGACTACTTCTCACACAACTAGTGATGACCATATAATATTACCTTCGCCTGTTTTTCCACCCATACCTGATCCAGAGAGACAACAAGTCAAAGTATCAAACATAGCAACTTCTAATTTCTCTTCAAATATTTCAAGTGAATACTTTGCATCATTGTCGTGGTTACCTAATGAGGTCTATACAAGAGATGTGAATCGCATCGCTACTGATTTGGCTCTATCTAAAAAAGAATTAATATCCAGTAGTGCAATATATTCAACACCATCTTTCTTTGATACTACAAAAACGACGTTACATATTTTTGAGTCAAACTTCTACACAGATTCTTCAACCTTAAGCACCCGACCCAGGAATGATAATTATCCAACGCAGGAATTGTCTACGCTTAGAAAGAACGCAAGTGGACAAACGTCAAAGACTTCGTCGAACATACAGACCAATGTTTTGTCGCCTATTAATTCACATGAAACGTTAGCTGCCAGTGAATTTCAGGACGACGCTTTGCTCCAGAAAAGTGAATCAGCCGAGGATAATCAAAAGACCTCACTTACGGCAGACCCTCCATATTCTTTAACATATCACGGTTTATTTTCTTCTAGTGACGTGGAAAACTCTGCTTTTTACAATGAGGATCACGAATCTTCATATACCACCCATTCATTAAGGAATTTTCTCGATTCAACCCAATATCTCAGTATTAATACAATTGACAAAGATCAAAACGAAAAATTATATTCATCACATCCCGAAAGTATTCATTCCAAATGGACAAACTCTGTATTGACTGCACATGTGTCTTCTCAGGTACGAACAAAATACTTAGAATCACGCTTCACAGATCTGGTCTATCAAGATCCTTATGAGACAAACATGGCTGTGTCAACATCTACAGCTCTGATGCCGACAGTTCCCCATAAACATAACGACTTGTCATGGGAAACTATAAAACCCAGCACTGTTAAACCTTCGAAAGTGCCAGATGATTCCGAACATATTACTGCAGTCCTTGAAACATCAAAGATCATTCGAATGTCAACACTGAGTGTTTCATCGCAAGGGCCACAAACACACGAGCATCCACAGGCATCAGCATTGACGCCATCGCCATCTTTGAGAGTTCCGGCTCCCACTCAGGGCCCAGCTCCCGGAGCTCTAGAGCCCCCGAGACCGCCGAGCTCAAATAAAGCTTTTGCTCCAGCTCCTTCAGTGAAAGACAGTGTTCCGGGCATCTTTGAGGAGTTTAACACTGAACAAATAACAACTCTTATTCCAACGAAAACACGGAAGCAATCAAGGACTCCCACGGTTATGAAGTCTTCCGTTATTCAACCGTCCGTGGTTGTATCTCAGGCGCCTTTGTTTACCACAGCTTTACCTTCCAAACCAGGAGGGATGAGCAGCACCTCCCCGTCCACTGTACCGACTTTTCCAGGTGGCCCATCAAATTCAACGACTGGTGGTAATATCATCGATAAATTGATTTAAAAAAACATGAGAATTTATTCATTTCTCTTCCCCCTCCATCTACCTCTGTCTGTTTTTATATCTTTCTCTATAACTATCTCTGCCTATCTGTTTCCTTGTCTGTCTCTCCCACTCTCTCTGTCTCTTTCTCTCTCTTCTCTCTCTCTCTCTCTCTCTCTCTCTCTCTTTCTCTCTTTCTTCCTCTATCTGCATTCAATTATCTCTCCAATTCAGTTATCACATCTATATTTTCCTTTTCATCCCCTACTTTGACTATTTCAAACACATCTCTTCTTGTCACTGTTCATGTATCTGTATCCAACTGTCTTTATAATCTTTTTCTTTGTTTCATTTTGTAGTGTGTTGGTTTCTTTTTTCTCCCAATTATTTTTAAGCTAAAGTTCAGCTTTTATCACGTCTTAATTATTAAATCCTATGCTTTAAATTTTACGATTTCACTGTAATTATTGAAGTTGTACCAAGTGTATGGATTAAGCAAAGAATACGTGTCCCAAATGTATGCGCGCCCACTTTTCAATTGTTAAAGGATATAGTGTAAAGAAGATAAATAAGTGAATTTTGAAAAGTGCAATTTTTTTGTTCTACAGAAGAAAGTCAAACAGCAGCCAAGATGTAACGAATTTGGTCAGCTTAAAAAATTAGTGATAAAAATGTTTTTCTGTTTTTGTTTTTTTTAAATTTTATTATTTTTTAGGGAGAAAAAAAATATTTACATAAACCTGTCTGTGTCGACTACATTAAGAGCTAAACACTTAAATGTAATCATTTTACTACCTTTAATTTGGAAAATTTGAAACCGAGAAAAAATTACACTCTGGTTAGTCAAATAACGGAGAAAAGTCAGTATTATTCCTGAAGAGTGGGCTACAAATCTGTTTGGCACACTCATCCTTTCTTCTATCGCTTGTCCTATCACTCTGGAAACAAAAAAAAAAGTAACGAATGTCATAATTCTTGTTTAGTGGGCGGAACTGACCACACCTCGGAGATTATAATTGGTTCCGCTGTGGCTGTCTTCCTCTTAGCAATTGTGGTGTTGGGAACTCTTCTCTGCTTACGGTGGAAAAGACGTAGGACGAAGGTCAGTAGGGATATGTTAGGCCTGTGAGTGACTCTATAAATAAAGCATACTTGAGATACTTTGTTGTAAGCGTACAGAAGAAAAATAAAATAATACGTACTCTCTTGTCTGATTAGCGTACAAAAAGTCAATACAAGATCATTCACAACGTTAAATAGTCACGACGTCTACATATTATATTAGAAGTAAACTTTTGAAAACTGAATTTTACTTACACAAAATGTAAACTTTACCAAATGAAACAAACTCCAAATAAAGGGCAATATAACACCCTATTAGGAGGTCGTAGTCATCCATGCCGTGTTATTTATAGATGCAGTGTAAATGTATCAGCTATATTTGAATATTATGATTATTAGCACTGGCAATGTAATACTATACATGATTGAAGACTTTTTAAAAATACTTTGAGAAACAATCTTAAAAGTCATCATAACAACAATAAGTAACGTGTCTAAAATAAACTCATTTACTGACCACAAAACCTAGACACCTGCCATAAATACAGATGACCTGTGGATGAACAGCTTTGACACTAACAATCACATGATGCCGCTGCCATCTCTGACAACATGTGCACCTGAGATGGAAGTTCCCGTAAAAAATGGTTGGTTGTTTTAAGAAAAAATGTTTTCGTACATAAACTGGAAAATATGACAAATATTGTCCAGCATTCCTGATACTTCTCTAATGGTTACGGCAACAATTTTAACAACCGCTTTTGATTAATAAAGACAATAATAACAACAACAAATAATACCGCTACTACTACAACAACAACTACTACTACTACTACTACTACTACTACTACTACTACTACCACTACTACTACTACTACTACTACTACTACTACTACTACTACTACTACTACTACTACTACTACTACTACTACTACTACTACTACTACTACTACTACTACTACTACTACTACTACTACTACTACTACTACTACTACTACTACTACTACTACACTACAACTACTATGATTATTGCCTCTACTACTGCTACATATACTTCTTTTATCACTATGGCCATGTACGTTTACAAATAATCCTCACCTGTATTGCTGCTATTATAGTGCTCATTTATTCTTTTTTCCAACCGCTTTACGACTTCTACTCTTGCTGCTAGCCCCGTCAAAACCGGTGACACTTTTGATTTTATCAAAAGCTCTATCTTTGCAAACTGTCTCTCCTCAGAAAACATATACACTGTGGCTTTCCCGTATCAGCCGCTACAAGATGGACACTTGTCCCTACACAAGGGCGACAAACTTCGCCTAGTGGAGACGGCAGACAACGGCTGGTGGAGGGGGGTGTCCGTCAAGAAAGGCAAATCTGGGTGGTTTCCCAGCAGCTACGTTACTGCTGAAGACATTGGTAGGTGTTTGACGGTGTGTTATTTCCTTAGAAATAATATTTGGGTACTTTTTGTACTTAAAGTGTATTAAAACAATATGCGCATGATCTCTTTGTTAAGTTAGGAAAGATTTTATCTCTTATAATGTCATATATTGAAACCGAGGAAATAGCCTTGTTGCATTTTTTTTTTTATATTCCAGCATCATCAGAAAACAAAACAATCGGCTCAAACGATGAAATCTTCACTCCAGACGAGGAAGAAAATAAGCAAAAGACCGGCCTTGAGAGGCAGATTAGTTCGTTTCAGATCAAGAGGATGACAGACACAGAAGTCGTAAAAGAAAACAATACATTTGCGGTCATTGAGGTACCAATGCTACATGTTATAATTTTAATGCAGCGTTAAAATTAAACAAAAATCATAGAGTAAACTGATATATTCTAATTTAAGTTTCGAGATTGTTAAACGTTTATTTTATACCGGCTATTTAACAATATAACTCCCAATTGTGACAATGAAAAGTTATGACTATGATATTGTAGAATTTGTTCTTAACATGACTCGAATCAGGCGCGATGTGTCCGCGACATTGAAAATTCGAGGATCCTCCCAATTGGCAGTTCAAGTTTAACTTCACGTTGAATTAAAAAACACTATGTCAATTTTACCTGACAAAACATATACAATTTTATAACGCACCATGCTATAAATGTGGATTTTGAGTTAAGGCCTAAAAATATAATTCAAACTTAGAACATATAATATGTAGACAATGGATTCATGTATTTCGATCCTAATAACCACACACAAGGAGCAGGAGAATGCTAAGGATGTGCAAGGCTGGGTAAACATGGCGGCCAGCATGTCTATGATGTCACTTCCGACAACAGAGTTGAGCTACAGCACAAACCTAACAGATTTCACAACAGCAGCTAATGGTATGCATATGGTTAGGAGATTCAGTTTGTGTAACTTACATTCTGCTTTCTTTAAAAGTAAATACTGAATATCTTTTCATGAGTAAGTCTTATGTACTTTTTAGAATCGCATACTATGCAATTAAATCAACTTATGTTTTAAATATTTGATAAGCTTTACACCAAAAGTCCGTTTGGAATATGTTTAGTGGAGGGGGCGTCTGGGTATACCGTCTTCTAGGTTCCCGGGAGGAAATATACGGCGAGCACATTTGGATAATTTACCAATGAAAGTAGTTATGGTGCTGCTGTCATCGACACAACAAAGATAAAGGTAAATACGAAACAGAATAGTCGCTGATGATAGACATTAGCAAGCCAATACACAACCCAACGAGTGTTCAATGCTATTTGTTTAACCCCAATGAAAATATTTTAATGGCTGAAAATATAACGACTTATCTTATAGCCCACTTTACATTGACTTGCAAGTGTGTGTAGTTTGGTGGGAGTTTCAAAACCCAGTCCTTTCTGCTGATTACTGCACATGCAAATTTTTGTATAGTTTGGTCGTAAACGACGAGAAACGTAGGAGACGGTAGGGAGAGCCGGCAGCCCAGTAGGTAGTACCCTGGGCTAATGATATGGAAGTCAAAGGTTCGAATCTCTGCCTGTATCTCCATCTCCAACCCAGGTTAGTAAAATATGAGATAAAATAGGAGACGCTCGGTATTCCCTATATAATTCATCGTTTTTGTTGCCAGGTCAACGGTTCCGCGCTGTGTACGCATACAAGCCTGTGAACCGTGGAGAGATGGGCCTCCGGGAAGGGGAGTTGGTCACGTGTCAGGAGCGGGACAGGAACGGTTGGATGCTCGGCCGGAAGACACGCTCAGGCGAGCAGGGCTGGTTTCCGGCCGTCTACGTTGATCAGGTAGGAGATGATTATGGTTGATTGATGTCTGGGATATTTAAGTAATTACTGAACTTTTAGTGTATTTTCATCTCCATTCTATATCCCCTCAACCTTAAGTCTCTTTGCTGATGTTACAATTCAGTGTTATGGGCGTCATGAATTTATGAAATTGAAGTTTACTTCTTTTAAACAAAAAGAGGAACATTATAGCCATCAAATACTTAGATACACCATTTTCAAAGAAAGCGCGATTAAACGGAAAGAGGTTTTATTTCTCTAAGCTTTAATTTGCATTATCATCAATTTTTTTTTTACATTTTCATGTGGAATACATCTTTCTTTTTTAAGCTTATAAATTGTAATTCCTATCTGAAGATGTTTAAGGAATGAAATAAATATAAACATATTAGCAATCTTAATTATGTAAAAAAAAGACCACTCCATCCTTATATTATTGCTTATATAATTATAACACGCCCCTTCCATTCTTCCTGTCAATGCCACCTGCAGGTATCCTCGGACGACGAGTCCATCTGTGATCCAGAGATTCCTGACACTTACGACCTGCTCGATTCTAACAAACTGCATAAGGTCGACCAGACATTCGTAGGCATAGGTGCGTTAAACGTGTGTTTCTCATGTATTTGTTTATACAACATTGGTAATTTAAATGATTCACAATATTGAAACATTTCGTTTGAAACCTTATGTAACTGAATTTCATGACCAAAGCCGATAATAGCACGGTTCATACCCGAACAACATTACACTACACACATGTGATTGTTTCGATTCTCCAGATCACGAGGTCGTCCTTCCGTTCTCTAGCCCAGTGCCTGGAGATCTGGCTCTGGTGCCAGGGGAGACCGTCACTGTGCTCCAAACGCTGGCCAACGGATGGTGGTTTGGCGTCAAGGAGCAAGACTGTGGATGGTTTCCAGCAACATTTGTTGAAGTACGTTTTTTTAATGAAATCAATTATATAATGATTTATAAAAAAAAACAATTGATTACCTCAAGTACTTTTTTCTATCCAATAGAAGTAAGATGCTACTGTGTCGGCCTTTATGTTAAGATGAATGAAACTTAACAGTTTCATGAACGTGTGCGATAGCCATCAGCGAGACTAAATATATCATTTCCTTTGTAAAAACCTTTATTTTATGAGTTCGCATGCATGTTAACCAGGTATGTCTCCAGGCGAGCAAACTCATTCATTAAAACTGGGCCACATCTAAGAAATTCGCAAGGCAATATATTTTTTTTCTATTACTTACAGATGGCAGAAGACACAACACCAGCTGAAGCTCCTGATCAACATAACCAACTGACTTCAAAAGAGGTTGCTGCTCTTCTGCTCTCAGGTTTTAGCAAATCTAGCTACCCTGAACAGCAGCAGATAACACCAAAGACAGCAAGCACGCACAAAAGTACCAACAAAAAGGGATCAGTTTCTTTACAAGTCAACGTTGCTTTCAGAAAGCATAAGTCCGATGACCGTTTGGACAGCACGTCCATTTCCTCGCAGAACACGGTGACTGAACTGAGACCTCACCGCAAGGCTCCTCCTCCCCCACCAGCGTCGTTGAGAAATTCAGAGGCCATGAGCGAGGCAGCATCTGACCTTGGGCCTCAGTTAGATGGAACTCTGCGCCGCCCGGCACGTCGGGCCCCAGCTCCGCCTGTAAGTAAGGACGCTAGGCTAACAAGCAAGGGATCTGCAGAGAAACTGGAGGTATCGAGTTCTCAGTCAAAACCTCCCGATATGTCTATTGTATTAATCAACGGGAAAAGACCAAAGCTTCAAAAAATAACGCCCGATCGTCTGAACGAGAAACACCTGAACCCTATGATTCGGCCGTCCACAAGAGGTTTCATGGCCAGGCCCACAGATAGCTCCAAAGATATTTGGGAATCTCGCCCTGAGAAACGCTTGTTAGAGAGAAACAATCACAGGAGTAACCATAGCAACAGAGCGTCGAGTAACCTGAGCAGCTACCTGTCGAGCCCCGTGCACGGCTTGGATTCTCCCAGGTTAGAATTAGATGGAACTTACCTAGCGACTGGTCTGCCGTCGCCCGTATCGGGTTCCAGCCTCATGTCTGAGAAATTGGTGCAAAGCTTGACGGGGCAAACTTTCCGGCAATAGTTGGTCTAAGCAGGTCCTCGTCAATAGGCTCCTCCGTCCATTCGCACGCAACCCTGGCGCCCGACGTTGCTGCAGTGAACTTTTCCTCCATGAGCGATGGTAGCCGGGCAACTCTAACAAATCTCCCCACTGAGCGGGCGGCCAATGGTGGCAAAGACCAAGATGTAAATCATGATGGCGACGATGAGAGCAATAACAGTCGGGAAATACCTTTGAGTTCAAGGTTAACCAAATTGAGCCGCAGTAGGAGCCGGAGCCAATCCCCAGCCATATTCCCGCCAGCACCTTCTTCGGCACTGTTTCAAAACGCTCAAAGGTTCAACAATTCGCGTTCCCAGTATTCCTCCGATGCTAGTGAGTCTGGTAGTACCTCAGTGAGACAGGAACCACGCGATAGACTACCAACACCTTCCTCAGAATCAAAGCATAATAATCGGCCCAAGTCCCAAGGCGCCTACAGCAAGAGACGGGACAGGCGACATAGAACTCTAACCTCTGTACCTCCACCAACCGTGCCAAGGTTAAGTGCGACAAATAGATCCTTTTCTGGATCAGGGCAGAACCATAGCGAAACAAACTCACCAACCAGCGAAAAGAGCTTTCCTATAATCAAAATAAATGTCGGAAAGCAAAAAAGCCAAACGCTACCAGAAAACAACAAAATCAATGAAAATCCAGAACTGAGACATGGCGATGTTTTAAAACTACCTGCACAATCAACATTTGGCGCTACTACTCAAGAAGCTCCTAAAAAAGACAATGAAGATCCACGTCTTCTACAAATCCAAGGTTACACTGACATCCCATTGCCACAACTTAGTCACAGAAACGGAGACAAAACATCTAATAATAACGAGATCCCTGACACCAAAACATATCAGTCAGGATCTGAAGCCGTGGTATTTACAACATCGTCTGATCCATCTATTCTCTCTCCAGAGGCAACCAATTGCCCCTCCACCGATTTGCGGAAACTGTATAACCAGGCCCGCGTGGGGGAGGAGGACGCTGCGCCCAACAGAGACTCTCTTCGAGACCTAGTGCCAGGGACAGTCTCCGGGATCGTCCAGCAGATCAACAAACTTTCCCCAGCCAGTATGTCTCCCAGCAGCAATTCCACAGACAAATCCAATGGTACTGCCTCTAGCAGTGGTTCTTATGGAAATGGGAGCTGCGAGAACCTTCACGTGAAAGGATCATTGAGCGAAACAGAAGAAATCGGCGATGTTGATAATGCCAGTGAAGTGTTACTAGAAACTCCAGAGCCAACAGTGTCAAACAATGCCTCAGATGGATCAGACAATCACTTGTCAAAATCAGACAATCACAAGCCAAGCAATCCGTCAGAACGATTAAATAACCAATTGCAAATATCAAACGATCACGGGGACAGGGCAGAATCTCCAGCCACTAGCCCAAGCGCTGTGCCTAACGGGGTCGCTACACAGGAACATCCTGCAAGCCTCGACCTGCAGGCTACCGGTAGCTCAGCTGCTGATGCGGGAACAAGCGATGTGTAGACTTCCTTGATTGCTCTGTAGAGTCTGAAGTAAATGACATGTACTAACTTGCATAAATACTTAATTATAAAGCAGCACCAGTTGATTCATTTATTTATAATATGATGCTTGAAATGGGTGATAATATGTGTTCAATGCAAAGTGCCTAGAATTAAAATGCAATATTTGATTAAGAAACAAGATCTCTCTTGTTATGAATCTATAAGTTAATTATGTATTTTTTTAAACAAAGTTCCTAATTTTTTTTTTAAATGGTAACATAATTGGGGATTAATATAACTTTTATAAGTGAAATAGATGATACTTTGGCAACTTGTATAAAAATTATTCTTACAATTAATCATCTTTTATATTGTAGATGCTTGCTATGACACATGGCTGGTGATGAAATTTTTCAGTGCCAACAATTTTTACACTAATGTCTTCCTAAAATCTGAGTTTACAAATACTGCACTAGATTATTTTAGACAATACCAATCAATGTCTAATAAAATTTCGCAGTTTATAAGCGCTGCAAACTTTAAAAACAACACATTACAGCGGGGTGTTATATATGGCTTATAAGTTGAAACTTAATAAGGATAATGACAGGCTATATTCAAACCAAACATTAAATCACTGTTTGAATACATGTATTTCAATGCTGTGAGTGTACTTAAATTGATGATTCAATACTTTTTAGTTTTCCTTTTTTTATTACTGTATATATTTCTTTCTTTTTGTAATTAAGTATTCTAAAGCAGTCCAGCTTGTGAGAATTTACTAGCCTATATATCATGTGATAAATTTCTTACAAAGGTTTCACCTGCTGCTCATTTTGTCTTTACGGGGACAAACTGCGACTTGAAGCCTGTAAAAAACTAAACTGATGATTTCAAAACAAATGTAACATTACCTTCATTCTGCATGGCAAACAAAACCTTTTTTAATTAATGGTTTGTGTGCATACATCCATAGCCCATAAAAGCTATTTACAAGATGTAAGTCTTAATGTTTACAAATTTATGTACTTGAATATGAATTTAAAAACCTATGTACATAAATTACAAATGTACACACGCTCATCCTGGTTTTTTGTTGTTGTTAGAATTAACTACTCTTTAATGTTTTTGGTAAATCAAATCAAACAATTATGTATACAAACTAACTTAACTCAACAACTCCTAACTTCTATGCAAGCTTGCCTTTTCTAAGCAGGTGCCAAACTGCGTGTATTCAAAATAATGTATTTCAAAACTGTACATTTTATTTGTGATAATCAGTATTTACCTGAAATTCATTTTTGCATTATTTTTCTTTGCAATATTTTTGTGCCAGATTTAACTTTGTATATCCAACTTCACCCTAGCGATTTCTTATTCTCTATCCATGCAATATGACAAGAAATTAAATTTTAAAAAAAACTGTGTCATATTGTTTTTTTATCCATGCATCTTCAAAATTAAAATCTAAATGAGAGTTAAGTTGATTTGTTTTAACTCCAACATTAGCACTATAAACTTAAAGGCTATATTGTAGACAGGCCCCAAGATTGACGTATGACAATTTTATGTGCTGCGGCACAAAGGACAGGGCGGGGATAACATGACTGCTGTCTCAGCCCATCACACTAAACTGATCCCAATGCAACCAGTAGGGGGCAAAATTGCCAGGACTCGAACCACAGATCTCATGCGTCGGAAGCCGATGTTCAATTTCTTGGCTACCGTGCCCACCCAAATCCAAACAATATGGGTGTTTAAAGTTCCCTTTGTTTGCAGAATTTCACCTTTAAAAAGTGCATTTTTTTTTTTCTTATTTTATTTAAAATTTCATAATAGAAAGTCATTTTAAAAGTTCAAGAGTATGGTGTTTAGCATTTGGGAGTGAAAAAATAGTACATGTATAACAATAGTTTAGAACATTAGATTTTACACACCTAAAAAAAAAAGTTAAATGTCCTTAATGAGATATATCAACGTTTGAGCATGCCAGAACAGCAATTGAGAGCATAATTTTAAATGCCTCATTTCCTCACTATTCCAAAACAGACATAAAAATGATCTTCTGAAAAAAGACTAAACTTTTGTTTAACTTTTATCATGAGAAGTTGAAAATACATTATAGCAAATTTATCATCTTTAAAATAATGTATGTATTTGCAAACATTTTAGAAACAATGAGATATAAAATCTCTTAATGCTGCCTTTACATCTTGGAAAAATGTGACAATGCATTCATTTGAAGAAGGCTATAAAGTGAACGAGTGAGTGGATGTGTCACTGTCATTTTTTTTAAGTCTGAAATGAATAAAAATTTCAGAAAATGCAATGAATAATTATTATCTGTATGCATTCCCATTTTAGTTTTAAGTTCATATCTGGATTTTGTCATACTAAGTTAGAAACTGAAAGTTTGAAACAAGGGTGTAATTAACTGTTTTAACGTTGATTTATATCATTTATATAAAAGTTAAACGGCAATACATTATAAAATATTCCCTCCAAAATACTAAAGCTATGTAATGATGTATATCATTTTAGACACTAAGAAAAATGCATAACAAAATGTATTTACATTACAATAGTTTTTATTTGGACTTTCACTCAAATCATTATTTGAAAAATTTATTTTAATGGGTATGGTATTACTTTTAAGAGTAACTGTAATGAAGGGTCTTGGTAAACTTGAGTTTTAATCTGATGATAGTCTATTTAATTAGAATAATCAGCTTTTTCAAAAGACTTTTAATACAGTGTGCATAATATTGTGATAACTCAACGTTACAGAGACCAGACATTTCATGTCAAGTTTAGGAAAGATCCACTATTTTAACAAGGGTGACAAAGTTGGCGTGGCTTAGAAGAATCTACACAGTGCTGTACTTTGCATATCCTTCCCGGCTCCACCAGCCTACCAGACTATCCTAGCACAGACAAACAGCGACTTACTTTTCTTATGGGAATATTTATACACATTATTCATGTCAAATTGTTTTGGAAACATGGAGAAAAAAGTGAATCAGTACATGTACAAGTATACCGTTAGCTATAAGAAGGCATTTCTTCTAGACTTTTTAACTACATAAATGTCAAATGAAGGGAAATAATGATAATTTATTGTCATCAAGAGTTATGAGCTTTAATTCAGCTCATCAGGCAGCAGCGCCCCTGAACGAGTGTGTAATGCAAATGGTGTGAAGTGTCCAGTTATTAAAATAGAACAAAAAGCGTCAGAAAAGGAATGATATTTACTTTAAAGTTTTACTATCACGTTTCTACTGGTTGATTCAATACCATTCATGTTATCCAAAACAGTGTAATAATTTTTTTCAATCAAATTTCCTATTGATTTATTAGATGTGAGATCAATTGTAGCTAAATGGGACTGTCATTAGTGTACATAGCAATAAAACAATGCATAAACTAATGAAAGTCTGCAATATTTTTCATCTCAAACTTATCCTGATCTTGTAAATGTACAATTATTGTGAATGGTGCAGCTTTTGCAATATATAATTAAAGAAACTGTGTTTTCTTTTTTTGTAGGTCACATCTACTTAAAAAAATAATAATAAAGAACACCTTTTGTTCACAAACAGACAAATGATATAGCAAAAAATGTATTGCAGGAAATGCTTGCAAAAATTATTTTTATTTTGTCGGACACCATTTTTTTTTTCAATGACATAAATTTAGCATCACATAATTTCAACGGACATCTAGAAAACTAAAAAGCAAGATCCATACTTTTTATAGGAAAAAAATGTAAAGCTACCGGATTAAAAAAAAAAAAACTTGAGTTGTAATCACCATAACATGAATATTGTTGTTGTATATTTAACATTAAAATTGTATCTTAACTAAGTGGCTTATATGTCATAAGATGTCATCTAAAATTTTTGGTCTCATGTTATTTTTCAAAGAGTAATTATCTACTTGCAGAGGGAAAGCAATAAGTAAAAATTCCAACCCGAGTTATCTGACTTCTAATTTCTTTAGTTCTATCCCAAATATTTTAACTTAAATAAGCAAATTGTCAACTGATCTTAATTTTCAAAATTTTTTGTACAAAAAATATTCTTATAAGCTCTTCTTAGAATAGAGATCTCAAAACAATTTGGAAAAAACATAAACAAAAAAAACCCCCACACATCCATAATAAACAAACAATGAAATAAATTGATACCATCTCTTTATTATAAAACAAAAAAAAAACAAAAAAAAAAAAAAATAATTGGTATACCACACTTCTCTCCCAAACATTAATAAAAATATATATAGACATAAATGAGAAAAAAAAATGAATAATAATAATATTAGTAAAATCATTTCATTTGTGTCATCTAGAAGCTGAAGCCATTTCTGCTGAACAGAAGAAATTGAGTTTCTTTTGAAGAAGGGAAACATTCACCTTCATAGCTTCAAACGATTCGCCATCAATGTTAAACCATTGAACCTGAAAAGAAAGATATGCAAATTTTTTATGATAGAAAAAAAAAATCGAATTTATGTCTCCACAAAAAATCATTAAATCATCGCTTGACCAGGAGTTATTATTTTTTTACATTCAAACACATAAAAGCTGTTCAAGTAATTTTTGAATATGCAACCCAAATTCAATTGAGAGAGCACAAAAAAAAACAACTCTCATTGTGTGTTTACAAATGTGTATTTTCGTATCTCAACATGTTGCAATTGGAACTTGAAACTCAGGAAAATTCCTAATCTGTTTTTCTCCTTTGTCTTAAATTACATATTTATTTCCAATGACCAAATATCAGATAAGACTCAGTTCCAAACGACCATAAGTGCTAATGTATTCATTAACTGGTCCCTTTATTTATACATTGTGTTAAAATTTGAACTACAACTTAAAGATCTGCAGTACAGAAAACGTTTGTATATGAAAACTACCATGCATTTAGGTTGACCATGAAAAAGACAAAAGGAAAAAAAATAGAGACTGGAGGGGGTAGATGAGTCAAAACCACTGTAACTTGGATAATAGGGTTGTTTGAGATGAGAGGATAATGATGTATTTCCTCCATATAGTAAAGATCCTATTCTTAAGCCTAGTTCTACTTTAAGGTATGCAAAACCCATTTAGGTACTTTTCTAAGGGGCCATTTCACCCTTGCCTCTTGCATTCAACACACTATTAAAAATCATAGAATTAATTTGCTATATTCCATGAGTACTATACTCTAAAAATTCAGTTTTGAATGTCTGGTGCAAAGAAATCTAAGATTTTTTATTACTAACAGTCACACGATTACACATTATAGCTAAAGAGCCACAGACCTCTTCTGAGGGAGAAAGCTGTACTGTTTTAACAACTCTTATTTGATCACCAGCGCAGCCCATCTGGAATCCAATCCGATTGATTCTATCCCATCTGTAGGAATAAAAACAATTATAGTAAATGCTCAACACATCTTAACCTTATTTACATAAATTTCAAACCAACAATTCATATTATTAATCTCATTTTCTATTTAATCTGGATGTAAAAAAAAATTTGATGGATAAGAGTTAAATCTCACATTTTCCTTTCAAAACAATATCGAACTTATAAATACCAATCAATAGTGGAATACAGAAAAAACACTAGCATAACTGAAGACTGCGAGGAACGAAAAAGTCATAATCATAATAACTTGTTGACTTTAGGCAATATAAATATGGATTTTGAATAAATATATATAGGAATATAAAATAGGCTTGCCCTTGGGGTGTATATACAATGTAAATAAATTGTAGCAGAGCATTATATTCATTTTTCTTGAAATGAATGTTTTTAAGACCCGGGTTAAATCCCCACTCAGTCTTTTTGACCTTCCGATGAGATCAGTGTTATGATAATGACGACCAATCCCAGGTGTCCTGCCCTGGGGTTTTCCTTGAGAATCTAGGGGAGGTTAACCTATGAGAGAGCTTTGTTTCCTCCAAACAAATATTACATTTACAAAAGCAAACTGTCTTGTTCTCAGCAAAACGAAAGCAAAATCTTTGCTAGCATAGCAAGGGAACAAAAAAAAGGGTGAGTGAACGACATACCCTTCCCGAATAAGCTCAGTTCTCGTTGGTTCCATTGGTCCAAAAGTTACTTGCAATGCATTCAGAGGCTAAGAGCAAAAAAAAAAAAAGATTAAAACATTAAACTAACCTATTGAGGAAAGCAATTTAGCACTGATTTCTAATGGTTTGTTAAATGACATCAATACATGTACTAGTGAATATACCCAGAAATCCTTATGGCATATATTATAACTTCTGACACAATGCCTTAAGTATATTCTTTAACCTTCACCGCCACTTGTATTACTATAAACATTCGTGGGTGTAAATCACCCAGTGAGCTATAACCAGAAAAAAAAAAAAAAAGATCTGTGGCACTGTTGTCTTTTTATCAACAGTAACCACTCCTTAATTCTTTTCACCCAGACCCTAAAAGAGGATAACAAATTTGAAAATGGCGGATAGTTATGTAATAAGTGTATCTATCTATTGATCTAGCTATCAATCCATTTACATATCCGTATATTGTCTCAAAATATTTTTTTTAATTGTGTAAAACGAAATGGAAAATTCGAATCATGCATTAGTCAAGATAGCGGTCCAACTGCTGCTCTAGTAGCTAAGCTGTAGTCCTTCCTTTATGTACTATTGAATCAGAGTGAAAAATACATGACGAAAATACACATGCCAATCTTGTGTATTTTTTACTCTGATGTACACATGCCAGTCGGGTGATCAGAGTGGTCTGAACAAACAAAAAAATACTCATGGGAATCAGAATCGTGTGTACACTCAATTAGCAGTATTGATTGATCACCATTGAAGTACAATCAAATGTAACATATGCATAGGAAAAGCTTGTCACTCACAGCCTTTGGATTTGCCAAAGTTGTAGTGGTGAGAGTCAACTCAGTGGTCGACACACTTTCATCAATCCTCAACTTTTCGTCTTCTTCTGCAAGTTCTACCTTTTGAGCTTGCTCTGAAAAAAAAATGCAAATGCAGTGAGTACAAAAGTCCTAAATTATTTATGGGAAACTTTGGCAAAACATATGCAGTACCCCTGTTTAGTAGTCATATTTAAGAACTAGTAATAGCATTCAGACTTTGCAGGAATAACAAATCAAACAGGCATAATTGCAAATTAAACCACAAACAGTTGTGTTTATATAGCTGTAAAATGAGGAGATTTGAATATGTAATATCTTTGATAACAATTATTGTATTGTAGTCTACAGCATTATAGTCCTTTTTTAGTGTGCCCTGTGGTAAATAAATAGGTCTTGATAATCATTAGAAAACCCCTTACAAAGTGAATGAAAAATCATCAAGTCTTCTGATCTTTAATAATGTCAGCTTTTTAGAGGCAAAGATAATTCCTCTGATAAACCATGACAAACATCTTCAAGATTTGAGACAAAATGTTTTTTGTTACACCAATTCTATTTCAGATTTAAAAAAAATTAATGTACAATAATTTACTCTGACAGACTTTTAGTTCAACCACAATAAACAAATTACATATTTATTTCCAATGACCAAATAACAGTTCAAACTCAGTTCCAAACAATCAGAGGTGCTACTGGACTCATTAACTGGTCAGTTTATTTATACATTGTGTTAAAACTTTAACTACAACTTAAAATTTTGCAGTAAAGCTTTATATATGAAAACTACCATGCATAAAGGTTGGCCATGAAAAAGAAAAGGAAACAAATAGAGGCTGGAGAGGATAGATGAGTCAAAACCACTGTAACTTGGATAATAGGGTTGTTTGAGATGAGAGGAGAAAAAATTCAGTTTTGAATGTCTGGTGCATTACTAACAGTTACAAGATTACACATTATAGCTAGAGAGCCACAGACCTCTTCTGAGGGAGAAATCTGTACTGTTTTAACAACTCTTATTTGATCACCAGCGCAGCCCATCTGGAATCCAATCCGATTGATTCTATCCCATCTGTAGAAATAAAAATACTCATAGTAATTGCTCAACACATCCTAAATTTATTTTCAAAAATCTCAAAGCAATAATTCATATTATTAATCTCATTTTTTAGTTAGTCTGGATGTAAAAACCTAATAGATAAGGGTTAAATCTCACATTTACCTTTCAAGACAATATCGATTTTGAAAATATGTATCAATAATGGAATAAAGAAAGAAAACTAGGATAACTAAAGACTGTATGGAGTCAAAAAGTCATAATCAGAAAAACTATTTGACTTAAAGCAATAAAAAAATATGGATTTTTAATAAATATATAAAAGAATATAAAATAGGATTGATCTTGGGGTACATATGCAATGTAAATTAATTTTAGCGAACTGATTTCAAGTGCATTATATTCGTTTTTCTTTTCTCCAAATTAATGCTTCTTAAAACCCAAAACTTGCGAAAATGTTTTATAGCTACTATTAAAAATTATGCACACAGGCGCTTTATTTTTTTCTTTCTTAAAGTGGTACACATTTGTAAAAACAGAGAACAAAGTAGTTCAAGGGTAGAGCATGGTGCTTCTTATTGGAAAGTCCCAGGTTAAATCTCCACTCAGTCTTTTTGACCTTCCGATGAGATCAGTGTCATGATAATGACAACTAAGTCCCAGGTGTCCTGCTCTGGGGTTTTCCTTGAGAATCTAGGGGAGGTTAACCTAGGAGAGAGCTTTGTTTCCTCCAAACAAAGATTACATATACAAAAGCAAACTGTCTTGTTCTCAGCAAAATCAAAGCAAAATCTTTGCTAGCATGGCAAGGGAACAACAACAAAAAAAAGGGTGAGTGAACGACATACCCTTCCCGAATAAGCTCAGTTCTCGTTGGTTCCATTGGTCCAAAAGTTACTTGCAATGCATTCAGAGGCTAAGAGCAAAAAAAATAAAAAGATTAAAACATTAAACTAGCCTATCGAGGAAAGCAATTTAGCACTGATTTCTAATGGTTTGTTAAATGACATCAATACATGTACTAGTGAATATACCCAGAAATCCTTATGGCATATGATATTAAAACTTCTGACACAATTTGACAATCCCTTAAGTATATTCTTTAACCTTCACCGCCACTTGTATTACTATAAACATTCGTGGGTGTAAATCACCCAGTGAGCTATAAACAGAAAAAAAAAAAAAAGATCTGTGGCACTGTTGTCTTTTTATCAACAGTAACCACTCCTTAATTCTTTTCACCCAGACCCTAAAAGAGGATAACAAATTTGAAAATGGCGGATAGTTATGTAATAAGTGTATCTATCTATTGATCTAGCTATCAATCCATTTACATATCCGTATATTGTCTCAAAATATTTTTTTTAATTGTGTAAAACGAAATTGAAAATTCGAATCATGCATTAGTCAAGATAGCGGTCCAACTGCTGCTCTAGTAGCCAAGCTGTAGTCCTTCCTTTATGTACTATGGAATCAGAGTGAAAAATACACGACGAAAATACACATGCCCATCTTGTGTATTTTTTACTCTGATGTACACATGCCAGTTGGGTCATCAGAGTGGTGTGAACAAAAACAAAATACTCATGGGAATCAGAATCGTGTGTACACTCACTTAGCTGTATTGATTGATCACCATTGAAGCACAATCAAATGTAACATAAACATAGGAAAAGCTTGTCACTCACAGCCTTTGGATTTGCCAAAGTTGTAGTGGTGAGAGTCAACTCAGTGGTAGACACACTTTCATCAATCCTCAACTTTTCTTCTTCTTTTGCAAGTTCTACCTTTTGAGCTTGCTCTGAAAAAAAAAAATGCAAATGCAGTGAGTACAAAAGTCTGAAATTATTTATGGAAAACTTTGGCAAAACATATGCAGTACCCCTGTGTAGTAGTCATATTTAAGAACTAGCAATAACATTCAGACTTTGTATGGACAGCAAAAAAAATCTAATAAACAGTTGTACAGGACAATAACACAACAACATAAATCACTCATATATGTCTTGCCAATCCCAGGCAAACTTTCATAAAATGTAACCAAAAAAAAGGAAAAAGAAAAACTAGAATAACATCTTATGACAACTGGAATGATATAAAGGAAGTGCAACTAAGGAAAAAGATGTACAGCTCACAGACTAAACAGCATGATGTAGGGGAAATGACAAAGGCATTGAAAGCCGCGAAGAATCAGGAAGTACAGAAAGGCATGATAACCAAGGCACTATGGATCAATGGATATTTATACATATGTATAATAAATTAATATGATCAGAATTTTGTTATTATAAAAGCCAAACAATTTACAGCATAAAATAATCCAGAACATTTAGCAGATTTCATCACACATGGGTCTTTTGGGGTCTGGATATCTTTCAGAGTGGATACCAAGAGTTCCAATTAGAAGCATAAATATATTTTTTTCATCTTTTTAACTTCCAAAAGCAGCCCAGCAAACTTCAGAGTATGCAAACATCTGACTTCTGCCTGACTCGATCTCTCAGTCTAACAGTAAGTTTTCACATTAAAAAAAAAACAATAAAGAAATGCTTGTTTTGAAGCAAGTAAAAACATCTCCAATCTAACACTATAGGATTTAATGAACATACACCTCAATACAATGATGAGTAAAATTGGTATTACAAATTTAAACGACTGTTTCAGATCCATGTTTATACACTGCCATTGCAACAATGACGCATAGACAGTGTCCATTATTTAAAAGAAAAAAAATCAAGCTGTTTTCATATAAAGTATATTAAAGTAAAAAAAAAACAAACCAAACATTGTGTACTAAAAAATTAAGAAAAATAATACCTTTCGTAAGAAAAATTAAAAGCAGACGGTGTTAGCCATCTGTTTCTACCATACGTAGCTAGGTGTGTGATAAAAGGTAAAATTATTGAGAAATTTGCCCTTCTATCTGCTAGCAAAAGAGCTAACCTTGCGTCACATATGTCTGCTTTCGACCGAACAAAAAATCCATGAAGCTCCAACTCATTTTGCGTGCTTGCGTTTTCCCCTCTGCTTCTTCATCAATGTAGACCATGTTCTCTGGCGTGGCTTGGATGTAGGACAAGTTAGCTGTCGACAGAGGTGGCCAGTTTTTCATGGCTGTTCGTAGGTAGGTCCAGCGAGACTTCAGAGGCCCAAAGTACCAGTACCTTCAAAATAAAGAGCATGCAGAGAAGTTTGTATTTATAAATTGCTAAATACGGTACCACAGGGATTCATTTTTCATGTAGACTCTTAGTTGTTTTCTGGGACCCTAAGAAACTGTTCTATCAGTATCCATCAAACATCTATCCAAATGCATCGATCGTTTAAAGATTTCATATAATCTTTATTTTGGAAACACATTACAATGATTCTAATATTATTACCCATTCTTAAGCAATATATAGTGTCTGTTTTAGGCCTTCATTCTAAGAATGACATGCTTGAAAGCTGCAGTAAGATTCAAGAATTTTAATTTTATTTCTTAGGAAAAACAATCTCAGCTGCACCATAATCTTTGTGGTAATGGTAATACCATATAACCCAGTGAAACTTGTATTTTACTGACCATATCATAAATCTATAACAAAGTACATCTGGCAAAATGCCATGTCCCACAATTTTTTTCCAGATACAAGCAGAGCAAAAGAAAACAATACTTCCAAATGATGTTATGTTTAAGACTGTAAGCAGTATAAATTATATCAAGACTTGAAAATAATAAAAAGGTATATTACTTTGTTTTCCTTTCATCTGCATCTCTATAAGCTCCTAATTCCAAACCAGTGAGTCCATAGATAACTCGCTCCCCTCCTCCCTAGAGAACAGATGAAAAAATGGCAAAACAAATCATAAAGCGAACGTTATAACTCTCTTTAACTCAAAATTTACCAGCCATCAAACATCAATTCACGATGTAAGGGGCATAACTCTAATTTTTTTTTAAATACTTAGGTCAGTAAATCTGTAATAACATCTAAACCATAAAAGATAAAGAATCAAAAAATTAAGAAATACCATAACTTGCAGAAATGGATAAGCTTTTTATCGATACACAACTTGTTGATGAAATATGGCATTTACTCTCTGGAAAAAAAAAATAATAATGAAAAATGTACTACCAAAACAAAAATATATTTTGGTCTTGTTTTAATTAGTTTTTGCCCTATTTTAAATTTTTTTAAAGACATTTTCATGGAAAACGGAAAAACGGTGAACTCCTCTTCACAAAATATAAAAAAAAAGTTATAAATAGGTGTTATTCTGTATTATAAAAGTGTATATGGAACAAGTTTCATATAGAGCGATAACTGGCCATCCGGGATAATATTATAACGGGAGAATGGTTAAGGATAGTAAAAAGCTTTTCGGTATGTACAAAACACTCTATGCACAACCATCTATGGGATGGAATTCCTAAGAACTGTCCCTACAAGTCAAACCATTTTAAAATATACATAAGAAATAAATATTTCTCAAAAAGGTTTTTTTTTATTCGATTGGCAACTATCATAATTATGTAGCTTAGACTTTGGAAATCGTACATTCTACATGAATTAATAGACATTAAAAAATCATTGGACAATACAGGCAAAACCCATGTACAAAGCCATGTACAATCCTCAGCTAGACAGTATCTAAAAGGGCGAAAGGGTAGAAAATGATGTTCAGTGCGAAGGAAATCTGATAAATGGGGGACGAAAACTGCAGGATACAAAACTTATAAGTGCAGTTTATGTGCCTCATTTCAAGCAATATAATTTTAAACAATGATTAATAAGCTTCAAACATTTTTAGTTTACAAATGTTTTTCTAAAAAAAAACCCAACAAGGTCTGTATTTTACATCCTAGTTTTAAAGTAGATATTTCAATCAAACCATTTTCATTCGTTATCATATCTATAATATAAATTGGTTTATATTTATACCTATATTGAGAGAACAAAGAAGTGAGCCTTACATCAAATTTAATCACATCAACCTTTTTTGTCACTGCTCTGACAACAGCAATCGCAGCATCTGCTATAAGTCTGTAATGTGAACAGAATAAAAAAGGTATTAAAGCAATACTGATCAGCGACATATATAAGAAAACTCACCTCAATCCAATCTATACATTAAAATCTCATTAAAAAAAGAATCATGATGTAGAAAAATAATTTTCTTACAAATGCAAATCAAAATTGATCATTGATACAAGATCATGGTTTTACATTCGTAACATTTAAACTGGGTGGTGGAACAAATTCTGTCTAAAAGAATGTTATGATTAATAACGCCAAAAAGCAACATATCGAGCAATGAAAGATTTCCTTATTATCTGCAGCAGTTAAAAGAATGTTAAATACTTTAAAAAAAAATGATATACTAAGTGAAAAATATTTGCCACTTTGAAGCAACGAATATGCTATTTTTGAGATTTGTTTTCATAGTATACCACATCTCATGAAAATTAAACTCATTAGAAAACCGTCATCACTTTCCTCACAGTGATCATAACTGTTTAAGTAGGTGTTTTTCAATGTTCCTTCTTGGGAGAAAATAACATATAGCGTGGTTAATTAGCCCTCTTGACTATTTTATAAATGTTCCAAGTGTCATGACATCACTGAACGCAGAAGGTGTCACTAGGAGTACCAGTAACAGGTACTACAAGTTGTAGCCTTTACTAAACAGATCCACTCTGATTGAAAAATTTCTACGTATATTTATGATAGGAAAACCCAAGAGCGGGCATCTCCCAAGCCTTGCAGATATTTAATGTTCAATAGACCATTACTGAAACTGTACACCTACAAAGAAAATTGTAAGGTCCACGGTCTACGGCTAGGCCTACAATCTAGATCTAGAAATAGACATTTAATATGCGCTTGCTTTTAGACTTAGGAGAGAAGTTTTCACATAAACCGCCATCAGTTGATAGGGGATGAAAATTATTATTTTTCCTTCATCAGACTCTAGCTAATCGAGCTCAAAGTTACTATCATTTGGTCTTCAAATTAAAAAATGGTGTTTTGTTGAAAGCATTTCGTTGCAATATCATGCCAACTATTCACCTTAGACATGTAGGAAACGACAGATCAGGTTTTTCAAAGGTATCTTCAACTATGACAAATAATAGAGTATTTCCGTAGAGCTCGGAACTGTTAGGCTAGAGAAGTAACCTAGAAACACAAAATGCCTATTAGACCTATGCTTTTAGCACATATACTTTAGAATAAAAGGGTATTTTCCGCACTCACAATATCAAAGGTTAAAAAAAAAATCAATTTCTGAGGATAAGTCCCATCCGTGAATTTAAAACAATAATTAAAAGAATTACAATCAAGCATGAACTAGAGCAACAATGAACCAGGTGTGTTGCAAACATCAGAGGGGAGTAAAAATAAAAGCAACCTATTTCCGACATGGCAGTAACTAGCGAACAAGCAAATGCAGCTTCCTAATAGTAATTATTCATAACGCACCTTATTTCCAATACAGGTCCAAACAGTTGGCACTGTACAACTATTATCAATACCGCTCAATGGTGAAATTCCACAAGATGCGTTGTAATTGTAATTTAATTGCATGTTTTTTCCACAAGGGTCCGATCAAAGATAAGCTTACCATATTTTTTAAAAGTATTGCATCAATAAAAAGATAAAATATACAAAATAAAAAATCAACTAACTTGACACGGTCTTGATCGTGGCCAAAGAGAATCTTGCTGAAGCGGTTTGAACCGCCCAGTGGTATCACTCCTACAGGGATATTTTCGCTGAAATTCTTGAAAAGGAAAATCGCAAATCACATTTTAAAGTAGACTTGCTTTGTTTCTTAAATCTTTTTCTGACAGTCTCAGATATTCAAGAAAATTTAATGAGATCTATCACAGTTAAAAGACTACATAAGGCCTACATATTAAAATCACATCCTGCTTAGGCCTATCTGGTGGATGTGTGGTTTTTTTTTCTCTAACAGGTGCTATTGTAAAGATATACTCTGTGACGGTAGAGATTGCAAATTGCCTAACTATGTTGAACTGTTGTCATCATTAAAATTAATGAAAAATGTTACTTGTTTGTGTATTATGTTTTATTTGTTAAATATTTACATCTAGGGACTCTTCAGATTCAAATATCAACTTAAAGAATTGATACAAAATATAATAAACACATGTATACTTGCATTTACAAGCATACTCAACAGTAGAACTTTGCCAAAAAAGAGTTTCTTTTAAAGCTTAAAGATACCTTTCTGCACAAAAACTATCAATAATAATGTACCCTAAAAGAAAATTGAGCTTACATTCAATTTTAGTTACTTACCCTGTCCTCTTTTCTTAGAAAACCAGTCACTGCCTGAGAAATACAAAAAAATACTTAAGTGATAAGAAAAAAACAACAACCAGATTTTAAAATGTTTTAAGGTCCATTTATTACAAAAAATGTTACACATTTATTCATTTAAAAGTAGCATACAAAATGCTAATGTTATGGTCAATATAAAAAATAATTGTATTAAGAAGTAGGCTTTACTCGTTATGGCTGAAACTGATCATTTGACAAAAAGGGGGAAAGGAGCATCTGAAGTCGCTGAAGGCAGAAGCTCTTTCTAAGGGAGGATGTTTCAGTTATACTACGCTGAATTTGTTTGCATGTGTTTCTCACTGTTCGTTTTGGGATGCAACTTTGTAATGTGGCAGAATTTCGTTGCCCTTTTTCAGTTTACGACAGCTCCCCATAGAAGGCAGGGAAGAGAGAGAGAGAGAGAGAGAGAGAGAGAGAGAGAGAGAGAGAGAGAGAGAGAGAGAGAGAGAGGGGAGGAGGAGCAAACTGGTTCAATCGGGAGGTCCCCAAATTTTATTTGTCCAATTTTGTCCCCTAATGTTCAAGTTGGTCTCAGTATTATGTGATCAACTGAGACAGGTGTCCTAGTCTCCCCGCACTGTCTCGGGTATGGCAGCATATAAAACTGTCAGACACTAGCCATGGGCTCTGTTTGCAATAGCCTATAGAGTGCTGACTTTAAAATTTTACCAGTTTAAGTATAGAAATAATGAAAAGAAAAAGGAGGAATAGGGTGCCACCATTCTATAATATAGACCCCCCCCCGTAAAAAAAAAAAGAAAGACACAACAAAAAACAAATAAAAGGCAACAACACGCACTGTCTTTTCTCTATGTTTTTCCTTGCTGCATTTGCCTTTAAATATTTTAGTTGTCATTAAAGGTTTGAACTTTCTTTTCTCATTACAAGATTTAAAAACCTTTTTTTTAATCAGATTTTCTTGCTATCCACAACACTTTGAGCATCCTTCTTGAGAACTGACATTTTATCTACCTCCAGTTTCTTCAGTGCAAGTCATCTAAATAAATAAATGGCCATGTATTTTAAAGATATTTGCTGTACTTATTGTGATTTAAAAAATTGCATACTTCCAACAAAGTTCCATTTCCACCAGCAACAACTACAGCATCTGTGTCTTTAGTGTCTAGCACGGTCATAAAATTTTTTACTTGACCTTCATACTCTGTCTGGAGATAGAACAATAATTATGTTTATTTTGTCATCATTCATTTAGTGTGCTGAAAATCAAGACAATAGTTATTTTTTTTATCTCCATTACATTTTTAACATTATCTCCCATTACATTTTTTTGACATTAAGATATATATGTTTTGTAGGCATCATCAAATTTTCACATAAGATAGAAATTGAAAGATCCAATGCAAAAAAAATATATATATATATATGAGGATGACTTATTTTGAGTATAAAATAACTTTTGCATATAAGAAACTTTATACATACTGTCACAAGTGTCACTTCAATTCCTGCCACATACAAAATTGGTGCAGCTGTTTTTTCAAATAATTTCCTGGCCTTCCTGTGAACAGGTATGAAATTAAGAAAGATTGGTAATACTTCTGTCCCTTAGTGACAGGGTATGATAGAATTAACTGCATGATTAGAAATTTTCAAATTAAGTTTTGAGTGAGACAAAATTTTTTTCCCCTTTGTTTTCTAAAGAAAAAAATTGAAGGACATAATAGTTTCCCCAACTTTCATTGCCTTGTGTCAATTTGAAGTGGAATTTTTCTTATAAGAAAAAACCTTTTAAATTGAAAAATATGAACTTAGGATGACATACCCTCCATTTGCAGCAGGGTTGAGAAAAACTGTAATCCTTCGTGGTCTTTGTCCAAGAGCTATTTTTTCCTCACCATATTTCTAAAGAATAAAAATAAGTGTATACAACCTCTATCGTGCATTTATGTAAGCCAATATAAATTAACGGCAAAAAAACACAGATTTAAATAAAAAATTAAAAAAAAGAAACAGAAAAATTGTTGAGCATTCAATTTGAGCCAATCTAAACTTTCTAAATACTGCGGCTACCAAAGAAACAGTAAAGTGAAAGAAAAATGCTGCATTACCTTGGCTTCATCACAATATTTCCTCCTTAAGAGATTGTCACTGAAAAGAAAAATGTATTTATGAGGCAATGTGATTTTAAATGATTCATTAATAATTTAAAAAAACAATCACTTCTTGGGTATTCAAAATCCAGAAATCAAATGTTGTGCCCTAAGAAGATCGAGTAATTGATTTCTCAAGAATCTATTATAGCTAATTAATAGCATTAATAGCCCTTAATATTCTGCAGGGTTTATTATGATATATAATTTTGCAGTTTGCAAAGTGGTATAGATACACAACTATCTTATCTAGTGTGTATAGCAAAATTTGGACATTGGACAGAAACAATATTAAAAGTGTATGTACATAGATTTTCTAGACTTTGCCATTTCTGCCTTCAAATAGGCTAGATCTATCTTGTAAATAGGCGAGTCTGTTCACATTTTGCTATACGCACAACATACACTGCTTTAGTTCAAAATTTGCTGGGCATTTAGATCTAGATCTGGATCTACAAGTATAGATCTATTTAACCTAGATCTAGAATCTAGATCTTAAGTGTTTTTGTTCAAATCAAATAATTTGGTCAGACCGTCAAACAAAGCAAAGTTCTCTCCTAGTTTCACAGAGATCTAGATATCTAGATATTTGCGAAGTCAAGAAGGTTTTTTTAATGTGTCTAATGATATACAATAATTTGTGATGCACAGCCCTTAGTCCATCATTTGTCATGATTGGGACAAATTGAAAAATTGATCTACATTTGTGACTTTATAATTATATAGATCTAGAACTAGATCCTGATTGTGGACTATTTAACATGGATCTAGATCAAGTGCTTAGCTGTCCAAATTTTGCTATTTCACTGTACATTGATTGGACGGTGCATCTCTAGGGGTGGAGTGCACTGTAAACAAGACGTAGCTTACGTCTCGTCGTAACTAAGTAAGAAAAAGATGGCTTACGACGAGACGTAAGCTACCGAGCTATGCTATGATTGTGCATTCTACCAATAGATCTTGATCTAAATCTGGACTTAAGATTAGATCTTCTAGAACTAGAATCTATACTAGATCTAGATCTAGATTTAGCTCAGAAAAAGTGCTATAAATTATAAAATAAATTTTATTTCGAATATTAATCTACTTGATCTACTGAACCATTGGGAAAGCGGGCAGAAATAGATTCTAGATTCATAGTAAGGTAGTGAAGTTGGTCTTAGATAGATATAATTCTTACTTGTGCCGATCGTGCAACCAATTCACTCCGTACGCAATGACCCCGGAGAAAAATATCGACTTCTTCCAGTGTGTTCTCAATGTCTTCGCTGTTTTCACAACAAATGCCATTGTTTCTACATTAATAAAGCCAAGAAAACTAATAATATGTGCAACAAATTTAGACCTATACAGATTTAGAATTTAGATTAGATCAAAGAAGTGCAAAAGAAAAAGATAATTCTCGAATTCTAGCGGTTATTACTTTCATGCGAATGACCTATGGGCGCCGCCATCTTGATTTCTAAAAACTATAATTTGTAGTAAGGCAGCTAAGGCTTAGTACTAGTCGTAGTAAGTAGATCTGTATTTTTTTAGGTAAGCCAAAGACCCTAAAGTTATAAGGTCTTTGAGGTAAGCTTATTTTTCCACAGTGGTAGAGGTAGGCTTTTTTAATGAAAATGGCCGAACAATACGGTCTTGAACAATAAAAATACAATGTATCTATTTAAACATCGCGGAAAAGTAAAGTCAAGTCAAGTCAATGGTTGCACTTTGTTTTGTTTTTTGTTTTCTTGTTTTTTTTTGTTTTGTTTTTTTTTGTCTTTTGTTACCTTTTTATTTATATAAAAAATAAATGTTTATAATAGGTTTAGTTACAATCGTGACTTATTGTGATCTATAATAATGATGTCAATGATAACGGTTGACAAAAAAAAAGCGTTTTGGTGGGTCTATCAGCCTAAATTTACCAGCCTTGTGTGACTACCTGTAATAATTGTTAGCCAATTTAAGCTGACACGTCATAAGTCTCATGCTCCATAATTATGCGTCTCAAAGAAGTCTATACGGAAATAGGACATTGAGTAGATTTTAAATTTTGGACCTAAGTTACTCATCGTCAGTCCAAAGCAATGGCCAAACTGAGCTGATATATTGCGCATAATAATTTAATTGTATAATGATAGGTAAAGCATTGGATTTTCTCTAGTTGATTATGCCACATTGGCTTAATTTTAATAATGGACATTACATACCCTGCCATGATTCCTGACAATTCTTTGGTGGGTGTAAACACAGTTTAACTTTCGATATTGTGTCAAATCAAAGTCTTAAATTCCATGGTTTCATTGCCTATTTTTTCCCACGTTATGATATCAAAAAGCATCTTAATTTTATACTCCTTGTATTGTTAAAATGCACCTTGGATTATTTAAGAATCTGCAGAACAAAATTGTAAATTGGTATGCCAAAAAAAAAAAGAATAGGAAAAAATACGGTCTTGAACAATAAAAATACAATGTATCTATTTATTAAGTATTGATTTTTTTTTTTTTTTTGGGGGGGGGGGGGGGGGGGGGGGAGACAGTCATGTAGGCCTACCTAACAATAAGTCTAGATTCTTGTGGGGAGTGACGTAGCACTTTAAATTGACGAGGAAGAGGTTCATAATAATTATTTGAATCTCACCTGGTTCCTCGTATTCGTAAATGGAATTTTTGGAATTCATAGAGAGCGTACAGCGTATAAACGATTTTTTGTGCAAATTGTCATGTCATGTTTATTTGAAGTTTCCAAAATATTTAAAACATTATTCTTGGAAACCAATTCTTATTCTGTTTGTTTTGCAATAAATACAACGCCGTATACATTATACCTGCATTTTATTTTCCTGATGTCTTATAAACTTGTTAAAAAGATGTTTGCTTTCTCTTAGGTTTAATATAATTATTCTGATCAATCGAAACAAAATCAAAGCTTGAAGACAGAAGATGTTTAGTTTCGATCCTTTTTTTTTCCAATGAGTCTATTTAACTTAGGCTCTACTAAGCTCAAAACCAAATAATCTAGAAAAAAAAAAAAAACATTTATCCGTTTAAGAAAATTTTTGATAAAAAAAAAGGATAATTAAAATTATAAAAAAAAACCCAACAAGAACACCATATTTATGAAATGACAATATTTTGGTGAAGGACTTTCAAGTTGCATGCTTTTTTTTTTTTAATCCAGCACGTGATAATTTCCATTGGATGAGACTGATGCGACTACGTCAACTGTACATAATAGTCTACTATGTAGGTCCTACCTGGTACCTGGAGGAGCTTTTTAGAAGGTTTGTCTTCTAGAGTCTTCCTTGTGGAATGTGCTTTAAGCCTTGTTATAATAATTATCTAACAGTAAAAGTTACTGAATCGTATAAATCCGATTACATTTTTTAGTCTTTTAAGTGTCAAATAATCCTTGGTTGCTTTTTTTTCTTTTCAGGTAAATTTTAAGTTCTTTTAAAATGTGATTTCGCAAGAGTTACCGACCGGAGTTGGAAGGAGTGGCGTCCTTATTAGGTTTTGAAACAGATAATAATAACTTAGTAATATGGCCAGCTGATGCTGATGACCTGATCCCGAAACAAATGACCCTATTTCATTCAGAGGGAGGGAGGACAGCTGCCGACAATCATTGGCTACACAAAATCAAATGTGCTATGTACAAAATAATATCATAGTAAATGTAACAACAAAAGTAACGCGGATCAAGTTGGAATCTCAGATTGTTTTATTTTCAACCGTTGCAGAGCGCAGCTGTTTCGTCATTGTTATTTACAATTTTGGCGATAGCACCAGAGGCGTAGTGAACAAATGATACTAAGTACATAGATAGGATAGATGCAGACGCTCAATTGACTATGTACTTAGATGCAATATTCGGACGTGTAAATCTACTTTCTTTGTACTTAGTTCTCAAAAACAACGGAATAGAAAGAGATCTATTACATTATTAGCCTTCTCACCGACTGCAAAATAATGCTCATAAAACTCTTTCTGGATATGGTGAGGACATTCAAAGAGACAATATTATTAATAGTAGCAAGTAAGTATTAATTATAGAGAGGAAACCAATATTATCTTCGGATTTTATAATTTATGAACTACTTGCTTAATAATTTAAAATGATATTTGAAGACTGTTATCTTTTTCCATCTATTAATGCTGAACAAAAATTAAACCGCTCTCTTAGTTTACGGTGAGAAATTAAAAAATAACGACTCCACTGAAAAGGAACTTTTCAAAATATTACTATACAAGTAAATTTATTGCTTGAGAATTGAAAGGAATTTGCAGTATGAAAAATATTGTAATAAAACCTGATTTATAGACTCTCTCTTTCACTCTCATTCTGTACCTCTGTCTCTCTCTACCTCTCTCCACCCCCCTCTCGCTCTCATTGGCTACCAATGGGCGAACTGGCTTAAGTGGTAGAGCGTTTGTCTCCAGATCAGGAGGTCCGCGGTCTAATCCCACGGTCAGCAAATGAAATATATTGTCCGATTTTCGTCCCCTGTAAATGGTTGGGTCGGAGTCAGTATAATGTGACCGGCTGAGACAGACGTCATGGTTACCGCGCCTTGTCTCATGTGCAGCAGCACATAAGATTGTCAGACGACAGTCTTGGGGCACGCCACAATATAGCCTATACTGTACCGACGTTGGAAGTTAACCAACTCAGCTCAACCATGTGTTGATATAATTATCTATGCATTTGTCTTCATAAATCTCTATCTCTATTTTGTCTCCCTCACTCTATCGCTTATTCTCTCCCCTTCTCTCTGCGTCTTTGTCTCTCTCTCGCTCTACCCTTCTCTCTGCGTCTGTATCTCTCTCTCTCTCCCTTCTCCTATCTCTCTCTCTCTCTCTCTCTCTCTCTACAAGTGTAGATAATGATTTTGACAAAGAAACACTCATAAACTTTATCACCAATGTCTTACGTCGTAAATGGTCTCATGACACCCCAGTGTAGACTTCTATACTAGCAGGGCGGACAGCCCAAGTTGTTAATAAGACAAACGGGAGCTCTGATAAGAGTGAGCGCTTTGGGGTGACAGTCCTGTCCTATAAGAAGTTATAACCCCAAAGATTTTATAAAGTCGCTCTTTGAGCTACCCATACACCCCATGCTGTCATTTCCTGGGTGTCTGCGCCTGTGTCTGCGCCTGTGCCTGGGTTTGTTGGGATCTTTTCTCGTTATCGGTCTTCCGCTTTGCGATGAGATCTTTGAGGATTCCCCAGAGGTCCTCCAAACCGCGATCGGGTTTTCCCCTTCGGTTCGCCTTGATTCGCCTTTGCTTGACGATGCTTTCATTCTCTTTGTAACCTTTCATCATATCCCTGGAAATCAATTCGAAAGGTTCTTTAAGCATGCTAGTTACTACAACTTTCTATGAACATAATACATACATTCAAAACTGTACGAGCTTTTCTGTCTTATTTTAAGTTTCTCTTCAGTCACTTTAACACATGCATTAAATAATTTTGTTTCTTCAACCCTATTAGACTTTGAGTTTGGTCACAATTCCTCAAAACAACAGGCCAAGTCACGAGGAACGCAGGAAAAAAAAATTAATGTTGGCTTGAACAGTCAAAGTGGGATTTATAGTTAAACTATCAGGCACAATAATTACTATGACTGATTGTCTAGTTGCATTGTGGGCTGCGTAAGATGAATGCAAATTAATCCCCGGGTACCATTCTGTCCTATACTTAAAAAAAAAAAAAGTAGAAATAGACTACCTTTCCATTTACTACTAGGGCTAGGCAATCGGAACACATCGATGTATCGGTACATGGATCGGATCGGGTCGCAGGCTACCTGTTCCTGTTCTGATTCCGGTAGCTATCAGGCCATACATAACCTTATATAATACACGGTGAAATAAAAAAAAAGAACGCGTGTTGCGTGCATGGGTGATAACGGAGTTTTCAGACATATCTAGAGTGTTGAGCTAAACTCATGCATTTAGTCTCATGACCAGCGGAACAGGTACTTCTACAGTTACCGGTTCAGTGACAGATGCACACAGTTACATTTACAGGAACAGGAACAGTTACCTGAACAGGAATAGGTCCGGCCCTGAGAGGTCATGTACGCTTAGGTCCGGCCCTTTGTACCTGGGTACCAGTTCCGATGGATGTGGGTACCGGGTGGATCGGTTTTCGTTTACCAATTTCAGCTCAGCACTACTTAATACACACTGCACTCATTGTAAACTGCGATTAATTCGATCAATTCGGTGACTATGTCTAAAGGGCTCTCGGACATTAACCCTGTAGCCTCTTTTCTCTTTTAAACTCACTTTGATAAATACAAAGCCACACAATTACTTACTCCAACTGAATGAAACCGTCTTTGTTTCTGTCTAATGCTTTCATAATTTGGTCCAGGGCATGTTCCGTGAAAGGCAAGCGAAGAATCTGTGAGGAAAATCAGTTTACAAGCCCATGTAATACAAAAATTTATTTCAAAGCAAGGTAGGGTCGTAAATCTAGAAAGAAATTGAACAAAAATGTTTACTTCGAACAAAGTTAGGATGCATTCAAATACTGTACACCAGCCTTTGTTGTCTCTGTAACTTGTATGATTTATTTGAGTAAAATCAAATAAGATAACAGCTATCCAGGTTAGGTTTGTTATCATTACAGAAAAAGCTGAAATGCATTAACGATCGGAGACCGAACGTTCTATTTTCGTCCTCTCGAGTTAAACGATGTACCACTGGCATAAAAAACAATAAAGAATTAACGATTGTATAACTATAAGGTGTAAAACAAGTGCCCTTATTTCGGAAGTCTGATGCTATACAAAATGTTTTACAGAGATGCAAGTTTAAGGTGAGTAATTTTTTCCGATTGTTTTTATATTATTGGATTTGCTAGTACCGCTAGGGGAAACCATATTAATGTTATAGTAAATTCGGACATTTTCTCCCAACTTTGCGCACATATGGCTTAATAATAGATACCCGTAGAGGCACCCAAAGATATGAGTCAACCTTACATTGACTCCGTCTCTTAGATCCTTCTTGCTCAACTTGTCTCGCTTCTTCTGATCTAAAAACTGGAGACAAAAAAAGAGATACAATGTAACTGACATACACATCTGATAAAAATTTTGCGTTTATAAAACTGTGATTTTATCACAGAAACATAAAAAAAATCTGATCTTAAATCGTCTGAAAAAAACTACAACATAGGCTTAATTAATTATTCATTCTTCTTTGCAAATAAATAGTATGATATTATGTTATAACAATGTCATTTGGGTATCACGTTGCGGAAAATTAATTTAATTACACATACACCAAAATACATTAAGTATTAAGGAAGCATGCAATTGCATTGAATGATTAAAATGCCACCGAGAACAAAAAGTTAAAAGTAAAATTTAAAAATAGACACCACCAAGAAAAAAACCAAAAAAAAAACAACAAAAAAACAAAACCAAAACAAAAAACAACAAAAAACAAGTAGTCAATATGAAAAGCAAATAAATGGCGGAAAATTAAAAACGAAATCAACAGTAAATGTAACGAGTCATTTTTCATTAAACATTCACACATGCCAAGTAGTTGCATTACGATGATTATGATAACATTTAGGTCAGTAAGTTTGAAACTGAGCAAAAGTTTTATTTTGAGTACTTTTTTAGACCTACCTGGAAAAGATCTATGATTCTCAGGTTATCTTTCTTCATGTACTCGAACAGCACCATGACTGGGTCAAACCGGTCCAGGTTGTCGCCGTCGAACTGCTTGGTCTGGTTGGACGTGCCCATCTGGATGGTGGTGTCGTGCAGAACCGTGACTCCGCGGCTCTCACGCAGCTTCTCCACCAGGCCCATGAACTCGGCGTCTACGGGGATGCCCTTAATCAACGACGATAATGATGATGAAATTGAGGATGATGATAACAATGACACTACTATTACTAGTACTACTACTTCTACTACTCCTGCTGATGCTGCTGCTGCTGCTACTACTACTACTACTACTACTACTACTACTACTACTACTACTACTACTACTACTACTACTACTACTACTACTACTACTACTACTACTACTACTACTACTACTACTACTACTACTACTACTACTACTACAACAACAACAACAACAAAAAAACTAGTAAAATAAATTAGATGACTGTGTAGAAAATTCACAAATTACAAAATTCGATGAAATTGAACTTTGAGTTTATGTTTTTAGAAGCCCAATGTTTCTTGTTTTAAAATGCTTTTTTACTGCTTGTTTTAAAATAATAAAGGTTGCAGAATAGTCAAATACTTTCATAATTATGCCCTTTTCACAAGAGCTAGATTCCTAATCATCTGCAAAATCTTTAGGAGGAATGCTAGCCTTTTCATAATAAGCCCCAGCAAAATACGCATCTTTCAAACCACCGTAAATCCGTCGAAATAGACAATTTCATGATCATGTCCAATGTGTAAATTACGCCTTTTTACCGACTGCCGTGACCACACATTTTTTTAGAAATCTTGTTGTTTTTCTTTATAGACAAAATGATCAACTTTTTGCCTTTAGTCTAGAGAAACATGTTTAGGCTTACATACCATAAATAAATACGCGAATTTTATGACAACAGCGAGTAATGCAAGTCCGAGAAGGAAGACTTCGAATGTTTTAAAACATAATCCACACCGTCTTTCAAACCCATTTACATTATTATTGATTAGTCTGTTTCAACAAAACAAGAAAGATTTTCTAATAATCATGAGAAATTCATGTAAAAAGGAAGTATAATGAGACAATAACCTATGATTTATTGAATAAAAATGTAGCAAAATGCAGTTGCTAGTATTACCTTATGTTATTACAAAGCGAACATTTAATGATTACCCTTAGATCGATTTCCTCGACAGTGGATTCTTCAGTTTGTGCTAGAGCTGTCACAAGAGCCTTGGCACCTTCTGTAGTCATTGGATTGGTTCCAAACTAGAATAAAGATAAGTTAGCGTAATTTGCCGATAGTCTAAAGCTATAATGACTAAAATGACAACATTAAAATAATTTATATCAACAATGAATGCGAGTAGTCGAGAATTACAGTGAGAGCACCTCTTATTTCCATTTTCATGAAGTTAAAACACAAATATATTCCTTATAAAAACCAAATAACATTTTGCACTTTGAAGAATATGAAAACGAATGTTTTAGCATTTTCTTGAAATAAAATACTGATCATACAATCATGTACCCTAATAATTATTACAAAATTTGAGTCAACATCCCTTCTACTGTCTCACAGCACGTTTGCCAAGCACCACGGCCACACTCTGATTCCCGAGCAGGGGAATATTAACCGGATGTCCCTAGTTTCAGTTTCCTTACCTTGATGGACTTCAAGGATGAGTTTTTCTTCAACCCAGCCACGATATGCTCCAGAGATGTTATCCCGAGTCTGTTGTTAGTGAGGTCTAACTCCGTTAGAGTGTTGTTTTCTCCCAGGGACTTGGCAAGAGCTCGGCATCCATCAGCACCGAAACCATTCCAGGCCAGGTTAAGACTCTTCAGCGTCGTGTTTTTCTGAGAAATATAGGTATACATAATTATGTCATTATAAAACTAGCCTTGGAAATTAAACTGCCTTTGAATGTTTTAGAAGACGATAGATCAGGGAATCTGCACTGGCTTTTAACTATAGCTCTACCCTAACCTTACAGAGCCAATGAGCAAACAGAAAAAAAACCCTTGCCCAAGGAGCGTGATTTCATCGTCCCTTAATGTTGTGTGGACCGCAAAGCATTCGCTGCCTAATGGCCAGGATGTTAGGAAATGAAACAAACTGCCCTTAGGAAAGGGGGGCTCAACTGGTGGAGCTTTGACTCCTAATCGGAAGGTCCGCGATTCGAAACCCACGATCGGTCAAAAATTATTTGTCTCATACAGGCTGGGTCTTTGTCAGTACAATGTGATTGGCTGAGACAGAAACACAGGCCTCCTCACAATGTCTCGTGGGTGGTAGCACTTAAAATGGTCACATATTATTATTGGAGTCCCTCCACTATATAGTCTATATAGTGCTAACGTTGGACGTCAAGCAAGAAACAAACGAACCCCCAGGGAGAGAGCGAGCTGCACGGCGCTCTCCGTGCGGATGTTGTTGTACTGCAGGCTCAGCGTGCTCAGGTTGCCCGTGTCCGAGGCGAGGGCGAGGGCCAGCCGCGTGCCGTCCTTGAAGCCCAGAGCTGTGTGGTTCAGGTGCAGCTCGCGCAGGTCCGGCACTGTCTAGGGGCGGTGGCCGTGTGGAGGTGGAGCAAGTGGCAATGTTAGTAAACAGTTTAAAACCCTCATGCGTTTAAAAATCAATATTTTTGTTCTCAAAGATTAGCGTTTTTAAAACAAATTAGGCCACTTTTACAGTGTGTCAATTTAAGAGACAATTAATAAAAGCGGAATCCTAATAAAATCAGCGCTAGGGTTCAGCAAGAGGTGTTTTTTTTTTATTAGGAATAGTTTATTTTATACAATAAAAAAAGGCGAAACTGGAACCACAATTTCATATATGACTCTAAGTATGTTTTATTATATGGTTTCCATTGTAATTTGAAAGGCTCCATTCTCTTCGGCTATTTTCATTACCGTACTTTTTTGTGCTTTTGTCAAATGATGTGCAATTGTGTAGGATAAATTAGGTTGAGTCAATAACAACTATTGATTTTTTCCTCATAAAAAAAGAATTGTCTACTCCAAAGATAAGAGAAAAATATGAAGTTTAAAACATTCTCGTATTTCGTTCCTGCCCCCGTTACACATTTTGTTTGGTTTATTTCTAAAAGATTCTCATTTTCTTTGACAAGACAGTTTTAATCTATACTGAATTGTTGTAAATATAATATCAAATTTTCTTAGAGCTTTGCATTGAGAAATCCCAGGGACTTGGCAAGAGCTCGGCATCCATCAGCACCGAAACCATTCCAGGCCAGGTTAAGACTCTTCAGCGTCGTGTTTTTCTGAGAAATATTAGTATACATAATTATGTCATTACAAAAAATTAACCACCTTTCAACGTTTTAGAAGACGATAGATCATGGAATCTGCACTGACCTTTAACTCTTACTCTACCCTGGAGCGCAAAACACATGCAGCCATAATGGACAGGACGTGGGGTGGTAGGAAATGAGACAAACTGCCCCTAGGAAAAAAAGGGGGGGGGGGGGTGCGACGGGCTGAAGTGGTGGAGCGTTGACTTCTGATCGGAAGTCCTCGGCTCAAAATCCACGATACGTTAACAAATTATTTGTCCGATTTCAGTCTCATATCGGCTGGGTCGTTGTCTTTCTCGTGTGTGGTAGCACTTAAAATGGTCACATGTTAATATTGGGGTCGCGTCACAATATAGCCTATACAGTGCTAAAGTTGGACGTCAAGCAACAAACAAACGAACCCCCAGGGAGAGAGCGAGCTGCACGGCGCTCTCCGTGCGGATGTTGTTGTACTGCAGGCTCAGCGTGCTCAGGTTGCCCGTGTCCGAGGCGAGGGCGAGGGCCAGCCGCGTGCCGTCCTTGAAGCCCAGAGCCGTGTGGTTCAGGTGCAGCTCGCGCAGGTCCGGCACTGTCTAGGGGCGGTGGCCGTGTGGGGGTGGAGCAAGTGGTAATGTTAATAACAAGTTTTAAAAGCCCTTATGTTTTTATACATTAATACTTTTTTCTTAAAGATTAGCATTGTTAAAAAAATTAGACAAAAACGCGTACATAATTATTTGAATACAGATCATACAATGCTTCCGCAATGCTGAGAAAACCCGTGGGACAGTTATAAAACGAATAGAAGAGCTGCCAACTCAGCCAGTCATCAAAGCGTATATTTTTGGCCAGAAAAGTTATTTAATGCGTACAAATACGTATGTTTATGACTTCAGGTTGCCATGTATTTGATAGGTTTAAGGTAGAGGACGCAAACCTTTCTCAAACAAATGGAGATTCTATTTATCCTGGAGAAAAGTTGGCGGGATTTTTATTTAACTTTTATGCACTTGCCTGTATAAGTGTGAGTAATCCTAGTTAAAATTTACATGTGTATAATCTTTGCTTAAATTTATAATCCGGCGAAGCATACACGGACATGATAAGATTTGAACCTCGGATTCTCGCCTGTCAGTTCCAAGCTGCTGATTCCTCAGAGCAAAGTTCCCCAAAACACATTGCAAGATACATGTACACTTACTGTTATAAGTTTAGCCAGGTATCTGCCGTCACCCTCCTGGATCTTATTATTGTCCAGGTGAAGCCTCCGCAGATTCCTGTTACTCGTGAGCGACTCTGTCAGAGCTTGCAGACCTTCGGTTCCAGGGTCAGTGTTCGACAAGTTCTGTGTGTAAACAGAACCAAACAGGAGATATTATTGTTAGTTTGTGGAGGTCCAATTGTATCATTTAGGCTACATTCAACATTCAAAATTCAAATTCCTTTATTGGCCAGAAACAGACACTCTTCTTTTTGCTTAATACAGCAACATTTACTAACGATGAAAATGAAACTCTAATATAAATTGCATCATTTTTTGTCAAGATACATAGCGAGAAACATAACACTTAGATTTATCCTACTATTATATCTCGGTCTACTTCCTCTCTCCCTCTTACACACCTTAATCATAAAAAGTAATACTTCTGATCTTATTGGATAAAAAATAGGTAGTTAGCATATTATATCGAAAATAGGCTAATAGAGCACGACAAAGTCATAATCACGACATTTAATACCAATTCCATTATGCTTTCATTAGCCTGCATCATCTGTGCTATAGATGTTGTCCCTTTGGCTCCCAGAGGGTTTTCAGACAGGTCCAAAAGGCTTGTTCTTCTGTCGCCCTGAAAGGGATTTCGGAAAAAAATAGGCAGTATAAAACAAACCATTTTTTATTTACTTTTTACATGGGCAACATTCTTCAAATAATAATTTTTTTCTTTATATGATTATTTTGAGTTTGGAGTGACAGAATATTTTTCTTTCTCATTCACCCATTTAAAAGACATTTTAAAGTTTGAGAAATATGTATTACTGACAATATAAAAAAAGATGCACAAAAGAACGAGTGTGTTTATTAGTTGAAGTTCTAAAACCAAAACCACAAATAAAAACTATAATGCAGTTGATAAAAATTATACTGGACAGGGACCAGTTGTTTCAGAAAGCAATTAAGCTATAATATAAAAAATGAGGTATAAGTCATCATTTAGGTCGTTTCCTTAAATTTAACCTTTATCTAAAACAATAATAGACTAGTAGAAAATCGTTTCAATTATGTTTAAAATTAAATATCTTAAACTGTAGATTGAAGTACCCACAAGAATAATTAAAACCGTCACACCAAGTATCGGCATAGTACCTTAGTAAGCAACATCGGGGAATCCAAGCACTTTACAATAATATCTCCTGCATAGTATGCATCTAAGTAGTTATTCCTATTTAAACTAAATGACCCTAAGATAAAGAGGATGATGATGATAATGATGTTTATGAGGATGATAATGATGATGATGATGATGATGATGATGATGATGATGATGATGATGATGATGATGATGATGATGATGATGATGATGATGATGATGATGATGATGATGATGATGATGATGATGATGATGATGATGATGATGATGATGATGATGATTGTCACGTATATATCGTAACAACGTTATACCTGCACGCCCAAATTAGGCAATGATTGTGATTCCTTATATCACGAGAAACTAACTCACTCACGGAATGAGAGAGTGAGCGAACTTCAGTCGGACATTTTGAAAAGCCTATCTACTTGAATAAACCTTAGTTGACTTCTGGCTTCGTAAGCATATCTATTGAACTCCGACCGCACTGTCTCATGAAGGTTGGGTTGGGCTTCATCCCACTCCTTGCACAAGCCGCCATGTAGGCCAATAGAGTTTTGTTCTTGCTTTTCGGTAACGGTTCAGCATCTGTTGATAAAAATAATTTCATTTTTTTACTAGGTATTATTTTTTCTCAAGAAAGAGGCCTGTGAAATTAGAGACAACCCATGTAGTTTGTGTATATCTAAAGTTTAAAGAAAGGATTCTGATAATAACAGTCTATATGACAAGTGAAACTTACTGAAATATTTTTTTTAAATAAAATGATATAACGGACTTCTAGTAATTTCATACAGCAGTCATGAGGGCGTCTCTTCTTTTTTGTCATCTTCATAGGCGTTAACCAAGGCCTCCTACAATAAGGGCCTAAATATTAAATTAAGAGTTGTCTGTTAATATTGTAAAATTATTACAGAATAAGCTGATTTCTTTCTTTATTGGAGAAAACACACTATTTAGAATAATAATTATATCCTGTGTTGGATCCTATGCGAAGACTAAAGTCTGACAATGCTTTCACGTGGTTGCTCAAAGACCACTGTATTTTGTTTAAACATTTTTCTCTTCAATCGATCAGATATGCAAAAAAATAGCTTGTAAGATTTTAGACTGGCATCATTCTTAAGGCCGTGTACAAATTTTTTTTTTTTTAATACAGCCCTAATCGCGTAGATAATATCGCTAAATAAGGTTGAATGAGTAGGAAATAATGCTTTCAATTATAGAGAGCACTGTAACCGGGACAAAAGAATTTAACTTTGAAGTGAGCTTTACCATGAAACTTTTTAACCCAGTTCCCACAGTTTACATCGTCAACATAGGACTTAACAGATAGAAAACTACCGCATAAACTGTCACTCTATCCTAATTGTGCTTAAAAAAGATAAATAGAACTATATCGCATACTAATTATGCTAAAAAATTAATACAAATATATTACCGTTACTCTCGCTAAGCGAAAACACAATAAATGGATGAATAAACAACGAGCTGACTTGATCATATCATTTGGAAGCTTAGATAGGTAACGGTGATTTTCGGCGTGACATCACATAATTATTCAGACATATTCTGTGGAAATTCGCATATACTCATTTGTGCAGAGCCGTGTCTTAGTTAATCGCGTTTCAGGTCTTCAAGGAAGATCATGTATGACAATAGGAAACCAGGCAAGAAACCCGGGACTTGGGCAGTCAAGTTATACCGACACCGACCCAACCAGTAAGAACAAAGTAGCAGCGACAACAAAAACAACAACAACAACAACAAAAACAAAAATATCATTAACAGCAACAACAACAACAACAACAACAACAACAACAACAACAACAACAACAACAACAACAACAACAACAACAACAACCACAACAACAACAGCTAGAACACAAACAAAAAGCGGCGACTGATCAGGAGCTGCGCGCTCTGACTTCAGACCACATAGTTTTATGCTGAGCCCCTACTGTGAGTTTGTCAATAGTCTTAAAAGCACAGAATGGACTGATTGTCATCGCGCGATGAAAAGGTTACATCCAAGTAACAATAACGTCAACTAGTTTTCAAGTTATTATGTCGATTTTTTTTTAAACATGGGAATCAAATTTTCTTTAGATGAGCATGACTGTGACCAATCAGTGAGTATACTAATGAAAAATCTGATAGTATGTTTATTTTTATATCTCTGTGGCCCCTTCTATATTCAACATAAGAAACAGAGTTTTATAGAAAATAGAGTTTTATAGTTTGAAAAGTAGGCATGCGCATTTTAAAACTATTTTACGATCCGTTTAAATGTGTACCAGAAGATGCATTGAACAAAAAAGTGTTTACATCTGTTCTGCGTTAGTGAAGTGCATGAGTACCAAATTATTTAAATATAAGAACCCAAATAAAGAATAGCTATTCATTTTATATTGAAGACAAATATAAAAACATAGTAAAAAAATAGCAAAAAACAAGCAAACTAACCTTCAGGATCAGAATCTGATAGACTCTTATCGATGTCAAAATCAGCTGGCTTTTCCTTTTTAGGGCGTGCATCATCTTCGCGATATTCGAAAATTGCATTTGTACCATTTATATTATTTTTCTTTCCCGACAGCTCCTCAAGATTGTTTTCTTGTAACAATAACTCTAACTGCTCAAGCTGTGAAGTTGCGTTGCCTTTTAAACCATTCACAGGCAAGAGAGAGTCCTGAGAGAGTGGGGTGGAACTCGTGCTCTCGTCGTCTTCTGTTTCCATCTTGGAATTTTTCAGTCCACCATCCGGTGTCATACCGTTTGATTGAATAACTTCAGGAGTTGAAATAACCGTCTTTGTGTTTTCATTTCTTGCAGTGTTGCTAGAGCCATTAGGATCAGTTTTAAGTTTTGCCTTCTCTTCTCGTTCGAGGGCAGCCAACTTTTCTGCTTTCCTTCTCTCCCAGTTGTTCGATAGATGAGTGACATTAAACATCCGTATCTTCGGCTTGGAACCAGGGGCACTATTGGTTGTAGTAGATGGTGTGAGATTCAAAGGCTTGTCCGCTGCTGGCGATGTTTTTGGCGGCCTGACCTGACTGAGGTCGGCGGTGTTGCGCCCAGGTGCGGTTTTTGCCTTGTTCGGTGGAACTGTCTCGCCGGCTTTAGGTCCAGTTGCCACGACAGCGTCGGATGTAGTCGCCCCGCCCACACTTTTACTGGTCGCGTCTTTATTGCCCCCCTTTGAAGCGACATGATTGACAGATTTACTACTCCCTACAGGGATCGTCTTGGTTGTAGGCGATAGAATTGGACCTTCAGATTTATTGCTGCCAGTTGAGCCATTCGCAACAGTTGCGCGTGATACCGGCTCAATGTTCTGTTTATTCGCCATTGTCATGTGCTCTTGAAGAATGTCAACAGTGCAAACAACGACACACTTGAGGATGCGGAAGTATGGTTACTGTTCTATTTTTTAGGTGTGAAACTGTCAAAGAGCAAAGCAATAAAATATGATGCCCATTTGATAAAAAAAAAATTACTTCTCTCCCTTCAGTGCAAATAAGGGGTTTGCGAATGGGTATCAAAATAGAGAAGAAAAAAAAAAGAAAATTTTATTTTTCTACCAAGTTATCAACATAACTGCAGAGGCGTGTTATCAACAAAAATAAATCAAGTGTACAATTGAAATATATTGCCTGTTTACTCACGGTATGTATATATATGGAATCCAATTTAACTTTTAAACATGAAGATTAGTAATGCTTATATAATTATTTTTCTGTTTTATATTTTTGATTATTATATTTCATTATAGAATTAACGCATTTTCAAATTCAATAAATTAAATTAGGGGAGATAACAAATTCAGTCACCACAATAATCCTACTATGAACACGAAAAGACTTGTTTATGGCCAGTCAAGCTAAAATCAATATTGATTTTGACTTCTATGGAAATAGCCACTGATTGAATTCTAATCAACTTTCAACAGGAATTGCTTCTGAACAATCAATTCAGTCTAGCGTTGATGCAGCGAGAGGACCTTTCAATACTTTACATGAATCTCCTCTTGTTCAAGAGTAGACATCCCTTGGGGATTGTAACATTGCATTTGTAGGGGCCTATAGACTGATGTGTGTCGTGAAATATCGATTACCTTTTACCACAGTGAAAACCAATTATTAATTTAAACCAGTAGTGTTTCGCAATATAAATAATTTTGTAAAACAAAATTGTTAAACCTACGTGTTCCAGCAAGTTAACATTTGGCAAGTTTTACAAAAAATAGGTTGGCTTAGCTTTAACATACCTAAGCATCTACTTTTCAAATGAATTATGAGTTTTTTCAGACGAAATATCAGCCTTTTTAAGTGTCTGCCCTATTTTTAATCGATATTTATCCGCTTTCCCCAGCAAGTCCGCTCATGCTGTACCATACGAGTAAAAAGCTCTATTCCATAATAAGATTTTGCTTTTCTACAAGTTACACATATATTTCTAAACGGTGCTTTTGTGTCTGTCACTTAAGACATACTTTCGTACACTCATTCTAAAGCAAACGTCCCAAAATGATATTATCTTAGTGTTCTCTGGATTTGCTCTCATAATCTAAGAAGTGTTGAAATGTTTCAATTAAGGCCCTTAGCGTCGTCAACGTATAAAGATCTCAATATTGATAAGAAAACCAACAGCAACCTACATTGATTAAAAAACAACAACAACTGAGCTTTCAATATTATTTGGAGGGTAAAATAAACTTTTCACCCAATGTAACTATACAATACACCAACTTAGATCATATCAACTGTCTAGTGTTTTGTCCTATCTCTATTTAACAGAAGTTTAATGATTAGCAAATAAAAAAAGATACTTCCAATCTAAAGACTTATAATGTTGAGAATATGACGGTTCCATTTGATGGGAACATCAATCTGTCAGAAAAAAATATGGGGCTAACTGCATTAAAAAAAAAACAAAAAAAACAACGAAACTTACTCTGTCTCAATGAATCTTTCTCACAACATTGCAGAACAGAATAGTTATACAAAATGGTACCTACCTTTTCTTCTCTTAGAATAAAAAAAAATCCTCAACACGACCGTCGGGTTGTTTATTATTTCCCCCCTGAACCTACTGTAATGGCTAAACTTCGAAACACGTAGAATATAAATAAATCCTCAGTTTAAGAATCAAAACACACCTGGAATCACATCACAGATCCTTAATATTCACTTCTGATTAGAAAAAAACCCCGTTTAGCTTCCATGCCTGACTTGCGACTAACAGCCAAGGGCTTTCTGTTTCAGAGCTATACAAAGTCGAGCAGGCAGACGATTTGGACAAACGTGGCCTATCAAGCAAGCTCCACACTCGAGGCTGTTCTACATAATGTCACTTTGAACTGGACAGGCAGACCCTTCACGGACTGGGAGAGTAATCATCCTTTTTTGTTCTAGGTTTTCAAAGGGAACTATTCCCTTAATGTGCTCTTAAGATCAAATCTTCATTAATTTATGCGTTCGGTGTAATAATCAATTGATTAGTAAAAATGCACCATTCATACATAGCACAAGTCCTTTAAAGTCTTAACATAAATAGCAAATAGCTTTGATTACGAAGAGACAGTCAAAGATTAAAGCCGAATTAACGAACTTCAACTACGACATAAAACAGTTACACGTTTTATATAAACAAAAATGACTATCAAACCAATTTATCGAAAATGATCTTTGTAATTTTTCTGGACTCATACTATCAAGTAAAACATTTGTTTTTTTACTGCCCTGTTCCTAAGTTTCTTATCTTTATTGCCTGCTCGTGGTCAAGTTCAAATCAGTCTCCCTCTCCCCCCCCCCTCTCTCTCTTCTCTCTCTCTCTCTCTCTCTCTCTCTCTCTCTCTCTCTCTGTATCCTATCCATTTCTCTCTCTAATTATTCTTGTCTCTGAATTTTCTCACGCGTTAAATTTTCATGATTTGTGTTTATCACACGTCGGTCATTTAAATAAAATTGTCTCTTTTGATAGGTTTTATTTCCTACCTGTAATTTATATAAAAAAATCTTTTTACTTTTGTCTGTGTTGCTCTAAATTATTATCTTTTGAATAACAAGGCTGCCTTATTGCCTGCCTCTATATTTTTCTGCTTCTTATCTATGTTTATTTCTCCCGAAATCATTTTATATACAATGTCTCAGATACATTTTGGTTGTGGTACGCATTTACAGACCTTTTAAACGGTCACGCACCATTCCACCACGTTTAACTTTGAATGCAGCATGATATGAAATCAATACGAAGGTTACCTTTCTCAGCCTCAAGTTCTATTTGACTCGTCGACACACTAGCAGCTGCCTATATCTGTTTTTGTCTCACATGTCTAACTTAAAATGTTACACTTTCTATTTTCTATTGGCCCTCTTTTCTCTTTCCACCTTTTTCTCCCTCCCTCTCTAAATCTCTCTCTCTATCTTTCTCTCTCTCTTTCTCTCTCTCTTTCTTCTCTCTCTTTCTCCTCTCTTTCTATCTCTTTGTTTCTCTCTCATTCTCCCCCCTCTGTCGCTTTCTATCTATCTTTCTGTTAAGTCAATCCACTTATCTATCTTTCAATCCTTCTCTTTTTATGGTTAAGCTGTCTGTCAGTCTGAGCGTCTTTCAGTCTTTAACTTCAAGGCTGTCGCTCGCAACGCCTCTATCTCTCTCTCTATCTCTCTAGTAGTAGTAGTAGTAGTAGTAGTAGTAGTAGTAGTAGTAGTAGTAGTAGTAGTAGTAGTAGTGGTAGTAGTAGTAGAAGTAGTAGTAGCAGCAGTAGTAGTAGTAGTAGTAGTAGTAGTAGTAGTAGTAGTAGTAGTAGTAGTAGTAGTAGTAGTAGTAGTAGTAGTAGTAGTAGTAGTAGTAGTAGTAGTAGTAGTAGTAGTAGTAGTAGTAGTAGTAGTAGTAGTAGTTGTTGTAGTAGTAGCAGCACACGCAGCATCAATATTACTTCTAAAGGAACAAGACGCATGAGAGGCGAGATAAAAAAAAGAAGCGATATCTGTAGTAAACAAAGAAAAATATTTTTTTTTTAAATATTCAAACAAATTTCATCCAATATTTTCTAAAAGTCTTTCATAAATTCATTTTGAGTCCGAAATTTGTTACCCAATACACAATAACATTTCTCTGATATGGAACAATTCTTCCATAATAATAATGGCTCTCACAATCATGATTGTGTACCTTTCTTTAACGTTAACGACAAGCCAAACAGAAGACGCCTAAACTGAAAGATATGAGTTTAAAGTGGACAATCGCTGAACACTCCTTGTAATCCTTTGTCAACACTTCTTTTTCAGATCGAACAGTAAGCGGTAGCCGGGAGAACAGGGCAATCTTGAAAGTGGCAGGTATAAGTTACAGTATAACCAGTTTCATCCAAGTGCTGGATCAACGTTTTGAAGAAGTAAATTATGTTTAGAGTTATAATATGTTACCAATTTTAGAACATAATGGTTTTACGCCCTTGGTAACCTATGCACAATACAAACGAAAGGGCTGTATGTTCATTTGTAACACCCAAGTCGTTCTAATTAAAAAAAACAACAACAAATGCGTTTATTACTTCATGATTGAATAATAATCATTTTTTGTCAATGTGTAAATTGCATAATAAATTATATTCTTATTAATCCATTTTATTATTGAACGGTTTTCAAAATATTTCATGTTCAAGGAAATAAATGGAAAAACACATTTTAACAACTTTTTGTTATATCTCTGTTTTAGAGCATTTGTACATTTTTCTGTACTAAATGTAATATTGTAGACTGCATTGTAGCCTTTGAGAAAATTTGAATACAATTTTCTATTGCTTAAACAATGTTTTGCAACTATTGCATCTTTTGTTGCCTTTCCTGTTATTAATAAAGAATAACCAACCTTTTGTGTTGAAAAAAGCAACGGTACACAGCTTTTGCAGAACAATACAATACAGCTTTCACACTTTTTGGGAGCACAAAAAGGCATTAAGATCTATGAATAGGTCAGCTGAATACCATCCGTCCATAACTTTTTATTTCGATACCCGTAGCGCTTTGCCTCCGTCCTGCGGTGTTTTCGTATTATTACCCTCACATAAATGCCGTCTAGATATAGTTCGGGACAGAAGGCATTTCTCTACCGAAGTAGAACAATGAGGTTTTTAGATTTTCTTTTAATCAATACGCTTTTGGGTTTTATATAATGGTCGCGCCGGTTACTAGAGCTGCAAACCGCAACACTATGATTTAGAAGCTTCGTTGTGTAGATCAATGTAACAAGAAACCTCACAGGGGAGATCGATGAGTATGAAAGTCAATCTTTCTACAAGTCTTGCTATATAATATAATCAACCTTGGAATCAATGATAGTTGGTATGAGGGCAAATAAATCGATTTAAACTTCTTTACTTAATATTTTAATAAGGATGTCTTTCGTTTTAAATTTACAGCATTACAATATTATTTCTATGATAATATTTTGCTGTGGCCACAGGTTTATATCTTTTAAACAAAGGAAAAAGGTGTTTACCTAGCTTTGAAAAATTAAATTCAGAATAATCGAGCTTAAAGTATAAAGGCATCAATTGTAGAGTTGATTTAAAAGTAATAATAGCATAAAAAAGAAACAAAACAAAACAAACGAAAGAGCTGACTGCAACAAAAAGAAATACCTGAAGGAAAAAGAGATAGAAATAGAAACAAAGAATTAAATATTGGTAGGTGCAAAGAGAGACAGACAGAGATAGAGAGAGAGAGATAGAGAGAGAGAGAGAGAGAGAGAGAGAGAGAGAGAGAGAGAGAGAGAGAGAGAGACGAAAGAGAAAGAGAAGTATAACATCAGATGCGGGAGAGGGAAAGAGCTGGTAGTAAAAAAAAAATCAGATACACATTAAATCGGTGAACAGAGAGACAAAGATTGAGACACTGAGTATACTCTATATACTTTGTGGAATAAATGTGTTGTTGTTTTTCCAATCATATTTACAATTAATTAAGTTTTCGGACTCCACCACTTAGCCTTCAAGAGAAGAAAAACATCCAAACTTGTCCTGCATAGGACAGTAATAAAATTCCCTATCAATTACCGTGGCACTGTGCCATGAACAATGGCCTCAGAAATGGAACTATTGTTTGTTTATGGAGGGATAAATGCTCGGTGCTGGCGAGACATACGGATTTCTGGAACCACTGGTTTGTAGCATGCAATTACTGGCTGTATGTTGCAGGTACCAAAATAAACAGACGCTTATCTCTTTGTCTCCAAACGCTTATAGTTCACATAAAGTTCCACATCCTTGCATATTCTGAAACTCTCAGGGTTTTGCAGTTCGCACGTGACTGTAAATGGGTGTTACCGGACAAGAAAATACTGCAATTAAAAATTCGGCTGTGTGTATTTTATTATTCCTTTTGTTTCCTTTCATGATGATAAGGATATAATTAACCAACGCTAAGGATAATTAAAGTTGATATGTAGCCTACAGAAAGCACTGCATCAAAGGAATGTTAGTGGAGTAAAAGACGCGCTTACAGTGAAAGCTATAACGTGAGAGAGAGAGAGAGAGAGAGAGAGAGAGAGAGAGTTAGAGAGAGAGTTAGAGAGAGAAAGCGCCCGAGAGAGAAAGATTTAGAGAGAGAGAAAGAGAAAGACAGCTGGATTGAGTGACAGTAGTAGGAAAAATTAAGAGAGATAAACATTAATGGTGAACATTGTGAACGCCCCAGCGTCGTTAAAACAACCTGCTACAGTCAATTAGACACTTTGAAGTGTCATATGTTAGATGTCAATGCTGCTATGTAATTACTTTTCCACACCTAATTTTATAATTAAGATGTCTGCACTCGCCAAAAGAAAAAGAATAGGGACCTATAAAACACCTCAGTCATTCTTTGGGTTTGGCACTCCTTTCTTCGTGTCGATAACACTACCAAACATATCCTCTTCAGTTATTTGAGGTTTCCAATTTCTCATTCGATTAATAAAGTTTGAACGCTGCGGTTCATTGGTCGTTCTCAATTGGTACGAACGCAATATTTTACTATTACACACACAAGAGCGGTTCTCTTTATAATTAAAACAGAGAGAAAGTCATAACATAAAAGCTAGGCTTTGAATTTTGCCTTTTAACCACAATGATATATTGGTCTATCTGAACCTATGATACCCTTTAAGAAATATGAAATCAATAAATATGGTAAAATTCAGATACATAATTTAGATAACATTTTGTTTATCTGCATGCTATAAGAAGTAAGCTACAATTAAAAGAAACAGTATGAGTCCTATTAAAATCATACTTTTGGTGTTGAAGTGCAGTTAAATATTCGCTTCACATCATCAAAATTTCAGCAGAGAAAAAGAAAATAGTCGAAAGGAACCAACATTATAGTTTAGTCGGCGGATTATTATGAAACAGATTCACGTTTAAAAGAAATAAACAGGGACGGAAAGACGAGAACCCCGTTCCAATGATGTACTTACCGATGTGAAGGGGGAAAAGGGAGGGAGGGGCAGGGGCAAGAGGCAATAAATATAACTTAAAGCCCAAACAAAATGCGTTTTAGTTTTTTTTTTTAATCAAACTTCGAACGAAACTGTCAATATCTTTTCTTTTCTAAATGTCTCCTTAGAGTGCGATCGGCACCCCACATTGTTAGTACCTAAAAATAATGCGTTTTGCAGTCCTAGTTTTATACATTTAAATAAACAAAATACAACAAAAGATTAAAAATTGTAAAGAATCGTATGATTTTTCCTTTATTATTCAAGCGAACTATACAACAAAGAAGAAAAAGGAAATGTTATTAAGTAAACACAGTTATGTGTTATGGACTTTTGATACTACTAAAAGGTGCTATTCGTTAACTGCTGTATACATGTACACACTATTATCAAGACATTCAAAGTCGTCGATAAAATCGGTGCTCTTGTTCCATAAATGTCGATTTACTTTAATACCGCAACTCACTTCGAAAAAAAAAATTATCTTTTTAAAACATCAAACCTTTTTATAAGTTCCTTGATAAAAGATCCCAAGTTGTATCACAGATCATTAAATCAAACCCTTTTCTTTTAATGAGTATCATAATGTTAATAAACCCGTTGCTGTTATTGATTAAAAATATTGAGTGCCCTCGCAAAGAGTTTACCCACTGACGCTGCACAAGTGAATCAATGGTAAATCTGGCATAGAACTACGTACATGAGCAAAGCACTGGTTACCATACGCGTATATGAATGGCGAAATTAATTTGGGGCGTTTCACGCTTTGAATAACGGAGAAAACTTTTTAAAGTAAAAACTCCAGGAGAGTAGAAATAACAGTATTCTTAATAAAAAAAAAGAATTCAAACTGTCCCAATAACTAAAAAAATGTCCTTTGATCTTTCATTACGTTTCATGTTTCTCTTCCAATGTTTCATTTTCCCTATTATTGCACACATGAAACACGAAATAAATGCGCCACTAATATACTTATTATCACTTGGTAAAAACGTAAATTAAAACAAAGTAAACGAATAACGAAATATTTATTGCAAAACAGGGAATACGAAAGACTGGAAACTTACCATAAAAATATTAATTATAGATTGCACCGCTCGAGCTTTTCGACTTGTTATCATAACATTATAGTGTTAAATAATAATAATGCGATGATTTTTTTGTGTTATTTATCTATTATGCCATCATTATACCATCTTGGCATGTATTGAAAATAATTACATATCTTACTATCATTTTCTCTATTTTATCTGTTTGAGTCTATCTGTACAACAATGATTTCAATCCAATCATGTCGGAAGTATCAAACAGTATCTTGAACTATTATTTTTAATGGTAAATAATATTTCTAATCATTGAGGATAGAGGAATGCACTTTTGATACCTGAAAATTATAAAGTAAAAAAAAAACAAACTATTATTTCAGAGTTAAATTACTTATGGATTGGTGGGCACAAGGGTGGTAATGGTGCAAAAAAATTATCTAGATTTTTAATATTTGCACATCCTTTGAAATATACCGATCTAGTTATGTGTTGAGTATGTAGATATTGATCTAGCTTTATGAAAAAAAACAACGATGGAGAAAATTAATGTGCGATTGAAAATAATACAATCAAAAGAATAAACGTGGCTATAAAGCAGAAATCGATTTCTAATCGTTTGCAATGCAATTTAATTGGACTGAAGTTTATGGACTTGCCAAATTAGTTTTGATATCAATAGTGCCTTTGATCTGAATAGAATCAGAATTTTTCACCAAAAACAAACTGCTCGACGAAAACTATCAAAATATTTTCAATTTATGGACTGAGCTATGAACAGCAAGGAAAGGTGTACAACTATTTCAAAATGTAGGGCAGTTTCACAGTGTTCTACTTATGTCAGCCATTTTTATTTCGCAAAGGTAAAAACCCCTTACACGCGTCATTGTAATGTTATTTGATTACAGGAATATATAGAATTTTGTGTATTACCAGAACTGTCTCTCACATTTTCGTTCCAATGTTTCTTTGTCTTCCCAGCATTCCGTTGCCTTTGTTCTCATTTCATAGTTTCTTATGAACTCTCATTTCCTTTTTCCTTTACATTTTTCCAGACTCTCTTTCATCTCTCTCTCTCTCTCTCTCTCTCTCTCTCTCTCTCTCTATCTATCCCTTGGTGTGTGAAAAAACAACAACAACATCTGTGTATGTGTGTTTCTCTCTCAGACTCATTTTTAATTAATTTCCCTTGGGCTCCTTAACAAGCTTGAAAAATGTCGCTCTTAACCTCTTGAGATTAAAATCACTATCATTAATTTTTCTTCAATCGTGTCTCAATTCGTTAAAGTATCTGTGATTGACTTTCTTTCTTTTATCCATTGTTAACTTTATAGTTTATTGAGGGTTTATATGTTATCCTCCTCAACAATAAGTTACTAATCTACGTTTATTTCAATTCGATAATTAAAACTGAATTATGCATATTTAGATCCACCTGCCTATTCCCTCTTGAACATTTTCCTCTTCATATCTAATTTCTTTCTCTAAGCAGATTTTTTACTGTGTATTGCTGAAAATTTCTGGCTTCATATTACTTTTCTACAAATGCGTTTCGTGATCACTCATTATGCTAATCCTTCTTATTAAATTAGTACCAGGCTACCTGTTATGCTGTCTTTAGATCGACTAGAGTGTAGATCATGTTCTCCCACACAGGTCTGAGACGGATCACCAATTAGATAAACACTTAAGCTAACAGGATCACATCGCAACCATTAATGCGTTCTTTAGCAATTTCTTCAGGGAACTTCATGCCCCCCCCCCCCCCCCCCCCCCTTCAAAAGGATAAAACCGCCTCTCTTTCAAACAAAATACTAAAACTGCACTAGTGTGTGGCAAGGTGCTTAACTTTCCCAAAGGTGTTCGTTTGACGTCGGTTATACCCCTTGCGGCGTCACTGAGCAAACAAAATGGCTCTCTATAATAGAACAGATTTCCAATTAGAATAATGGTTGTAGACAGGGCATACAGACAGCCTATTCGAATTTCTTTTCTCCCTCCCCCACCCTATTTCCTCTCCCTCTATCTCTCTCTCCCTCTCTCTCTCTCTATCTCTCTCTCCCTCTCTCTCTGTCTGTTCTGTCTCTCTGTGTTTGTTTGTCTGTCTGTCTGTCTCTCTCTCTCTCTCTCTCTCTCTCTCTCTCTCTCTCTCTCTCTCTCTCTCTCTCTCTCTCTCTCTCTCTCTCTCTTTCTCTCCTCTCTGTTTGTTATTGAATTATTATTATTCTTTCCGTTACTCATCATCTATATTTGAAACATGATTATGTTTCTCTGTTTTCTTATTTCTCTTTGATAGGTTCTATATACATTATTATTATAATTAATCTTTATACTTACGCCCTCCTCTTTCCGTTTCATTCAGTTTAAACGTTTTCCTTTTCCACCTATTCCTCTTACTATCTGTGTTTTTATACTTCTATTTTTTTACTCAGGGGTGTGTAAAAGACAAAAAAGTATAAACTTCTGAAACTCTCAAGCGCGAATGAAAGCTTATTGTTTGACAAAAGATCCACAAGGAAGAAAAGATTAAACAATATTAATTATTTCGTCGGTTATAATTGCAATAATGAAACATAAACTGTTACACTATTTTTCCCATTCGGAACTTTTTTAAAATGCCACCAATTGGGAATTCCTATAGAGCAGCATAATCAAGATCGAGAGTATGTTTTGTTCATATTTTGTTTTATGCATACGCGGGTTATCATGTTACTGTCTCACTAGATGAGGATGAAAGAGAATTACTGCAGTTCAAGAGCAACATAAAAAATACCATGCATTTTGTTATAAATTTCAAATATAACTGTTAATTAAGCAATGGATTTAAATTGTATTGTGTGTTCGTCAATATGGAAAAAAAGCTTCGGTGAGAATAATACTATAGAAGTGATAATAATCATCCCGGTAATGCTAAGCAGGCCTAATCAACAGAAAACTAGCCAATTTAGTGATTTGATGTAGGCCCTACTATTTTAATGTAGGCACAAAACCTTCAAACAGTCTAAAAATCTGGGTGGGTTCAGTATAAGATTATTTAATTATCAAAGCATACAAAATAAATATTAATTTTTGTCAGTTTCTACAGTTTTGAAAAATTGATTATGCTTTTATGAGCTGTATTTTATTCTTTCTTATCTTCACTGTTACTCTAATGTCCTTAAAAACAAACCAACATTTTGGCGAGTTTCCTTCTCCATCACTTCTTATATTTTTTCCAAATATTAAATGATACATTTATATTCTTTTTAATTGATATGACTTAAAAAAAAAAACTTGTCAAGCTGTCCCTATTAGATCAATACTTCAAAGACTACAGGTTCGACTAGTTTTCTGTTGGTACACGCCACTCAACACGTTGGTAGTTATTTTTACCATTGTAGACTAAGCCCATTGCTATCTGTTTGGAGGTGGAAGAAAGTCCAGACCGATCACTGGAGAATTGAGATCAGATTACTTTCATTCACAGCCGTTCACTCTGACAATGCTCCCTGACCAATGCAGGCATGAATCACGGGAACCGCTTAGCATAAAGAGAGATTCCATAACGACAGGAAGCTCTGACGTTGTCATTAACACCAGACCAGGCACTAAAAATGTTCTTGCTTCATTGCCTGGTTTATTTCTTCTAAATGGCTGCCTAGCTGAGGCGGTATATCGAAATCGACTATTATTGTTTTGATCGCCATTTTACACGCTGAATCGTATACTGCATTCACCGAATCACATGAAAACAAAAAATGTGATATAATTTACATGTAGTATTATGAATTCAGTTAGGTGGCCGATGAACGCAAAATTAAGTTAAAACAGAGAGAAAAAGAAGAAGAGACTCTAAGACCGACATAAAGAAGGATTTTAAGACATGATACAAAAAGAATAGAAACGTTTATTATCTCTAGAATAATACTAGGCAGAAGAGAAAGAAAGGGCGAGAGAGACAGATACATACATACATACATACATACAGACAGACAAATAGAGAGATAGAGAGAGGAGAGAGAGAGAGAGAGAGAGAGAGAGAGAGAGAGAGAGAGAGTTATTATTATTATTATTATTATTATTATTATTATCATTATTATTATTATCACAATCACTAATGCTATATACGGATGTGTTCCAATCTTTTCCCGCGCATGGTATGACCACAGCATCTCACTTGTCGAGTCATCATTTAAACATAACTATTGTATTGAACAAGAATCTAAAAACCGAAACTTTTTCGAAGCGATCCTGCACCTTCCGAATGTTGTTTTTCTAATCATTTGAACCATTAGAACAAGCGCTTTAATTGCAATTTTAAGCGATTTTTGTGCATTCTGTAAGTCCTATGCCAGTAACTAAGACATAAAGGGTCTCGAGATTAACACCGGGCTTGTTTATGTGTTGCTATTAAGAGACATAGCGGAGAAAATGCCATTAATTCTGTCATCACCAACCTCAATATACTGGCACCGATCCATCCATTGGGCTTAAGCACAACAATAGTTGTTATAACAGTGTTTAACACACCACAGAGAGAAACTGGCTTAGAGGGAAAAGACAATTAAAAAAACCCAGAAGAATGAAAGTAGAAAACGCTGACATGACATAAAGTAGAGGTAAAGAAAGAGATTGAGAGAGAAAAACAAAAAAGGGAGAAAGAAAGAGAAAAAAAAGTAGCGAGAATGGGTGGAGAGAAGTAGTAGCTGAGTCGGTTTAACATCCAACGTCAGTACTATATAAGCTATATTGTGGACGGGCCCCAAGACTGACGTCTGACAATTTTTATGTGCACACGAGACAGGGCGTTTATACCATGACTCCTGTCTCCGGTCACATTAAACTGACACTGACCCAACCTGTAAGCGACGAAATCGCTAGTGCTCGAACCACGGACCTTCTGCGTCGGTAGCCGATGTTCTACCACAAGGCTACCGCGCCGTCTAGTATGGAGAGAAGGAGAGAAAGGGGAAGGAGAAGACGCACAAAGAATAGGAGAAACCTATTAACAGATTCATACATTTAAAAAAATGCCCTCTTTCATAACATTTTTCTAATGAGCCTCTATCACCCCATTTTTAAGTTTCCCGTTACGGGAGACGTGAAACTAATACTAATAGTAGTTTTTCATTCGCTGACTAGGCAAAAAATAACCACTATGTCTCATAATCGATGGTTGGGGCGCGTGGAATAAAAATCAAATATCTTATGTTGTCTCCTTTGTTTTGGTTTTGATGCAAATGTGCTTGTTTTAGAAGAAAAAAAACATTCAATACTTTAGTCTGTCGTGAGAGAGAGAGAGATAAGGAGAGAGAGAGATAGGGAGAGAGAGAGAGAGAGAGAGAGAGAGAGAGAGAGAGAGAGAGAGAGAGAGAGAGAGAGAGAGAGAGAGAGACAGAGAGAGAGAGAGCGAGTATTATAATGATATGTTAGCCCATTCTTTGTTTAAAAAGCATGAATAATTAAATATTTAGAGACACAATTCATATTGTTGTTAACCAGCGTTTCTTTCCCACGAGTATAAAATGTCTAAAACCAAAAACAAAACAAAAACAAACAAACCCCTCCCCCCAAAAAATAACAACAACAACAATAACAACAACAATAAAGATACACAAACAACAACAACAGTAAAGATACACAAACAACAACAACAGTAAAGATACACAAACAACAACAACAATAAAGATACACAAACAAAAAACGACTATAACGCATTATTAAATGATACTGTAGATTTATTGTCATGATTAATCACAAAGAAAAGAAATATATTTTATCCCTACGCCAAATTTACAGAAACTTTATTGAAAATGTTTTTAGCAGTTATAATTGTTTTACTTCATGACAGTATGCTTTTTAAGATTATTCACTTTCAATTTATACAAACAGTATCCGTGATCATAAATAAATAATGATCTATTCATAAACCCCATAGAAAATGAAAATTTTAACAAACAGGATTTCATCTATATACATAAAAAAGTTAGTAATTGCTTCATAACAATAATATTTTATGATTTGAGAGATATGTGCAGGGTGTACGGTTTTTGTTGAGGGACACTGTGTTGAGAAGTTCTTCATAAATAAAAAAAAAGCCCTAAATACCATAATTCATGACAATACTTACATTTATAAGACAATTCAGTTACTTGGTAACATAGTAGTTTTTTTCTTTTGCAATTGAAAAATTGCTTACACCTTTTAGAACAATAATTATTTTTTTTTAAAAGTAAAAACTAATATTTTTAGGTGAGCATTCCTTAACTTTGTTTTTACCTAAAGATTTATCAATACAATATTTTATCCCGAAAAAGGATCAAAAAGACACCAGCAATCATACATATAAAATATGTTCATAAAAAATAACTGCTATGTTTGGGCCTTGATAACTCGACTGAAAATAGTTTTACCAAAGGCGTGTGATACTAAAACTATTAAATGACTTTAGTGATGTTACTTGTCTTTAAATTGCTTTGGCTATTAAACGTTACAATTAGTTTTGGGGAATAGCCCACGAATGTCACAGAATAATATAAATTCTTCCTTAAGCGAAAATGATTTAAAAATAAATTCTCTAAATATTTGTTCTTCAGATTTTAAACAGTGCAGAAAATCCACAAAAAGTGAATTGAGACTCATTGCTTATTGCTATGAAATGCAAAAAAAAAATCATATTTGTTACAGACTTTTAATATAATTTTGAGAATGATATTATTGTCTCAATTTAAATAATATTATGTAAGCACAATTGCGGGTGTTTACTCTCAATTGCTTTATCACTCAATGAGAAACAGGAAAAATAGTAAAACATTAATTTATAAAGAATGAAGTAAAAGAAATGATTATTTACAGTGCAAATATAACTTAACTTTTTTGAATGATCAAGCCATTTCAAGCAGGGTTCGTTTAGAGTAGTCATTCTTATCCAAAATTTTTTTTTAAAATTTTGTATAAACGATCCTTTTTTTATGCTTAAGCATACCATATTTTTACGATTGCTGTTTACCGACAAAGAGCAATCATTCTTGATAAAAAGAATTTATTTTTGTATTGTATTAGATCTTCACAACTTTTAGATACAAGACTTCTTGAGTAATTAATGCATACTTCTTACAACCCCACTATCGTAAATCGAACTATAAAAGAGATTAAATGAAATATAATTTTAAATTGCCGACTCTAAAATATTTAGTAGTATATATTCTTCCTTTTTTGTCTATGCACATTATGAGCGAGATTTAGGTACCCTATATGTAATAACATTTTATGTTTAAGCCGTTGTAAACGAAAATTACATAGTACATCTACAAGTGTATTATTTTCAAGGAGATGACCATGCACTTAAATTATTAAAGCCCAAGTGTGGCTGGTGTACTCGAACTAGATAACTGAGTTGGTTTGCCGTGTAAATATTAAAGCTGGGTGCCTATTGTTCAAATCTTATGTAGTGCATCCGTCTCCGTATAAGATACATGGAGAAACCTTGTATTTTAAAACTCGTGAAAATTTTACAGCTAATGATTGTATCCTCCAATCTCTCTGCTTCTCGTCTGACTTCGACCAGATGTTTTATATCTAGTACGGTAAAGCCAGTGAAAGATGACGGCTAATGCATCCTCCAATCTCTCTGCCTTTCGTCCGACTTGGACCTGGAGTTTTGGATGACGCTGGGGGCTGATCCCGGTTCAGAGGCGACATGCATGGGCGAGGCCCGGGTCCCCATCTTGGTGCCGGGCCGGACTAGCGGCTGCTGCTGAGACCAGAAGCGCGCGCGGTTCAGCAAGTAGTCCCGGCCCTCCTGAGCCCGGTCCTGGATAAAGGGGTCGTCTTGCGGAAGCGCTGTGGATAGGGATATGGGGAAAAGTGGTCAGTCGTGGGCCTGGGCTTCAACTATGGCTCTGTGTTTAGCTGACATTATGTCTTTAAAATACAGAAAAAAAAACGGAAGGAATGCATGAAAAAAAACTAATCTTTCTAAAGTTTAGAATCCGCCATATTGTGGTAACAGTAAACGATATAAATTCCGTCGTAACGGAGTTTAACACAAATAATCAAAATCAGGGTAGGATTTAGAATATTATTTTTAATTCACAATACTGCTCTTTCAAAATTTTATTCTAGTGTCTCTTGCCAGTGCTGATCCCACCCTGAGAACACGTTTGCCGTCTTTTTAAGGAATAACAGTTCACTAGTTGTCGAGTTAAGATCTAGATCGCTGCAATGCGACTAGTGGAGACTAAGTAGCTAAATATGTTATAGCTGACTCTCAAATTGATGTTGCAAAAAGAGACTTCTTTTAAGTTCTCTTTTTTTTTTTAGGAAAAAAAGTCTTACCCAGGCTCTTGTCAAAGAATTTCTTATCACTGTAAAGTTCTTCCAGCCAGTTTCTCATACGTGGATCATCTGCTTCGGCGACCTCTGGGCCACGGTAAGCGTTCATGATGGGAGGCAACTCTACGTGCGGTTCCGGGGCCACCTGGTGGTATGAACAAGTTCAATGTAACATTTGTTGTGTGTTTGGGAGATGTACATGTCATGTTCAGTGACATTTTATGTTTAAAACATGACTTTTGTTTACAATTTTTAAAAAAGTCCATGGATGTTGATTTCACCTTTTTTGCTTGAATTACGTTTTAAGGGCCCTCCTAAGGCAATAGTTTCCAACTTCTGTCAAAATATTTTGGCATAGGCCTTTACGCAAGACATTGCTTTTCTGTTTCTATAAAAACTATTCTGAGATAAATGTTTAAAAACATTCCTTTTTCCTATTCTATGATTTATTTTTAATTCTGACCGTTTTCAGGACAATTCTTTCACTTAAGAAGAATGTCATAGTCAAAGCACAAATTTCTCGCTAGTAAGCTTTAGTAAAAGACCTGTCTGTATTTTTTCCTGTGAATTCTCTGCAGGGCGTTGAGCGACTTGTAGGCCGGCACGCCTCGCCTGAAGTGCTCTGGGGTGTCCGGGTAGCGCTTGATGCCTGGGTACAGGATTCGGTTCAGCTCCTGCTGGTCCATCTACAGGCAGAGGAGAAAATTGATCTACGATAAAAAAAAACATACCTTTCTACACTTGTTGAAGAAAACACAACGCCCATTTAACCATTTAACTATTTAACTTGCAGTCTGGTATGAATCTATTTGCGTGATAAAAAAAAAACAACAAAACCCAAACAATGGGATCAATAAAGTAAAAATGAATAGTGGTCGAATTTGCTTTGGATCTTTTTTTTTTTCTTCAGTTTTTTAAATATTTAATTACGATAACATGTAATGTGGAGTTGATAAATTTCAGTTCTTCCCCATAGAAAAGTGGTACGAAAACTGGATCAAAACATCTGGGCCTTTTATTCTACGTACATCGCCCAACTGCTGCAATACACCCTCCCTGAACTTGACAAATCGTGTCTCGTCTGAGTCCTGTGTCCGGTGAGACAGAGGTGGAGGCCCGCGCCGACTGTCTGAGTGAGACCGGCTCACGGCATGGCTGGGAACAAGTGGACACAAATATAATATTATAGATCGAATACTCTTCCTTTTCAGTTCATGAAATATTGCCATCCCTATTCTAACATCCCAATGACTGTTGCAAAAACCATGTGATAGTAATAGACAATACTGCTAGTTTGTAAATGCTGCTAATAATATCAGTGCTGCTGGTTATCTTATTACATAACTACCCATCCTCCTGTTCCTCTCAAACATCCTTTCATTGCGACGGCTTCCGATTCGTCTACTTCTACCTGTTCTGTAGCTTCATACATTTGAACTTTGCAAATACAAATCTTAGACAAAAACAATAACAAAGCAAAATAAATAGTATACTCTTATTTCCCAAATGACTTTATACGCCCCGGATCTCAAGATATTAATTTTAACTTTAGATCTCGTGGTCCTCAGCCAAGAGCAATATTAGCGAGTGAATTATAGTGCCACCACGTCCTTAACTTGCACACTCATATTAAGATACCTTCTTTTAGGTGACTCGTCTCTGCTGGGTCGGCGATAGTTGTGCTGTGTAGGTGGTCGACCTACTACGATCTCTCCCTTCTTGGGGGTTTTGAGTTCGTCGGGTGTGCATGAGCCGTTCGTGAGTGAGAGGACCCCATCCATCTCGTCCAGCCCCTCTAGCACCAGTCCGCGAGGAGGGGGCGGGTCGCTGTGGCGCGATAGCTGCAAGTAAGGAGGAGCAAAATAACATTTTGTTTTTATCCATTAGGACAAGAGTATTAATGAATCATTATGTTATAATATATTATTTTACTGAATTAAGCCAAGCGAGATAAATTTTGTGAATACGTAAGAAATAAATCAACGTATTATTGCTGTTTTATAAATAAATAAATAAATATTTATTTATTTATATAGCATAGGGGTACGCATAACAGAATCATAAACAATTTGCGAGAATAAACGCTAGGCAAAAAATAAAATTATCGAAAATGAGATGTAAATAGAGAGAGAGACAAAGAGATGGAAATATGAATAAGACAGTAGGAATTGAAGAGATACGCGAAAGTCCATAGATTAAGACTAAGCTTCTTTTAGTTGGAACAAAAATAATCTTTACTTTTTTGTGCAACTTGTCCCATTTTACAAGATAACCGAGAGCAGAGCTATAGTAATACACTGACCTGATCGCTCCTGGTCTTTCCTGACCGCCTACTCCCTACACTATGCCTGGGGCTTGGGTCCACCTCTGAAATGACCTCTGACTGAGACATAAGGCGGGTCATCAGCTTCAGCTGGCTGTGGTTATCAGCCTCAGAAATCCTGGATGGAGACGTTTTCGTTGAAAATAGTAATTTACTAAATACTGCACCCACCATATTTCTGGTTCCACCACTTATACCAATGCTCCGGGGATATTAAACGACGTTTTAATAATGTGTTTCACTTAATGACTCACATAATGAAACAAAGAGAAATGTTTAAGCGTTTTAAATCCTATTGTTTCAGCTATTCCACAGAGTGTGAGAGCGTTAAGTTTTAAAGTTAACAGTAATATATTCACACAATAAACACATTGATTGTTTTGTGGTGATTTCTGATTGTTTACTTATCATGAGAGATAAAAAAAAACGAGTTATTATTTTTAAAATGGTTGGACATATCAATTTTTGAAGCGCTTTTTCTCCTTTCCTCTACTGTAAACTGGTGTCAGCATTCACAACGTCTTGCAAAAGAGCAAATAAAGAAATGTGAGCATTTTTTACTTCACAGAGCTAACAAACCACACAGGTTGTGATACTTATGAAACTGATTTAAATCAGGGTTTAGATGATTACGATATAGGAGCACACATTTACTTACACATGAATAGATGACATATTTTATACTTAGAAAATGAACTTCATTATAAATTTACAACAATTACAAGTTTGAATAATACGCAATATAAACAATACATCTATAGTTTTTTGCAAGTAGTTCGAAAATTTCGTTACGAATATTTCAATAAAAAGAGAAATAGACAGGACGCTCCGAACGTGGCTTTGTAAACATGGCATGAGTAGGATGTTAAAGACCGTTATTATAATATGTATTATAGTCGGCCTCGTCTCCTTACCTTCTGCCGCTGACTGGCGTGCGTCTAACCGGACTGCTGCTTTCAGACCTGCCTTTCCTGGTTGATGGGGAGGCAGACCCGTCCTGTGCATCTCCCGCTACCGCTAGGCTGTTGCTCCCCACGCCCTGTAGCGCTGGTACTGGTGGTTTCTTAGACAGATCTTTGATAGTCAGTGGGGCTGCAGAAGCTCGCACTGCGGGCAGCTCCTTAACGCTGAGCAACCTTGGCACGCCTTTCTTTGCCTGAGCAGCCTCGCTCTCTACAATAGGTGCCACTTTGCCTGGCTTAGCAATGTTTTTACTTTTTGCAACCTTAAGACCAAAAGCTTGATTAGTTCTATCGGGCAGATGGTCTACGGATGTCTTTCTTGGCATTCGACGCTTTTTCTTTGCTCTGACAGGTTTAGCGTTGATAACCTCGCCGGTGGTCTTAAAAGTTTGAGCTGCCATATTCTCGTTCGGGAACATGAAACCAACAGGTCGAACTCTTTTCTTGACAGGCATAGCTTCTTCTTCAGACTCTTCACTTGAACTGTCTTCGGACTCGGGCTGAGTTGTAACTACAGTGGTTGGCACAGTTGATGGTTTGGCCTCAGACACGCTTATCTGCTTCACCTTTGCAACCTTGACACCTCCTGGCTGTTTCTGTACTGATGTTTGACTTAAAACGCTTTTCTTCGCCTTAGCGTCTTTGTCATCCGATTTACGGTTGTTGTCCTTAAGACCCGGGTGTACAACCAGTAGATTACTTGCTGCCGCTGCTGCCACAACAGGTACAGCGCTTGTTTGTTGCATATTCGTTTCGTCATTAGCACTATCAACTTCCCCAACCTCTTCTGTCAAACCTCTCCCTTCCACCTGACTCCTGGCGGTCTCCATCATCTCAGCCACCGCATTGAGCGCTCTGTGACCGTGTCCAGGCACGGGTGTCTCCAGGTCAGAGTTCTCACGGCGCAGCTGTGACTGGGTGCGGTCCAGATCGAGCATGATGCTCTGCTCTCTGCGCATGCCCAGTCCTTCTGGTAGAACTTCTGGTGCGGCTGCTGGAACAGGGCCAGACACAGAAGAAGTTGTCTCGTCTTGTGTACGGTCCAGAGATTTTTCACTGTCTCTACCGGAATCATCCTCTTCTGTTGTTTCTGAGCGGCTTTCCTGCTCTTCTGTAACGTCTGAATGACTTTCCTGCTCTTCTGTAACGTCTGAACGATTTTCCTGGTGTTCTGTAATATCTGAACGACTCCCCTGCTCCTGTGTATTTTCTGAGGAATTTTCTTGTTCTGTTGTTATCTCTGAATGACTTTCCTCTGTCATTTCAGAGTGGCTCTCATGCTTTTCAAACTGCTCATGAAAATTCTTCGATATAATCTCATGCTGCTCTTCCCTTCCAACGGGCTGTTCATTCTTCTCTCTCGACTTTTCATCTTGTTCTATATTTACCGTTTCCGGCTCTTCAACTTTCTTTTTTGACTTTTTAGAACCTTTAGCAGCAACCACTAACACTACAGGGGCGACTGCAGCAGCAGCTGATACAGCAGCAATCTCTTCCGCCTTTACTGTCTGTTTAGCACCAGAAGCAGCTGCTTGTACTTTCTTCTCTGTTTTCTTTTCCACAGCTTCATCTTTTACTTCATGAGGCGTTTCAGACGCTTCCGACAAGTACTTCTTTTTAATTGGTGCTTTCTTTTTCTCTTCCCGCTCTCTCTTCAATCTTGCCTCTCTTTCTTCCTTCTGCTTCTTTAGCCTCTCTTCCTTTTCGAGCCTTAATCTCTCTTTCTCCTTCAGCTTCTCTTCCTTCTCCTTCTGTTTTTTCTCCACCATCAATCGCCGGAGCTCGGCTTTCTCCTTTTGTTTATGATCCACTCTAGCCGCAACGGCCATACCAGCAGGCACTGCTGCTGCTGCAGGAGCGGCAACCGCAGCAATTTTGGCAGCGTCGGTACCGCTGCCAGCGGTTTGCCCATCGGTGGTCGCCCCTTCCGCCGCCTGGTCCTCACTTCCTGCGATGATCTTCACGTCCTGGCTACCTTGAGCCTCGGGGGCCTTACTCTTCAGTTTGCTGTCTTTAGCTTTATCAGTTATGTGTGGTTTCTTTTCCTGCTCACTCGTATTTGGAACGTCCGATGTCTTTGCAACGATTCCCCCTTCAGCAGTTTTTGTCGCTGCTTTTTCCACACCTTCGTTTTTACCATCTGAAGACTCAGCAATTTTCTTGTCTTTGGAAGTTTTTCCTTTGCCTCCCTTGCCCCCCTTCATTGTGTCATTCTCTGAAACAACAGCCACAGTCGCCGCGGCTGCGGCTGTACCAACGGCTGCTGCAAAAACTTCTTCCTCTTCCTCTTGAAAGTTGACCTCTTCGAAGTCTCCGTTTGAGCTGCCCCAACTTGCTTCACCTGATGCAAAGACAAGGAAGAAGACATGATGAACAACGATGATATAAAGTATTTTACAGATGACTCATTTTCTAGTATACCGCTAATAACGTATACATACGGCTTCTACAATAAAGAGAAGAAAATACGTGATAGGGGTGAATTTTCCTTGAAAATGCTTATATTAAATATAACTTCGCTAATAACGTATACATACGGCCTCTACAATAAAGAGAAGAAAATACGTGATAGGGGTGAATTTTCCTTGAAAATGCTTATATTAAATATAACTTCTGCAGGTCATTCAAAACACAACCTAACGATTAAATCAAATGTATTGTTGTTCTATTAGTAGTAACGTAGCAGTAGAAGTGGTAGTAGTAGTAGTAGTAGTAGTAGTAGTAGTAGTAGTAGTAGTAGTAGTAGTAGTAGTAGTAGTAGTAGTAGTAGTAGTAGTAGTAGTAGTAGTAGTAGTAGTAGTAGTAGTAGTAGTAGTAGTAGCAGTAGTAGTAGTAGTGGTAGTAGTAGTAATAGTAGTAGAAGTAGTAGTCGTAGTCGTAGTCGTAGTTGTAAACTTGAGAAAACCTGCTGATGACTCACTCCTGAGCTTGCTGGGCCCAGACCTGGCCGACTGCCGCAGTCTAGCGGAGCGTCTGGCACTAACCAGCCCCGCCATCTTGCCTCGGGTCTTGTCCTGGGATGGTCGGCGGTCTCCCTTCTCCTGGATCTCCTGGGCGGACTTGAGGCTCTTGCGCCCGTGTTTCTTCGCGAACTCTTCATCGTCCTCTTTGTTTGCATCAGTTTCCTATGGAGCACACGGAGAATGATAAGCATTATTATCCCACCTGTTTCAGCCGAAAACAGGTGTATTACATTTTTTAAACTATCTGGAGCCCATCAACACTATCCCAAACGAAATACAATGATAGAAGTTTCATGTCCATTTTGATAATATACCATGTCATCCTATAAACTGATTTGATCTAAGACCAGGTTTGGAACATATATTTCATATATCATGGGAAGTTCAGCTAGAAATGTTGCTTGCATTCATTTGTAGTTGCTATTATAAAAAATATACGTCATAATGGCTTTGAATATATTTTTTTAAATTAATAAGTATGGAGATTCCCATGTACAAAGAATTCATAAAACACAATTTTAAACAAGCTGTCGCCTAGATTAAAAATAAAAGTTGCTTTAATTTTTTATTGCAACCCGTTGTTACTTATCAACGAATTGACTCCTATGGCGGAAGACAAAATTTAATGCCGTTGTAGCTCTCAATTTTTTTAATTTTTGTTTTAGAGTCGATTAACACTTACCTTTTCGTGACCTTTGCCATCTCCATCCAGTTGATCTTCCTGTTGGTTCGTAAAGAAACATAGTGCTGAATTAATAATTTTGTTACATGTACCATGGACTTATTTTATAAAAATGGTAACGTTAAAAAGAATCTATACAAAAAATCATTCTAAGAAAAAATTAACAATGAAGCACAACAAGCACTTAAAAAAATCAACAAAACAAAACAGCATTCTTTAGAACGTTAGCACCTAGTGACACTGAGTAAAAATGAGGAAGTAGGTTCCAAATATTTTTGTGCTTGAGATGTTTAACTAGCAGAAACTTTGTAGTGATATCTTGTGATAGATTAAAAAATGTTTCGGTTTGTGTGTTTCCCCTTTTTTTATAAACGTTTCCTCTTGCTTGCTGAGCTAACTTGAACCTTAATTAGAGTTTTTGTCTTCTAATTACGTTCCGAAACTCTTGATAAACTCACAGTCATTTTAACGCATCTAAAACAGGAAGTTATTATACTATACGAAATTCAAATTGAACAACAAGGAGCGTTCTACGCTCAGAATCTCATTTGTTATTATTATTATTATTATTATTATTATCATTTATTATTATTATTATTATTATTATTATTATTATTATTATTATTATTATTACTATTATCATCATCATCATTATAATATAATTATTTTTATCAAACCTTTGCACGACACAAACCTCTAGACCACTGTCTGGGGAATCTCTTTCCTCTTTCCACATCTTCTTGACCTGACCATCTTTATCTATTACAAAGACTCGTTTCCTTTTGTCTAACCGTCTCTTCTGAGCATCCTCCTTCTTTTTCTGGGCATCCGATGGTTCTTTTTCTCCTTTACCATCGACGGCATCGTCATTGCCATATCCATCACCCTCTCCATCGTCAACATAGAGACTAGTCGATCCTGAGCTTTTCCCGTCCATGATTGAGATAGAGACATACGGAGGCCGGTCGCCTCGGGAAAATCTGAGTGTGTTGGAAGGAAAGAAAAATGGCTCAATGAGAAGATGATAAATTATAGAGAACTGATAGCGAAATTTCGTATTATTTTCGCCATTAGGTATGAATAAAAAAACAAAAAAACATAATTTGAGATCTCTGGGTGGGACGAAGCAGCACTTATCTGGTTGAGTGGCATTAAGAATCGCTATACGCGACCACGTTTTATATGACATCTAATGATGGGTATAAAATCAAGTATCAACTTACCTGTGTTTATGAGCGTTGTACAAAATGGTTTTGTCCTAGAAGTGTCTATTTTTTTTCTTATTTTTCCCACATCACAATAAACTATTTCAAAGAAAATCATTGGCTGTAGAATTGAAACAAGCCTATTTAAGGGAGGTTACCAATACAATAAGTTTTAACTAGCTGGATTTAGATATCTCGATCTTGCAGTAATACTGCCTAGAGATTAAAAAATGCTAAAAATAATATGTCTTATATTATCCTTAACAAATCCATTCGCAGGCACAAAGCAACATCCTAGGATGATTGACATATAGTAATAGGAGTTCTAGATGAATAATGATTGCCGGTTATAGGTCAACACCTTTATTAGAACAATGTTTTATGTTTACATCTTTTTCTCCTGGTGACTACAATGTCGGCTAAAGTTATCAAGGAAAAAGGAAGTAGTTAATGGTCAGGTAGAATTAAGTGGAAACGGAAATATCAGCAGCCAATGTATTCTGTAATATCTTAAAAACATTAGCATACGAGTACTTACAGGTCTGGATTGAAGCGCTCATCTTCATCTTCATCCATAAGTCTTTTTTTCTTTTTCTCATCTCTCTCACGGCAGCAACAGCACCAGATGATGATAGCGATAATTAGGAGAAGGAACAGGAACCCACCGACGCTGGCAGCGATAATCCACCACGGAAACGTCGACGCTATCAACAGAAAAACATTTCATAACTTTCCATTAAAAAAAGTGTGCGTATGAATTTTAAATACAGATTAAAGAGACTTTCGTTGTGCTCTGAGTAATTTTTTATAAATAACTTTTAATTGGCCCAGAAAACGTAATTCCAATTAAAAAAGCATTTTTTTCCTAAAAATCGCCGTAAAATGTTTGCAACTGCTATAATGGATTTAAAAGCAACATAAAAAGTAAACACATTTTAGCGCGACTTTACATGACTAAAAAACGAAAGTAGAATTTTTTGAGTGGCATAAGCAAATTCTTTGGGTAAATTGAATGTGGTGCTATTCCTTAGAAAATTCAATCGACATATTCGCCCAATATATCACGATAGACTTTCTAAGTTCATTTTTGTACAGTGTTTGATCGATATGACATGCCGGATTATTTGACCGTTATTGTTCTACAGAAAGTCCCTTACTATTAAAATATAATTTTCAACTGTTTAAAGGATATTGTAAAGAAATACAATCCAAAATATGAATAACACCAGTAACGCACGAACGAAAACTCACGCACTTACCTTTTTATTGTATTTAAATGTTCAGTCAGGAAAAACAAACTAAGAAGCATTGAATACAGATAGAAATATCTGATAACCAAAGCAGACTGCGCACTAAGGTGCAGACGCTAACACATGTGTTGACTTCCTGTAATATGCTGGAACACGGTATAATTTCCTTTGACCTAAGTTCACCCGGTCTGGACACACCCGATGCTTCTACCAAACATTCGTACACAGGATTAGGTTAATCCGTAATTTTAAATACTCAGGCTTTATCCGGACTTAAGGTATTTGCGCACCACAGCGGACATTTAACGGAAACTATTCTCTGATCTTATGGCAATTCAAAACGTTTTCAAATAAAAGGCATTATTTCTTTGATTTAATAGCAGCATACACAATGCAGTGTTTGCATTTATCTGAGACATGGGACTATTCGAGTGTTGGTAATGGAGAGAAGTGATCGTTTTATTAGAAGTCTAACTTTTAAATTAAGACAAGAAGAGATTTGTTTTAACGGCAAACGTTTTACGTCATGCGATCTACACTTCAGGATTATAATCTACCATCGATTATTTTTCCCTAAGTGAAGACTTCCAACAAATAATTCCTTATGCTAAATTACATATAACGCCAACATAAATACAACTGGAACATTAAGTGAAAAAAATTGCACTAACGGCTCAAAAGGTTGCAACGAAAAAGATAAACTTATATAATGGATACAATAATGTATAGCTATAACACATATCTGATATTTTAACAATTATATTTAGGAAAGTTAAGTGTGTCTGAGATGCAGTTTAATATTGCCCTGTGATTCTTGTCAAGTCAAATTCTTTTCAAGAAATTAGGAACAAACAAAAAGCTGAAAAATCCAAATATGAACACCAACAAGTCAGTATCCTCTGCTTTTCATATAACTAATATAAATAAGGGATTTGACATTAACTCTTCTGCATCCTTTTTGGAACTGTTGAAATTAAGGATTTATTTGAGTTTACTTTCGTTGATTGTGTCATACCATTATACGTTATTGTATCTACAAGTGTATGAAAATATAATTATATAAAATTTTATTTGTAATCTGGTATGCTCTAAAGAAGAATGTCAGCATTAATATACTTACAGCACGATCCTGGAAAGAAAGAAAAAGTACAGACAATTAATATTTTTTTATCAAATACACAAAAGAAATACGAAATTTCAAATTACAAAATGCAAGTTAATTTAAGTCTCCAAAATAGCTATACACATTTGAAAAGCTACCAATAGCACATCAATTACGCTCAGCATTTTTTAAAGGTTGTTTAATACATGCACAGTCCGTTTTAATGCCTATAGACAAACGCCTTGCTATAGACAAAAAAACAATTCTATTTTGTCTTGGAAATCTCATAGCATTATGACATCATTTAAGTCAACTTTTCAATTTATTTTGTCACTTTATTTTATTAGGACAAAAACTTAATAATGAGTGTCGATTTAAGGGTCCAATCCTAACAATCAGCAGTTTTTTTTTCTCATACACAAACGAATGGTACGAAAATTGGTTTGAAGAGTAAGGTAAAACAGATATCAGGTCTAACTACATTTTACAAAATATCACCCTACACCTACATCTTTTCTTTCATCTCTCTCTGTCTATCTGTCACTCTCTTTTTCTCTTTCCCCCTCATCCTCTCTGTATTCTCTATATCATTCTTGATCTCTTCAAATTTGTATTTTATTGTCGCTTCCTTTCAACATTATATCGCGAATATAGAGGGGAAATATTGTATAACTTCCCTCTTTTAAATTCTTTATAATTACAACGATATGTCTGTCAACCCGCAATGTATCGTCACGGTGTATCTCTTTGTCTTACTGTCTGGCTGCTTTCCTAACTATTCATCTTCTTTGTGACTAAATGCATCATCTCTTTCTTTCATTTTAAATGTATACCTCATCTTTTTCCTCTCGTTTCTTCTTCAACTTTCAATGTCTTGGCAATTTCACCCTACATCCTTCTTTAGCAATCCCATCTCCTATGGTGTCTCTCTCCCACTAATTTCAATGTTTATGCCTTACCATCTCTCTCGTTCTCCTTATATCTCTCTCTCTCTCTCTCTCTCTTTCTCTTTCATTCAACCTCTCTCGTTATCTTTCCCAATATCATTTCTTCATCATCTATCGCACCCCTTTTTCCACAGTCTCCTAAGAGATTGCGAATTTTTCTCACCTGTCCTAATAAATGAAACATAAGCTCCAGGTGATGGCACATATGAGTCATTCTGTGTTTTGGGGCATTGGGTTGGATACTGCGTTCCCATGAGGTAGCTCGGGTTCCCAAAACTGACAATCTGAAACAGATGAGTTGGGAAACAGTTTATCTTAAGATGGGTTACTCTTTTTCTATGACTATATTAAATTTTTCGAATATCCAACTTTTGGACTTTAACTTGTAACGACATATCTGCATTGTTTCCTCCATATATGTTCTCTCACATCTATCTATAAAAAAAAACACCCATAGTACTCATCTATTATGATCCCTTCTTACCATGCAGGTGATGAGGAAAGTGTTAGTGCCATCCGCGCCTCCATCCTGAGTAACAGCCAGGTAAAACACGTCGCTGAAAATGTCATACACGTGGAACAGGCAGTTTACCGTGCCGTTTTCTAGGAGAAAAAGATATCTTCATATGATTTTTTTTGAAAACACATAATTATACTCAATTCACATGGATCGTTATAGAGGCCAGAAAAAAAGTAACCAGTATTTAAATTTTTACTTCGTAAAGTTATACGAAGAGACTGTCTTTTACAAAAGAAAATAAGGGAAGAAATATAAAGTCTGTTTTTGGCAAGGCTTCGTTCTAAGGTCTAAACAACTTGGATATTCACGGATTTATTCAACAGATATAATTTCTATAAAAACTAGCATCAAGAAAAAATCTGTATTGATCAACCTAATCAACATTAGCATCATCACGCCTCTCTTCGAAATCAACATAATTATGTTCATCATCATCATCATCATCATCATCATCATCATCATCATCATCATCATCATCATCATCATCATCATCATCATCATCATCATCGGTTTAGAATATAATTCCTTTCAGCACGTGGCTTAACAACAACTATAAGAAATGTATACCCCTTCAAATATTGTTTGCCTCTTTGTTTGTGGTTGCTCAGTGTCCAACGGTGACATTAAATAGGGTTAAATTGTGTACGGGCCGCAGGACTAAGCTCTGACAAGCTAATGAAAGACAGTGCGGGGAAACTGTAACGCTGTCACAGCTGATCACATTATACTAACCCCGACCCAACCAGTAGAGGAAGAATTCTCCAGAGCAGTGCTGGAACAACAGACCTCCTGCATCGGAAATCGATGTCCTATCCCAAGGCTACGACCGCCCCATGTCCGACCCCCTCCCCCCATACACACACACACACACACACCTCGACGGGTGGACATCAACGTGACAATTGCAACTTTTGGGCCCATCTTATTTTTTTTTCTAAATCGAAAAAGGTTAGTTCAAAGCTATTTCAGCAGTATTATTCCATTCACCTCGATTTCAATGTTTTGAATCTACCAAGATCGACGTCAATTTATTTTTAATTTTAACTAAGTAGCTCTGGAATACGTGATTCAAAATGAGGTGATCATGAAATATGAATGCTCCCGCCCAGCATTTTACTCCCCCCCCCCCCTTCCCCTTTCCCAAAAGCAAGATAGGAGATCAAAAACACCTTTTTAGAGAAAGCTAAGATTAAAAACCCACCAACAATTTAGCTATGGACCTATATGGCTTTAGTACCATATGGACTCACACAACAACAACAACAACAACAACAACAACAACAACAAAAATAGCAACAGCAACAACAGCAATAACAACATCATAAAAAACAGCTACAGCAACTGCAACAACAGCAATAACAACAACATAAAAAACAAGTACACCAACAGCAACAAACACCGGACAAATAATAAAAAATAGTGCTTACCCGTGTATCCAGGAGTTAGACTGCATTCGCTTGAGTTGTAATCCAGTTTCATTGGGTCCGTGCAGAGATCCATTTTGTTGACATCGTTGGTGCACAGGTCAGTGTTGTTAGAGTTAGTAACTGTATAGTTCCAATGGGCTTGGAGCTCCACCGGACAGTTTGATATCGAGTTTGCCAACGTATCTATCCGAAAAGGAATGTATGATAAGAGTTCACTCGAAAAATTGTTTTCTGATTTTCACCGATAAACACGAACTAACCGCATATTTAATTCTTAGACATCCCTAACAACAGAGCAACAGAATAGAAGCAGCAACGTGAACAACTGCAACATCACCAAATTAAACAAACTTATGTTGACAATGATGAAGATAGCGATAATGATTCTTACGATGACACAAGTAACAAAGATAATAATGATGACGGTGAATACGATGATGATGATGATGATGATGATGATGATGATGATGATGATGATGATGATGATGATGATGATGATGATGATGATGATAATGATGTTGATAATGATGATGATGAGAAAAAAGTAGAAAGAAGAATGACGTCAGGAAACAGGAGCAGAACATAAAAGAAGGAGAAATAAAAGTTGGTAGAACATGAAAGAGGGAGAACGAAAAGTAAGTAGAAAAAAAATAGAGAACGATCAGTAAGGAAATAGTTGAAGCAAGACCAAAAGAGATGTAGAGAGGGATGAGAAGGAGATTTTGAATGCAGAGAAAGAAAGATAACGACAGAAGGGAGTGATAAATGGAAAATGTAGAATGGAGAGAGAAAAAGACACACAGTCCGAGACAGAAAGAGGGATTTGCCGAAAGGGAGAGACAAACGTAAGAAAAAAATGCGGCGCGATAAAGAAAGAGAAGTGAAAAAAAGGAGAAAAAATTAACATGGATTAGGAGATACAGATGAATACAAGAAAACTATAGGTGAGAAGTGAGGTAAACATGACGGGGAGCTAGACCGACAAAGGTATAGTTGGGATAATCATTTCGTTTGACAGCCAATCACTCGCGCTACAAATTTGTAATACCAAGAGACAAACAACATTGCCATTGACACATGTTTTTACACTCACTATTTCTATAGAGGATTCGGTACGTGCCAAGTCCGATATCTGAGTTGGCACACATCACATTGTATTGACGTGAGAAGGCTGGCAGGTAGACCTGGACTCGCTCGTTACCTGCATCGGGAAGCTCGTCTAAAAAGGAAAAAGTACAACCAAGATAATTTATCTGAGCACTATAGAGCACACACTGGTATGCACTTGAACATAATATGTAAAACACAATAACAATTAAACTTAAAGCAATAAGTATTGGAGAAGAATTACAGGAAACCATACACATGCTATTGAGGGGTATTAATTCAATTTACAGTTTGGGATACAATAACTTAAAGAAAAATACAAAATGAACTATTATTGTATTAAAGTTAAATACCGAAAACGACACTCTCTGTCGTAGAACCTAAAGTTCTCCATTTTTATGGCTATTAAGGCTTCTCCATTACTTTTAGAGTCTATGTAATTACGTATTAGACAGAAAACCTTGAGTGAACAAATACACTGTGACATTAAAAGACGATATCATATTTCTGTTTTGCATAACTATTTAATTTAACAAGTATTTTAGCGTGACCATAATGGATCTACTTTGCGAATCGAATAGAAAATACGACCTTGTGATACAAACATAAAGAATAATGTTCATCGTGATTATAAACAAATCTGGTATAATGTCAGATCTAGTAATTAAATTATAACTAATTTATACAATGTTCGTTGTTTTTTGTATAAATTACAGAAAACAAAAAGAAAACTGACGTGAGATTTAGACAAACTTTGGATTGCTTTTTTTTTTTTTCACTTACTTCCATATTCGTAGAAGTAGAACATATCACTATTGACCTGGGTGAGATTCCAACAGAAATACGCGGTAAAGTTCAAGCTGTAAAACTCGAACTCAGAAGACCTGTTTCACGAAGAAATAGATATACAATAATTGGCCATCTACAGTACAAGATAAATGCACCTTTATTACAACCCAAACACTGACCACCAGCATAATGGCATGTTTTACTACAACAAGCGTTCACTGTTTCTAAAATCTACTAACAAACGACTGCTGCTTCTGAGACTACTACTACTACCACTACTACTACTACTACTACTACTACTACTACTACTACTACTACTACTACTACTACTACTACTACTACTACTACTACTACTACTACTACTACTACTACTACGACGACGACGACGACGACTACTACTACTACTGTTACTACTACAACTAGGGGCGAACTGACATAAAGGTACGGCGTTAGTCTCCCAATCTAGATGTCCCTGGTTAAAAACCCACGATAGGTAAAACAATCTTTTTGTCCTTTTCCGTTCCCTTTTTTTGCGTTGGTGTTAATATAATGTGGCTGGCTGATGCTCCCCGCACTGTTTCTGTATGACAACACCTGCAATTGTCAGACGTTAGTGTAGACTAGAGAGTGTTGATGTTGGACACTAGGCAGCAATCAAAGAAACAAAAAACGATAAAAGCTTAACGAACGCTTATGATTCCTCCACTCCAAGCACTGTTGCAACTATTACAGTCGCGAGACGTACACGTGACCGTTGTATATATTCTTTCATGACTAGCAGATCTGTTAATGACAACAGGAATCATAGCCATTTCTTCCCGGTCCACTTCTTTTTTTTTTTTTTTTAAAGTCGTGTAACGAGTCATAATTTTGCATAGTTAATATCAGTATGCGCTCAGTAGAATAGTTATTTTTTTCTAAACCTTGTAGTTGTTAGTAAAAGGTAAAATTGTTTCCTATGAATATCTTAGTGAATAGGAAAACAGTATAACGCATTCTCAAACATTTGAAAGATATTTTCTTCAAATATTTTTCTACGGGGAATAGAAGAAACAATCTGTGCTCTAAACAGTCACCATGAGGGTAACAAAGTTCCTCGAGTGCATCATTACTCTATGCACAAAGCAAATCCTACTTCTGGACGCCTAACTTTCATTGTAACGCTCTCGGGCTTCCTACTTAAGGCATAGTTGGGGCAGATTTTTATCATATTTATGGTATAAGATGAATGCTTCAAGTAAAAAAGGGGAACAACTCAAATGAAATGTTCTAGAGTATCCGGTCCCTTTCCTGTCTTTTTTGCCAGACCAGAATGAACTACTCACTCAAAGATGTACACTGTGTCGTTGAGCATCCAGCAAGTGAGCGTCAGGGTGCCGAAGGTTGCGAACTCGTAGCCTGAGATCTGTCCTGTGCTTTGGTTGAAGTAGAGGCTTCCTTTGATAGAGTCCACCCATTCCCCGGACAGGTCGGAGGGAAACGTGCAGAAACCGGCTGGTGAGGGAACAACGGAACACTGAGCACTCATTGTTTTAATGCCAAACTTCAACTAAGAAAACCCCCAAATTGCTCTGATTTACATAGCCCCATTGTTCTGTGGCATATTATACCCCCCCACACACACACACACCATACCACGACACAAATAACTATTTACTATGAGTATAAGAGTGACTGAACTATTTTTTTTATTCTCACAGATAACTAGGTTAGTTATCTATTGATATAATTATGAAGTTCAGGTTCATCTACCGGTTTACAGTTTTCTTGTTTTTGTTGTCGGCTCTGTCTATAAAAGGTGACGCCTTTTCTTTTTTTGTCCATATGTTAAAATTAATGTATCTGCTCGTCTATCAAACTACCTGTAACCCTTTCTCTTTTCTACTCAAGTTGTCCTATTTATCATATTAAGCCTTTATCTTTTGTTTTAATTTTTGAAATATTTTTGATAATAAATTAAGCCTTTTTTCCCAATTTTATTTTTGGGGCCTTTTTGTATCTTGTTGGTTTTTGTATCTTTCAATATGTTTGTGTTGTCTGTCTCTGTTGAACACCCCCTTTTCCTCTCCATCTCTCTATTTGTCTATCATTCTCACCCCATGTTCTTAATGTATACGTTTTAATTATTTTATTAGCATTTATAGTTTTTACAATGCAACATGCAAATCTTATACATACAAAAAGAAATACTTATTGACTTTTTATTAATTCCAATACTAACTATGGCACAATTGTTTTTTATTCAATCACAAAATAGTTCACGAGATAAAAGTGCATTTATGCATGAACAACTGACTGGAATCAATTACGAATTTAATGTTCATGTCACTGGGCCGTATAGATCTAACTCAATTATGTCCAGGGAGTCAAATTTGTGAAACACTATCTTTATACACTTTGACTTATGAGGACTTACCAACACTCGGAGGACCATATACAAGGAGCAACACAGTCACGACCACAAAGGTCGATTTTCCCCAGTTGCCAAGCATATTTGTCATCTTGGCGGGTCTAATTTTGTACCATAATCAACGATGTATTAACAATAGTGCAGTAAAGAAATATCACGATTCATCAATATTTACGAGGAAATCCAGGTGGTTTTTAAGTTCCTTGTTCTGTGTTTAGTTATAAATCCATTGAAGCAATTGCGATAATATAATATCCGCAATATTGGAAACAAAATAATAGCTGTGGTATGCGTGTCACTACCACTGCTTAATGTCACACGTTCTAAGCTCTTGTTAATTTACATCGCGACTAATATTTATCTCAGTAGGAAACTAAAATATTCATTCATAGAGATGATCGTTATCCATGTACACAAAAAATCCCTTGATTATTGTTTCTGTAAAAACAAAATGAAATTGAAACACTTCAATTGTCAGGAAACTGCTATTTACAGTAATATGAGGCAAATCAAGTTGGACATTAATTTGAAGAAGGCAGTTCGCAAAATATTCCTACATATCAAAATTATTATTTATTCTAAAAAAAATAATGATCGATAGTTTAAAAAATAAGACTCACTGACATAAAAAGTTTCCAGTTATAGAAATCGCCGAGCGTTTCATTCAAATGTATTTTTATCTTACTTTAATAAATTCATAACACGAGTTTAAGTACCTAAAATACACAATGCGATAACACAAATCAACATCTTAAATCTAGTTTTAAATGTGTGGTGTCCATTTCTAGAAATCCGAACAAAGATGGCTGATCAGTTTTGTTATTTGGCACGATGCAGACATGACTTGTATAGTCTACAAGAGTCCATTTTGGCCTTGTGTGTGTCCGTCCAAGAGCAGGTTAATACACTGGACTAAAAACCATCGATCTTTAGTGGACGTTTCTAACCGTGCGGTGAAAGAATCGCAGTTGGACCAAACCATGAAACATTAGAAGATATCCAATAAAGTTGTAAATCTTTCTACCGCAAGCTCTGCATAATACGGGTTTCATTTTAAATGGTATACAGTTGTTTTTTTTTTCATTTTAAATGTCACTTTTAATCAAGGATTGGTAAAAATTTCCCTAGTTCTGGCAATGTTAATCGTGCAGTAAAAAGTGTGACCCACCCAAAGGATTAATTAAAGGGTCCATGCTTTGGCAATCAGAACAATCCGGGTGTTTGAATCAGCACGGCCCTAACGCTAAGGTAGGTAGTTGGGAAAGTATGAGGTATATGGCAATAGTTTGACAGGATAGACATATGAAGAGAGAGAGAGAGAGAGAGAGAGAGAGAGAGAGAGAGAGAGAGAGAGAGAGAGAGAGAGAGAGAGAGAGAGAGAGAGAGAGAGAGAGAGAGAGAGAGAGAGAGAGAGAGAGAGAGAGAGAGAGAGAGAGAGAAGAGTAGGAACAGGAATAATTTTGATTTTTTTTCATTTGACTATAGACTAATGGAAGTTCAAATCTGACATAGCGGTCAGTACTTTTTTAAAACTATTTTGAGACTTCATATTTGCTATGAGATTACAATGGTAACTTTTATAAATCAATGAACCATAGAGAAGTCTATCCAACACTCTTACTTATTACGCTCTAGTGTTTGTGGCTGTGTTAAAACAGAGGGGAGTCAAGCAATAACTCGGTGTCCAAAGCATGTCACTATGTATGAAGTCACCAATTTATTTCTGCAGTGGCTAATCCACCTCACCGCTAAGCCTAAACTCCATAATCCGATTGAGAGAATTAGCTCTTGAAGCTCATGAAAAAGGCTAACCAGTACCTCGCCAATGCTTTCTACTTTCAGGTTGGGTCTCTAAGACAGGAATTGCAAGTTATGACGCTATTGTATATGAGGTTGACCACTTCAATATGAAATTGGAAAAATGCTATGGGTTACACTTGTCATCTGCTTTAGTGCGCGACAGAGGCAATCAATATCAATGTTCAAACCATCCTATAACAATATTTTGATTTTTAAAAATTGATATTGTTATCGCTTTAAACAAAACAATGTAATCATACATGATTCCAAGATCCTCTTTCTAATTGCTCAGTTAGATAATGATATTATTTACATTTTTTCTCGTTGGTAACAGCCATAAAAAAGATACAATTAATAAGATAATAGTCGACATCATGTGGAGAGGAAAGGCAGCGCTGCATACAACATGACCCACGTCTTAATTGAGATTGATCCAATGCTCATAAGATTAAACTTTTATTGCGGTTAGCAATAAATAATGCAACAAAATAACACAAACAGCGCCGCGAAAGTCTCGCCGCTCAGATTAGCAAATCAAAACGAAATAAAAAGTATAGCAGCAAAAGAGAGGACACCACACCAAAATCCATAATGCCAAAACCATAAGTAATGCTCAAGGTGTGACAACTTTATGGTACACTTACAACTATAAGAATGAGAAGGCTTACGAAGGGTTATAAGCTACCTCAATGGTGATCTTACGACCCTAGGTGTAATAATTAGGACTACCGCTATCTTTATCACTGTCTCATGCAAGTTGGCCAAAGTCTGGGGTTGTGCTTGCCGTCGGCCAGACTACGGCCGTATGGCACTGGCCGTGGCGCAATGGTCCTAGCATGTATACTTATTTATAGGACGAGATTTTTTTTCTTAACTGCCGATAGAGATTAAGCCAATGCTTCACTTAAAGACTGTCTGTATGCCTCTCAGTCTACGTATTCCTGTCTAAGTGCCTCTTTCTCTGTCTCTCATTAGGGGGCGGAGCGGGAGTGGGGTTTGGGGGGGGGGATCTGACGCTAGTGGTAGAGCGTTAATTCTCTAAGCGGGATGCTCGCGGTTCGGAAACCACGATCGGCCAGAAATTGATTTGTTTGATTTCGTCCCCCACTGGTTGAGTCGGTGTCAGTATAACGTGACCGGTTGAGGCAGGAGTCGAGGTGTCCCTGCTGTGTCTATGTGCGCAATACGTAAAATGTTCACACGAAAATCTTGAGGCTCGGCCAAAATACAGCATTATTATACAGTGCTGAAGTTGGATTTTAAGCAACCTCAACTCAAGTCTCTCGTAAGACAGGTGAGTTTTTCAATCACCAGAGTAAGAACCAAGACTAAAGCGCCTATTCTTATCGCGCAGAATATTCTACCCTTGTAGTGAGAGAGGCCGTCTTGGCAGATACTGCAAAGCAACATATCTGAACCATCACGGTCACCATGCAGTAGGTCCTTTTTTGTATACAAAATCTGTATATATCGGCGTTCATGACCAACTATTTTTTTCTGTTTATGTTATTTATTTCTTTGTCTTTATGAAAACATTGATTCAGCTTTCTTTTCTCGCTGCCGAACTGGCTCAAGACCGGAAGTTCAAATCCCACGATCGGCATATTTTTGTTGGTCCGATTTCGTCTCTGCAACTGGTTGGATCGGTGTCAGTGTGATGTGACCGGCTAAACAGGAGTAGTGGTATCCCCGCCCTGTCTCATATGTGGCAGCAAATAAAATTTTCAGACGTCAGTCTTAGGGCCTGTCCACAATATAGCCTATATAGTGTTGACATGAGAAGTTAAACCAACTAAAGTGGTATCCTCTGCTTTCCATTCCATCAAGTTTTCCAATAAATTAGTATGTCTTTCCTTGTCCGCCTGCTTGGTTTATATGCCCACATGTTTTAGGCTTTTGAGCAATCTTTTTTTGTCCCGAGATACCCATAACTTCTTCATTTTTTTCCTTACTTTCCATGGCACTTTTATAATAAATATCATGTACTACATTTCTTCCTCTGCCTTTTTTGTGGTCTTCAGTAAGAGTTCAACATTGACATCTATAAAGAAGTATTAGCCACACATGGACGTATATCATAGTAAGTTTGGTGCTTGGCTTGATGTTTATGTTTGTTTGTTTGTTTGTTTGTTGTTGTTGTTGTTACTTTTTTTTTATTAGCGTCCAATATATGTAATATTACAGGCCCTTAAAATTAAAATTTTTATTGGTAGAGAATACAAGAGGTGGGACAGCCCTTTGGTTGGAAAATGCAAAGCTCTCTCGTAATGTAACGTCTTCTTGGTCTTAAGAAAGTCCCTACACGGCACCGGGAAACCAGAGCGGGGTTCCCGGAACTTGGACGTTCACATCACACCAATCCAACCAAAGTGAGGCTCGAGTACGGATCTCCTGCTTCGACAGCCGAAGCCTGGACCACAGCTCTAACAAGCATCGTGCAGACTGTCCTGTGATACCAATAATTTAAATGATTTAGTCATACCTAAAAGTTACCATTTCTGGTCTCCCCCAAAACCATGACCCATAAATACAATGGCAAATGGCAAAAACAAAAAAAATCAGTTGCAAAAAGAGTAGAGGGGGGGGGGTAGTGAGATGAATTACACACAAAGCGCTGTCGCCTGCATCTATGTTACAGTCCGTGTCTAAAAATGGGATGGGTTCATTATTGTTGCTATGCGGTAAATCTATGCAAATTTCGAATGTGTCAGATTGCAGCCATTTTCTTTATTATTCGTCATAATTCTTTTTCATCGTTGATTCTACTCTCTGTTTAAACCTAGTTCCCAAAGAAGATACTGTATTTCTGTACGGCGATTGTGTACGTTCTTCGATACATAGACCTGGAGAATAGCAGGACTAGTCGCCCCCAACCAGTCTTATTATACTGATACCGACCAAACCAATTAATTCTATATGATGCATTCAAAAACTAGCCTTTCAAATTATTTTAATTTTGGTTTATCTGCTCTTCTTGCGAGTTCACCCTATCGTTCTTACTGTCAGCTCTAGCGATCTATATGTAAGGGATACAATTTTGTTATAACCTATTATGATTGCAAGTGTGTATTACTAGAGTTATCTCCCTTTGGTCGCATTGCAGTTGATTCACATTGCATCTTAGTAATAACAGTGCCCCTATGACGTATGGGTCCAAGCTTTTAGGGCGCACCTCTTATTTCCTAAACTTTTTACTAGTATCTTATTTACGATTTTGCACGTTGTTTTTTTTTTTTACATGTTTGTATGGTTTGTCTCTTAATGTGTCTTTTTTTAAATCTATGTTTGATCAACATTTTGATCCGTTCTTTTAATTTTAGCGGTTTTGGTTTATACTTTAGTTTGTGTGTTGACGTTCTGTAATTCTTGAGTTTCCAATTTAATCGTTTGCTCTGGTCGTGGCGTTCTTTTCTATAGATTTCAACTGCATCGATCAATAAGCTGTTGTGTAAAGATGTCTTTTTTTATCACACTTTACTTTTGTAGAAAAAAATGTATGTATCCCCACTTAAGAGTTTGCGGTTGAAAGTGTAATGGCTGTTGCTTAAACATTTTTTATTCGTCTTTTATAGTACCAGATTTCTTTCTTTCAATAAAATATATTATTCTTTTAATAGACCATGCACATGCATTGTGTAAAACTATCTTCTACGAGTGTTTCTCTCACATGTACAGGACTGGTGTCTTTAGAAGTAAGCAAGAGAAGTTTGGAAAGAGGATAAGGACCCACATATATATTTATAATTTGTCTTTTTCTTATGTGAAGACTTTTGTATATCTGTATGTTTGCTCAATATTTTGCTCAATCCTTTACTTTTCATCGTCTAAAACCTCGGATTTTCCACCTCATCCATCGCTAGATCGACTGTGGTGACCACAGATTGCGATACAAATGGGGGCATTCTAACCAATACTTTGAGCGCGCACTTTTTAATCGGAAAGCTGGGTGCTCGATCTCCTCTCTGAAGCGAGCGTTTCTTCATGCTTAGTAAAGTCGCAGTTATTACAATGTGATCAGCCAGAGTCAGGGTTTTCCGTTCTGGGGGCCCGTCGCTGTGTAGGGTATTTCTTGGGACTAATGGTCTACGAAAAGCACATATTAAAGCAGCAGTGTAATAATATAAGGCCATCAGGTTGTCTACAGCGTTTTGTATCATGGATTATCCGAAGAATTAGGGTAATCCTCTAGTCAACAACAGTAAAGTAGCTCCATGCTTGCTTCTTTGGTCACAATTTCTTACAAGGTAAGCCATAGTTGAAGTAGAACAGTGACTGAGTGGCTTCAATAATTATGGTTTGTGTGTTGTGATAAACGAAATGCAGAACATAACAAGTCAGTTTTAGCAAGTACATGACTGCATACGAAGGAATCTTAATATGGTGAAAGGGGCATCGCTGGAGGCAAAGTGATCTGTGGTAAGAACATATATTTTTTAATTGGCGTGTCTGTCTGTCTCTGTCCATTTTATTCATATTAAAAACCTACGCACACACACAGTGTTTGTCTTAATATCTATCTTTCTCTGAGTTCCTGTCCCTGTCTGTCTATTATGTGTGATTGTCTGTCTGTCTATGTCTGTCTGTTTCTATTTTTCTTTCCATCCCTATCTCTATCTTTCTATCTATTATATATCCCCCCACCCCGATTTCTCTCTTTTTGTCTCATTAATCTATTAATTGTTAAAATTCCGTGCCTCCAGACAATATTTTCTTGCTTAGAAAAGACACAAAAATTTCTTAAAAGTCAATTAAGTTTTCTTTATGTGATTATTCGCGCGCTTTATTATCAAGGAATTTAAGTCGTCTTTCTCTATTGTTTTGAATAATAATCATCTCATCTCGGGATTTTCATGACTTCCTAGTGTGTTTTCTTCTTCTTTCTCAGATCAAACTTCTTCCTCAGTTCACAAAATTTTCATAATTATTCTGCTGTAAAGATAGTCTGCTGCTCCCTCTCTAGCAGTCCTGCTTCAATAGCTAAAAAGCAGTATAGACCACACATGGGTTGTTATAATACTAGTTTAGTGATAAATATTGTATTTTTGTTTGCAAAGAGGTATTCATCATAATAAACATGCCTTTCTAACAGCTCAGTCAATAATTCAGACCATCTGTTGAAAATGTCCTTTTTCCATAAGAATATTACTATCCTTTATCTTCAGCAACAAAATTACAATGTAAAGTTACTAATTTACATTCATAAAAAAATCAATAACCTTAACTTCCGAAACGAATACATAATTTTATCATAGCAACCTACTAAACGCACTGAAATGATTAAAGTTTCTAGTAATTCCCGTTTAAACCCCAACACAAAGTTTATGAACACAGATCTAGTTACACTCAGTAACAACAACAAAAAAGATGATAATGCAAAGTGGACTAAATTTTATCAAACCAATTTAAGACTAGATTAGATCTAGATTCTAGATCTAGATTAAGGATGAAGATTAGGTTTGTTCGATTTATTTTCCCTATTCCCTCTTTTAAAACTATCTCTCCTTCTGTCTCTCCCTTCTTAATCATACCACCTCTGCATGTCTTTGTCTATGTATCATAGTATCATCTCTGTTTATGCATGTATCTGTCTCTGTTTCTCTCAGTGTGTGTCTTTGTCAATCTCTCCTTATCCCTCTTACTTGTCTAGGTTTCTAAAAACCCTTAAATGAATGATACGTTCCATTAACATAATTGTTATCATTGATTAATTCGTGTTAAATACTTGTCTTTATTACGTGTTTAAATTAAATTAATTTTTAATTATTATTCTCTCACTTTCAAATTAGTTCACACTCTATTTTTACATACTTTGTTCAACATACTTTTCAGTTTTCTAATAAGTAATATTGAGACTGTCAAGTGAAATTTGACTAAATAAAGTTAATTTGATCTCCACAGATATCAAATGACAGGCAGTCCCATGACAAAGGCGGCTGTCCGTGTCTGGTCTAAAATGTCGACATCTCGGTTAAAAAGACATTTCATCTCCATCCTCTTGACAATCTTCACGATATTGATGCTGCTGCACTTACGTATGTTGTCTATCGCCTACTGCAAATTGAAAGGGTTCTTAAAACTATTGAATTAGGGAAGGACATTTTTAATGAAGCCGTGTATATGACTTAAAACTTGCTGTTTGATTTATCCACTGGGTGCGGTGATGATGATGCTGCTGTGTGATTATAATGTCAATAATTATATGGTTTTCACACTCTGCAATATATTAATACAAATAATTATGCTAGAACGGAAGAGGTTTTCCATGAAGCCATGTACATGTGTCTCGTTGTTATTGATTATCCGACATCCATTTAATTGATGTTCGCACCACTGCATATTATAAACACTACACATCATTCTCTAAAATAGGAATATTTATAGGTTAATCAAATAATCATAAGTTTTTAGAGAAATGGTAATTTTTTTTCATCAAACGCTTTATAATTGTGTTTAGTAAGTTAGAACTGACTCCACCACAGTGACTATATAAGAGGGCGTAGATAAGCATCGGACACTTAACACTCCCATTGTGAGTCGGACACTCAGTCTTCTTCATTGCATGACATTCTGTGTTTTTAAATTATCTGCTGGTTATTTATTCATTTATTGAAGCTGGTTTACCTACATCACTATTCCCTAAACCTTTACAACCGTAGTATCAACGGCATGGCCGGTAGTCTAACGAAATCTCTAGATCAGATTCACTATTGGAATCGAGCGGTCATGTTTAAAAATAATAAGAAATAAGGGTTAACCATAAATATGCAAATAAAATACACGTAAGATAAAAAGTGTTGTTAAAGATACAGTTTGACATTTTCGTAGTATCCACTGTAATTTACTATCTTCTGTAAAAAGCACCTGATTGAAAGTCCTAAACGTGTTGTGTAAAAGTCACAATATTATCAAATACCAACGGTTGAAACATATACTTGGGGCTTAAGTATAGCAATATTGTGAACTATTTATGCGCCAATCACAGTTAATTTGAATTTTTGCCCTCTCTGATCACAGATACCTATTTACTGAAAGCAATGATGAGATCTTTGGTAAGTTATATCAAGGACTTTATAAGCTTCGCATCAATGCACTAGATTGTACCTATAATAGTACATTTTGTCTTGCTTGGGTTCTCTATTTAAGATCTTTTCAATGAACTTCGCACGTGCTTTTTATTGAAATCAATGCTAATTGGTGAAAAAACTTCACCAAGTCAAAGATTCGAGAAAGCACCATTCTTGATTTTCACACGCATGAAGATTTGACCAAAATACGCCCAAGAGTTAAGGTTATCTTATGATCTTTTTCATAAGCCTTTGGTCGGATCTGAAGAAATAGAAGAAAAAAAATTAATACAACCCCCAAAAATACAAAAAAAAAAAATGAAATAAAAGAATCGCATTTTCCCAAAATTAAAAAAAATTCATATTGGCAGTGCTCATAGCTTTACAGCTACCCAGATTAATTTAACATTTATGAATAGTAATGGATTTGTCCAGATGAAATCTGTGCTAAGTGATAGAAGACTTTTTTGTGCCCACATCCCTTAGAGTTTAATCTTTGTAATTATTCTATGAATTAACACACACACACACACACACACATATATATATAGTCTAATTGTCATTATATTAATACCCCCCCCCTCCCCTCAAAATACTATTCGAATCCCAATGTGTGTGTGTGTGTGTGTGTGTGTAAGTGACTATGTGCCAATGCGTGTACACTTTTGTAAACTGTGAATATAATGTGAAAAAAATTAATGTATTTGTGTCATTTTGTAACGAAGCAAAATTTTGTAGTGGACGGATAAAGTAATATTTCATCTTTTCTTATCTTATTCTAATTTACATGAAAGGTAAAAAATTATTCGCAATCATGAGCTGTTTTCGAGGGATAGGGCACAGTAGAGCTTCTTTCAATGAATAATGTGTTTGTAATGAAACATTTATTGAAAACCGAAAGAATACTTTGTCCGTTTTCAGTTGTACGGAGCCTCTGATTTAGAAACCATGGAGGCGTTTGAGACCCGCCAAACACTGTTAGACGCGGTAGGTGAGACTTCAAGGTAAATGCTCTGTAAACTCAAGACACAACTTTCTCTTTAAATCGGATGCTAGTAATATGTTCGAGTTGCCTAAGGACAACTCACATATCTTAGACTCCAACAAACCCTTTGGAAATGAGACTCGCAACAAAAGTCATTATATTTTTGGAAAGCATCAGAGATGTTCAAGAAGAAAAAACGTCGACGTGTCTTTTTGTAGCAGATCTAATTTGTTGTCCCAGTTTGTGCTTTTTGTGTCCTATTTTAAAGACTAGAAAAAGGCGCACCAAGTACCATTATTCTCCCTTCTCTTGCTTGGTGATCTTATTTGCATTTATTCCATGTCTCGGTTAAAGTTAATGCCATCTAACAAAGTTCATCTCTCTCTATCTATTTATTTATTCACCTATTGATTGTTCATTTGTTTTACCTATTAATTTTTTACCTACATATTAACTGCCTACCTACCAACCTATTTAACGATCTACCTCTCTATTATCTGCCTAGCTCTGGTTACTCTGATTTTGCCTCAGTCCTTTTGTCGTTTGGTCTGTCTGCCTGTCTGTCTGTTTCCGCCTGCCTGTGTGGATGGACGACACCATGGATTGACTACAAAGGAGGCGCAGCAAGGCGGGAAGGGTCGCTCACGCTCAGATTGTATAGGAGGCTACGTGAGACACTACCGACAAGCCAGCATGACGATGATGATGATGAATCTGTGTGTCTGTGTGTCTGTGTGTCTATCTTTGTTCTATTTTTCTTTCTGCTCTCTCTCTATCTTTGTCTATCTCCTGTCTCTACACCCCCTTTCTTTTTCCCTCTCTCTCTTTCTCTCTCTCTCTCTCTCTCTCTCTCTCTCTCTTTCTCTTTGCATTATGCTAGCGTGTTACTTCAAAATGTAATGTTTTGCAGCGATGCATTAACATGACTAAGGAGGACAATGGTGATATCGATGTGATGACGCATACCCCACACAAACTCCTCTATTGCCCTGTGCCAAAAGCAGGGAAAACATTCTGGGTGCGTGTTTTCCGCTTCATTTCTGGAGACGTTCCAAATCATGTGAAGGTGATTACAATCATTATTATTTTATTATCGTGTTGCTTTTCTTTGGTAAAATATAAATAATACAACTGTCAACATCAGGTGCATTAGTATTTGTATGATTTTAACTATGAAGACACTGCCAACTAACCTCGTTTTTTTTCTCCATTAAAATTTCCTTTTCCTTCGTCATTCTTTTGTTGTTTTTTGTTTTGGTACTTACATCTATTAATATCAATAATATCAAAGTATGCCACTATCGTGCAACGAGCTCTCACAAATAGTGTTATATCGAGTAATTAGAAGTTCATCCGTCACAGAAGAGGGTGGATTTTGTTCTGGATTCTCCAAAATCGACCACATCCACACCATTAGACAAATCCAAGAAAGGTCAAAAGTAAAACGAAAATACTCGTTGATAAAATAATTGAAAGAAATGAAAAGTTACATCTACTCGATTGTAACTATTTAGCCTAGTGGGTAGTCTAACTTAGATCTATGATCTATACACTAGATTCGTTGTGGAGTATAGATGTTTGAGCTAAATTTAATTCTAGACAGTGGCAATGCATGAAATATCCATAAAGAAGCTCTGATACTTGAACATTATTTTTAGACCTCTGCTTTTTCTTTAATGTCGGGATTGGCTGAAAACAATCACCACTGGTACATTTATCTACATACACTTTAGGAGAAAGTGTCGTATAACTCCTGATAATCTATTTGGTAAGCTCAGCACCTTTTTGTAAACGTATGTTTTTTCCCTTCGATTTATGTCGTTCAGTTCGTGATAATAACACTATTGTAACAATATAACGTTTTAACTTGAGTCTTTGAACCTACTACTATAATCTGTACCAAATAGCTTATCCCGGTTCATGTAAACATTGAAAGCCCAATAAGATATAAACATGCTCGTAAATTGCTGAATGAATACAAACATTTAGATTAGCATGAACAATATAGGCCCAATGCTAACGATATTCATACTTTTCTCAATATCTTTGTTTTATTCATTTGCACAGGTGAAAAGCGTATTCGACGTTGACAGAGAGTTTGCCCATTACGCTCCATGGAAAGAAGGTGTCCATACGAAGTATAAATTAGTCAACAAACCACACTTCCCAAGGAAACTAAAGGTGTGTGTGTGTAGTTAAGAGAATAAACAGGCGTTGTATCAGCTTCTCGTGAGTTGGTAAATTGAAAGATGAACGATATAATTATTATTCTAACAAATAAAAAAAATTGTATTGATTGAGATGATATTTTTGTATTTAAAATTTTGATGCAACCTTTTTTATACACGTATTTTTTGTTGGACGTTATTAACAAACTATGTGAATTTGTTTTAAATCATGAGTTCTGTTTAATATTTTCATAACTTATCAAGCAATTTAAGAAACAGTATATTTTTCTTTGTATATCTAAAAAGACAGAAAGAGAAAACAATGCTACGACTCTGTGTTGAAAGCTAGATACAGTTTTAAAAATAGCGTCATTTCTTCGGTGACATTCATCAAACCTAGTATTTAAACTAATTCTTAGGTCTAGTCCTGTAAGAAGCACTGCAATCAGAAAGGATAAGAATATGGCCTGATGGGAATCGGAAAACATTTATACTTTTTAATGTTTAAACGAAAATGATTCCAGACCCGTAACCCCCTCCCCTTTATTCTTCTCCTGGGTATAGTTCTTGGTGGCCAGGGATCCATACGAACGCATCCTATCAGCCTACATTGACAAAATATTCCTCATGGATTTTTGGTTTTCTCATGGATCAGCTATAATTGATCAGAGAGACAGATTGAACATGATGGCCAAGGCAAACGCCGATGGTTCCAGAAACGTTAGCAGATGCCCATATGACATTACTGTAAGTTTGTTAGTCACTTTAGATACAATACCGGAATAGAGTTTGCTATGTATCTATCCAGCCAATTAAACTGTCGTTCTAAATCTTTTTATTATTTTGATGTAAATAAATGAAAAAAAATGGACTCAATCAATTTTGTATGTAAAACAGCAAATAATGGAATATAAAAATAAAGAGAAATACAAATTAAGACGTGTCGTGTCTGTGCTAAAACAACGTCTGTCAACTGTCTACTAATTCGTATAGATCTAAATGTTAGTGAAGCAATTTCGTTTGGAGAGATAGTCCAGGGGACACCACGAACATGGGGGCAGGAGGTGGCATAGTGGTCGAGTGGTTGACTTGTTTTAGGAAAATCTCAGATCGAACCGTCTTGTTGCTTGGTTGGGATAACATTTCGAGGGGAATATATATATACTCTACTATATATAATATACATGTGTGTGCGTGTGTTTTAGAGTTTCTTACCCAGGAAATTTCAGGCGTACCATAATTAATCTTTTTTTTTTATTTGACACCTTAATTTTGTAAACAAAAAATAAGAAACATTAGTACAGAAAACTTATTACGATAAATATTAGCTCAGTCGAGCAATCAAGAAGTAAAACAAATATATAGTGTCTATCGGGAATGTCCAAAAGCGTAAACGTATTTTTTCCTTTGAAAATTGTATGAATTGTTAAATAGCTATGAACAGGGTTACTTTGTTTTAAACTGGTGCCTTTTATAGTTCGTATAAAGATGATTGGAGTATGTTCACTTTGTTAACAAGACAAATATAAGACGTCAAGTTTCTTAAGCAGCGGATGCGGAACTCCCACAGCCTCGTCGTGACCGCTGGTCACAGATGTGACACATTTGGCACGTCAAACCGACCTAATATGATCCTTCACATGGAGACTTTCTCGCGGGACAGCAATCTTATCTTGAAACTGGCAAACTTAGCTCATCTCATAAACGGTATTTATGATGAATTAGACGTTTATTCTCTAAAGTTGAGAGTTTTAATGTTTTTAGATTGTAATCTGAGCCTAAAGTATAAAATAGATTGCATCCGCGACATGAAAAGTGTGGTGGTACTTCTTCACTAGGAATAATTTGTAATTATTTCTAGATTTAGAGGCGCATGTTTTTCATAAAGAAGACAAGCCGCATTAGTGGAGAAAGCAGAACGAAAGAGAGAGAGAGAGAGAGAGAGAGAGAGAGAGAGAGAGAGAGAGAGAGAGAGAGAGA
>RQTK01000295.1:511469-526035 GCA_003991915.1 Elysia chlorotica
AGAGAGAGAGAGAGAGAGAGAGAGAGACAGAGAGACAGAGAGACAGACAGAGAGGCAGACAGACAGAGAGAGACAGAGACAGAAACATAGACAGACAGAGACAGACAGACAGAGAGAGGGAGGAAAGAGACAGACATATATTCAGACAGAACACACAATAGAGAGAGAGACAGGCAGACAGAAGGAAACAAAGATGTAGAGACAGACAGACAGACAGACATACAGACATACAGACAGACAGACAGACGGACAGACACAGAGAGACAGAGCGAGATAGAGACAGACAGAGAAAGACATAGACAGAGACACAGAGCGGGACACTCAGACTCACTTACAGACAGTTAAAGAAACAAAGACAGAGACTGAAACAGTTAGAGATAGATAGGTCAGCATTTCTTTGAAACTTTATCAGAGTTTATCAAGTTTTCTTCATCGTCAAAGTCTATAAAAATTGTCACTAGGACCTATCTGTACTATTCCCTCATCGCATTTATTATCAGCAAAAAGAGATGTGACTTTGCTGAGCAATGAACAGAATGGAAGCTGTGTCCGTCATATTCACAGTGCTAGATCAGCACTCTTCGGAGAACGTTTGGACATAGGCAGTAGACAAATGCTTTATGAGACCTCATGGTTACCTTTTGTAATATTAAATTATGACTCTTGTTTACATCAATATGAATTTTGGTTGACTCTCCAAAATTTTTATTTGACGCTTGATCTTTAATTTGTTTCTTAACATCAAAGATTGAAAAGGGAATACATCAGGATCTTTCACGCGCAGCCCAACATGTCGAAAACGTCTTCCTCAAACAAGTAAGAAACGACCCATTGACTAAAGAGGAGAGAGAGCGTCAAAGGAAAGCAAAACTGGTTGAAGCATACAGGTGCGTTGATAGTTCGATTTGACTTCTTCCCAATCTAAAGATCCACCAGTATCAATGGTTGCGAAAAGATCAGTAGATTTTTTAACTGTGCAGCAAAATCGTCGTTATAGATCATCTATTCGCCTTAATCTACCACCGAAAAGCGTAAGTGGTTTAAATAAAAAAAAAAGGGAGCTCGTTAATTGATTTGCAGCTGTATTGTTTTTTTTTTTTAATTTTTTGATTACTCGGTAGAAATAACTGTCATAGGTGTGCTGTGATTGGAACTTCCAACCGCACTTAATACTAGTTAAGAACTTATTCGATTAAAATTTATTTTATGTCATACGACAAAATAGCTCTTTATCTCTGCCGATCTTTATCCTATAACACTGCTAGTTTTGTTTTTTTTCTACCATCTCTTATTCACTTTATACAATCCTTGCTCATTTTATTTATTTCAACCATGCCAGTATTGAGTAACAAACATCACTCTCTTCCCCTCTACAGGGATATACCCTACTATTTTGTAGATAAAATACAAAAAATGTACAGAGATGATTTTCTGCTGTTTGGATACGACATGAAGCCCCCGACGTAAAGGGGTTGCCACACGCTCACTAATTTATCGATTTTTACGATAAAAGTATGCATCATACATCTAAAAAGGTATAACAAATTATTCGGAAAAAAGATATTCTTCAGAAAATATAGTTTGCAGGCTTGGGTTACATTGCAATGTTGTGAATTTTACAATACTCACAAAAACGAATGATGCAAACTATCATTGAAGAAAAAAAAATTAGGTTGTTTCACTATAAACGTTTATTTGCATGTAGACAAGGAAGTGGCTTAAAATAATAATTTTGACTCAAGACTTTGTTTGAAAATGAACATTAAAAAAGTTCACTTTTTCTCCAACATTCCCCCTTTTCCCCAGCCCAAAAAAATTAACCCTCCCCCACCCCCACCAAAAAGAGTAGGGAAAAGAGACAAAATAATAGCGAAGGAGAGGGAAATGGAAAGAAAGAGGTTACAGAGACAAAGGGCAGCTAGAAAAAAAGCATATGAAGTTAAACATAGATAATTAGATAGCCGGGTAGATAGATAAATGGATAAACCAATTACAAAATTCATACAGTGAAGTGTACAATCGTTATTGCATTACTATCGATTTGAGCTCGAATTGTTAATGTGTTCATTTTGCAAAACTATTTGCAATCTTTTACAAAATAAAAAACATTGTAATAAAATTATCCTAGTTCATTTGTATTTAGTGTTTTCTGTTTTTGTTTTTTGTGTATATGTATTTTCAACATATTGGTTTATAATCACTGAGTAACGAAATTTAAATTTTCTTTTCCTGTACAGAAAAACAAATTGTTTAAAGAGAATATATCTGCATTTTACCGAAAAAAAAATTAAAGGGATTTTTTTTTCCTTTGCAGGAACGAGGTCGCTGAACTGTAGTAGAGCGCATAGTTCCATACCAGGAGCTTCTCGGGTCGATTCCTCGATCCAAGCTGGTTGGGTCGGTGTCAATATAATTGTGACCCGCTGAGACAGACGTCGTAGTATCCCGGCTCTAGAATTAGCAGTCAGTAAAATCAGTCTGAAAATCACACATATTTTTTATTGAAACACTTAATTTTGAAAAGGACAGTATATCTAAAATAAGGCAATGCAGATTAAAATAGTCTACAATTTTTTTCTAAGAAAACTGTTGCATTTGTAACTATCGAGCAATTTACAATTGTTCAGCCGCCTAAATTACCACTAAATTATATTTAATACAGTTTAAAAATTGAATTTTTAACACAAAAAAATGTATTCAAACCAAGTATTCTGAAACAGAAAAGCCACACACACACACACACACACATATATAATATATATATATATATATATATATATTAAATAAACTTACATTTGAGGGGGATGTTGGATGTTATGAGTCATTAATTCTTTTTTATACCTATATCGACAATAGATAATCCTCTGTGATGAGCAGTTGATCTTTTAATTGTCGTTAGTTTTAATGAGCCCTAAACTTTTCGGCTGTACAATAAAGAAGTTACAAAAAATCAAATATCATGGAGGGTTTTCATTCGTAGCAATCGAAAAGAAAGCGTTAAAGAGGGGTACTAGACTAGGAATCTGTGATGCATTGGTTTCAGGTTCATGTCGAATAGGGCAGTTGTGGATCCCTCCTGGTCAGAGATAGCTGAAGTTCAAACAATGGACGTCGTGCCTGTTGATCCAGAGCGTGAACCGACTAATGTTCATGTCGAATAAGTCAATTGTGGGTCCTTGTTGGTCAGAGATAGCTTTAGTTCGAACAATGGACACCGTGTCTGTTGATCTAGAGCGTGAACCGACTGAGCAAAACACGGTCTAGAGGAGGGGGAAAAACATACACGAGAGTATGAACACTAAGGCAACAAACTCATTTTGTAATGCAATATTCCTATTTGTTTCAGTTATTTCCCTTTCATCACAAAAAAGGCTTAAGCTGTTCTACCCGCTTCTGTTGATGCTCATAGAGGTTGAGAAATCTCCTTGAATGCAGGTGACAGATGATTTAAATAATTTGTTTAAATTCATCTAGCAAATCATGATGTCCGCCACTTTCCCGCCCTCTCTCGCACGCATTCTCGGGGACATCTTAAAGTACAAAATCAGAGGATCGAAGGATATTGGCTGCTCATTTAGCAATAAGGTCAGCCAAACGGTGGACACTCTTTCTGCCTATCTATAGGTCTATACCCCCTTTATTGTCTCTCCTCTCCCACCAATTCCTCTCTTTCTGTCTGTTTATCTGTCTGTTGCAACGCCCCTCTCTCTCGCTCTCTCTCTCATTCTCTCTCTTTTTCTTTCTCTCTCTCTCTATCCTTTTTACTCTCAAAGCCTCCATACAAGAAAATAGAGCCGGTTCTTCCTGAGAGGAACGTCTCTGATCAGCGATCGGCGGGCATTACGTCTGAGAATGGACGACCGTTGCTATTATTCTCACATTTCTGTCTGTCTGTCTGTTTATCTGTCTGTTGCAACGCCCCTCTCTCTCGCTCTCTCTCTAATTCTCTCTCTTTTTCTCTCTCTCTCTCTCTCTCTCTCTCTCTCTCTCTATCCTTTTTACTCTCAAAGCCTCCATACAAGAAAATAGAGCCGGTTCTTCCTGAGAGGAACGTCTCTGATCAGCGATCGGCGGGCATTACGTCTGAGAATGGACGACCGTTGCTATTATTCTCACATTTGCGCATGCGCCAACTCTAAGGGGAGGCTGTCGCCGGTGATTGCCATCATAACGAGGCGAGGCAGAAGGATTCTCCTCCTTTGGTGCGCTTCATTACCCAAACTCATTGGACTCTGAGATCGGGGTCGGCCCTGCGCTGATCCCACTTATTCTAGGCGGGCCATAACAAGATCTAGTACGGTAAAACCCCAGATTAGAGACGCCAATGCCTTCTAGCACAAAACTGATTATAATAATACTCTTGTGCAAAGTATAAAAAATCAAACAGCAGGGAAACAAAAATATAGTTCCCTATGTCCAGTGATCATTATTCGTTGCAAATCCACATCACATACCAAAAGGAACTGAAAGTACTCGCCAATCAATAAATGTAAAAGAAAACGTAAGAAGCAAATGCTCTCTCAATGTTAAGAAAAACTAAACCAAATTTTTACTACAATACATTTTACGATAAATTTAAATTTAAAAACTCAACAGGTATTAAAGGCCTGAAAATGGGGTTTTAAAATGCCATGAAAAATATCTTAATGTAAATTCCTGACATGCCTGTCCCCACGTATGTCCCATATAAAATTATATATATATTTATACTAACATGTTCTAACAAGTAGAGGTTATCATGTCATAAAAAATTATTTCATAAATATGAACATGAATTTTGAAGAAAATGTAATCTTTCTTTACATTTATTTTACCAATAGATGATTTACAGTAAAGGGTAAGGCCTGTTTCTAGAGAATGATTCGATCTTCCCGAGAAGTCCCTTTTCTTTATTTGCCTCATTTCAGTGTTCCCTAACAGGGCTCGATGGGCCAGCAGAACACCGGAGATAAGGCTAGCCAAATTTATCCCTAGGGATTTTACTGGACAGGACAGAGAGGGTCAAAGACTTGGATCTAGACCGTAGAGGAAGGCACCGAAGGGAGAATAGTCACAGAAATGCAGGGAAGAGTGAATGAGGCAAAAAAAGAGGGGAGAGACGCAGAAGGAGAAACAGAGAGAGAGAGAGAGAGAGAGAGAGAGAGAGAGAGAGAGAGAGAGAGAGAGATAGGGAGAGAGAGAGAGCAGACAAAAAATAGAAACAGAGAGGGAGGTAAATAGAGAGGTAGACAGATAACAAAGCTGCACACATCCGCGATATAGGCTATAAAGTATTATATCATATTTGAGTAGCGATAAGATCGTTATTTATTTTTATACAGTGGATTTTTTTCACGCAGGGCTCCCATTTCAATGATCAAGCGGGGAGTTTTTCTCCTCCCCCTGTTCTTAACTCGTCGCTCACCCACTACATGTAGTACTAAATCGTGGTCTTCAAAATGGAATGCTCAGGCACGCGCCCGTGGTGCTCGTGCATAAGTCGGGCCTACGATGACGCTGGTCTCAAACCTGCTACGCACGTCCAGAATGTCACACACACCTACGATCTACGAGTGTTAACAAATTCTCCCTTGCATAGCTTAAATTAGACATTGTTGTATGTATAAGGGAATTATAGAGAGTCCTATACTCACGTTCCGTCATCTACATGCTGATTGTCTGATCTGTGTGAAATTACTCTGGTACTTTACGCGTGAAAATCATAGAAAGAGTTCCAGTTTGAGACATAACCGGTTACGTCTGATATGCCACCGCTCGCTACGCAGCTGGGAAATCTCGTCCCGTCTGTAAACTCAGGGAAAAGCATATCTCAGATAAGTATGAAAGGTAGCTATATATAAAAATTATTAAAACTCAAAGGAGAGTTTTAGAATTTTGTTCATCATTAAAATCAATGAAAAAAGAATGAAAAGAAAGTACATCTGATAGAAATAACAGTTCATTAAAGTTTTGTTAATAAGACTAGATGTAAACGGCATTGTGGGGGTTGTGGGGCTGCCAAAGCAGAAAAGATAACTGAAGATTTTGCGATGTTCGTTTAAAAGGATAGCTTTTTATTATCGAAGTTTGAAGTGACTGCCCATAAAATACCCTATGCTTCTCCAATTGTTGATGTTCCATTTACTTTTCTTTCGCTTCTGATAGAATAATTAATATTCCGTTATCATTTTACAGAAATGCTTAAGGATGCGATGATTTCCCTGATTTGATTAAGCAATTTTATCCATGATTTTATGAATAAAAAATTGGTTCGTTCACCCGTTGTGCGAGCCATATATTTCTTCATAATATGGCCATTTCTATTGTGCAGCCATTCTTATCTTTCATGATTATTAATTCCTTTAACTTTTCTAGATGTTCAGAAATTACAGGCGGTGTTCTGTGTTTTTAGCTTAGAAGTTACAATGAAAATAACTTAAATAGAAAATGATTATGTTCTTCAATGTGTGAAAGCTTTAATTAATTATCGCAAATATCTTAATACCTGTTAAAAAAATTATTTATCCATATGCTCATTTGATTATATCGAAAACAATATTTTTCTTTTATTTTTCATTTATCATTTATGAATGTCTATCTCTCTTTATATCAGTCCCTCTTTTTTGAAGCTCTATCTCTTGCTCTGTCTTGTTCTTCCAGCTTTATAATTGTCTTGTTTTGCATTTTTAACGATATCCTCTCTCTCTCTCTCTCTCTCTCTCTCTCTCTCTCTCTCTCCCTCTCTCTCTCTCTCTCTCTCTCTCTCTCTCTCTCTCGGGGGCGCGGTGGCCCAGTGTAGAACATCGGCTTCCGACGCAAAAGGTCCCGAGTTTGAATCCTGACGGTTGCGTTCCCTACTGGTAAGGTCGGTATCAGTATAATATAACCGGCTTAGACAGGTGTCATGGTATCCCCGCCCTGTCTCGTGTGTGGCAGCACATACAATTGTCAGACGTCCGTCTTGGGGCCCGTCCACAATATGGCCTATAGTGTTGATGTTGGACGTTAAAACTCATTTTCCGTTTTTGTTTTAACAAATCTTCTGTATAAAATTTACCTTTGTTATTTTGTTGTGGTATTTAGTTCACCCTGTTTTAACTTTCTGGCAAGTTAGACTTCTTCTCATTTTTCATTTTCTGTTATATATAGCCTCGTTGGCTCTTCCATCAGAAAATCCAGACAATTCTTTTCTCCAGTCATTATGTCTTATAATGATTATGTTTAAAATACAAACGTATCTTTTTACCTTTTCTCGTTGTTTAAGAATTACAAGTATTTGTGCTTTTTTTCGGGCCAAATAATTCTGTACAGAAATAGAGGATGACAATCAAGAAAACAGGCAGAGGACGGGGTGGAGGAAAGGGTGGAGGAAGTGTGGTGGTCAGGGTGAAATGAGTGTGGACCCGGGTGTATGATCCGCACGCCGACAGGGGGGAGAAAGCTGTCCGTAATTACAGGCCAAGGGACCAGCCGGACGCACGGACGCAGGCGCTGCTCACCCATTATCGATACCTCTGGCTGCAAACAAAAACCGCAAACGATCAGTGTCAGCGTCCTGGGAGAAAGATGGAAGCGGTGCAAGAGATGGTGTGGGTGGGGCTGGGACTGGAGGGAGGTTCAGTTATGGCTGCGAAGGGATATGTAGGGGTAAACGATATCACAATCAAGCTTTGTCTCCCTATTTACAGTTGGGTGGGCTCGCTACACTCTAGAGGGAAAGGGGGTGGGGAAGGAGAAGGTCAATGGAAATAGGAATGATGGATGTGTGACTTCCGAGCAGGGGCGCTTTGTCTTTCTGGTCGATTCATTGTGACGGCAGGAAGGAAGTAAGTTGGCCGGATTATTGTTTGCTGTGTGTATGACGGGAGTCGACGTCCACAGTCTTGCTGGGATTGGATTGTCGAGTCAAGGAGGGAAAGTTAAAAGAAACAGAGAAAGCAGAGTGAAAAATCAAAGAGAATGTGAGGGAGATTGGACAAGAAAATAGTGGGAAAATAAGTGCAGAGGGAAAAGTTTAATACAGAATAAGAATCTAAAATCATATAAAAATGCGATAGAAGAAGATGCGGAAAGGTTTTGATAGGGATAAAAAAATCTCATAAAAAGTATAGACTTATATTTCGAAAGAAAGCAATAGATAGATATGGAATTAGAAAAAACACAAATTGCAAATAAACAGATTAAAAATAAAAATCAGACAAAAAGATAATATATATATACATATATTTATTTATTTATTTATTATGTATTATAGAAATCAATGGAAAAACTAATATTTCTAAAAAATCACTTCTTATTTGTTTCTTGTTTTTGTTTTGTTTTCTTGTTGTTTGGTTGTTTGTTTTAAGTTTTTGTTTCTATTTGTTTGTATTTGTTTCTTGGTGGTGGGTGGCGATAATGTTTTTTCGTATCATTTATTTTGAGATTCTGCTTTCCCTATCAGTTACCTGTGGTTTAGGTGGTAATAATAAATGTTTTAACCAAATTTATGTAGGAAATTAAAATTTCGGGCGTGATATTTTAAATAGATTGTACTCAAAGCAGTTTGACCATTAAAACAAAATATGTCCTTACATGTCGACAGTTTTTGGATTACTCGAACCTTAGATGAAACCAATTGGCAATGTTATATGAACTTGCTCTGCGCTTTTTAGTATTTATTAATCTTCTTGCAGGCAGAAAGGAATACGGTGGCCTTTTACAAGTAACAGTAATGCTCTGCTAAGTATTACTTCTCGCTCACTCTTTCTCTGCCATCATCATTTAACAGAAAAAAGACAAGAACCTAGTCTTATACTAGAAACTTAATTAAACTTAAGAGACAAGTGACTAGAGTTTATAGTAGCGCACCATCACTACTTCGTGCCAACTAGTATTGGTCTTCTGAAACAATAATTCCTCCATGGCTTGTGAGACACTAAATGTCTAGTGAGACACCGCACAGCCAGCCTGAGTGAGTGAGCACACCCCTTTATGACCAGCTCCCATCGAAAGTGAGCAATGATTGAGATCCGTGACCAGGCCCATAAACCAGTTCCTTTTTTGGCACTGTGGAACCTGGGGCCCTGCCCTGCTGAACCGATACATAATAAATTCACCATCCGAGCTAGCACTCTTTTCGTATTCCTTTTTTTCCCGTTCTTTTTACTTCCTCTCTTGTCCGTTTTTCATTTTTCAGTCAAAGCCATCATTCACATACTGAAAGTCATACCGCGTCATTTGCTTTGGACATAAATAAACCAGAGAGAAAGGAAAGGTCGTTACTGCGTCAAGGAAAAAATGTTTTCAAATGCGGTGTTCTTTTATTGGTTTCTCAACATGTTAGAGGTTGATTTTTTTCCGATGTATATTGATTTGATTATCCCCCAATGAAATGGTAGCTAAAACTGTAAATTACTTTGGAGGCAAATTGAAAAAAACCCACAAAGTTGCCAAAATAAAAACCGGGGTATACCACTCAGTTAAAAGTGAAGATTGGGGCAATTGTTTCGTGATTATTTTTGATTGGTATATCATAGTCATGTTAATTATTTTTATACATATATTTATCGATATTGTTACTGTTACAGTTACTAATACTGCTGTTTTTCGTTTAGTTATTAACATTTGGTTATCAATGTTTTTATGATTACTTTTTTGTTTCTCTTTGTTATTGTTTTTGTTGTTGTTGTTGTTGTTGTTGTTATGGTTCTTGGTATCGTTGTTGTTGTTATTGTTGGTGTTTTAGTTGTTGTTGTTGTTGTTATTGTTGTTGCTGTTGTTGTTGTTGTTGTTGTTGTTGTTGTTGTTGTTGTGTTCATGTTATTATTATCAATATTAATTGTTATTTTATTATTATTATTATTATTATTATTATTATTATTATTATAAATATTATTATTATTATTATTATTATTATTATTATTATTATTATTATTGTTGTTGTTGTTGAAGTTGTTGTTGTTGTTGTTGTTGTTGTTGTTGTTGTTGTTGCTGTTATTGTTTTTGTTGTTGTGATTTGTATCATAAATATTAGCATATTATTAATATTGTTATTACCATTATAATTATTTTGAATATTATTCACAATCCTATTTTAGTTCAGCATTGATAATTATTTTTCTTTGTTGTAAGGAAAATGTTGCACTGTTTTTATCGAATTTAAAAAACCAACGTGGGTCCAAATGACACTAAGAGTTCATGAAAATATGTTTGTTTACTTGACAGAGGTGACATATATATATCCAGAAATCTTCATGAGAAAAAAGGTACTACGCAAAGAAAAAATGAAAAGAAAAATTCCAAAGGAGTCACAAACAAATGTCGTCTTTTTTACTTGGACCTTCGAAAAGTTTATCACTTCTTTTTGTCTAGATATGGAACCGGAGGGAAGTTGCTCAAAATATCTTCTTCTGAACACTGGGTGGATACCCGATAAACCAGCTGGGATAGAGGACAGAGAGAAAAGAAGTGATACCACTGTAAACCCATCTATCCTCTCAGCTGGAACAGAGCGGAGGTAGCAGATGGTGAGGAGGGATCAACCTATAACCCCAATCAAGATCGATAGACGTGGAGCGCGGTAAGTTATATCCACGCTCCAGGATTGGGAAGGCCATTAGTAGGCCAGAACGAGAAATTGGGGAACATTTCGTAGACATGGTAATGGGACAGGAGGGCTTACAGCCAGATCCACGAGACAAAACTGTGGGGTGGAATAAAACGTCAGCTACGAGAAATTAAGACGGCCTGGTATATTGGATTTGTCAAGCAAGAACAAAGGAGTAAGATTGCTAGCCTGGTTGAATGCTGGGAAAGAAAGATTTCATAATAATACGTTATATGTCCAGCGAACATCAAACCCATAACATCACATAAGAAAATGTATTAAGATAATAATATTATCATCCATACTAATTTTGTGGATGGATTCTTGTCTCTTTTAATAGTTTATTTATACACAGTGTTTGCCTTAGGATAAAAATTAGTGGGAGTGACTTTAATTGCGAGTATAAAGAAAACTTCTGAGATCTGATAATACTATTTTAAGTAAATTATATAGAGGTACCGTTCTAATGTTAATTTTGGAGAGGGTCAGCTAGTGCAAGAAGTAAAGCATTGAACTTCCAAACGAATGTACCCAGTTTAAACCCACAAAACGGCCTCTCGGATTGTTGGATTTCGTTCCCCCTGCCGTTTGTCCGGTGTCAGTATAATGTGACCGACTCACTCCTGATAATCTCCGCTCCATTTATGTATGGCAGCACGTAAAATTGTTAGTCTTAAAAACTTTGCAAGATAGAGCTTGGCTCCTGACGCCTGATCTCTAGAAACCAAAATCTAGTAATAGTATGTGTGCGCATGTGTGAAAGCTAGAACACGATTTGGCCCTGCGATTAACAGTAATATTTAGTAGGACTTGTTTTCGATCTTACACTATTTATCAAACCACAAAGTTTTTTAATAGGATACCGTAAGTGAATTAATCGTTAGCCACAATTTTTTTTGTTTTGTGCCAATACATTGGTTGTTAGGGCAATGAAAAACGGCACAGAAAAGAACAGAACAGGAAATTTAATAAGAACTAGAAAAAACAGGAAAACTGTTTGCAGGGGAATGGCATAGGTGTAAGATCGGGGTAGTATAAATGTTCATGCGATGAAATTCATGGAGAGAGTTCGTCATTATTAATGATGTTTTCGGCTTTGTCCGAAGGGGAGAGTCGTCAAGAGACCAGATCAAGTCGTAAAGCTAATTGGTGGTTTCAACGGAAAGGATGGGTGAAAAGGCATGATTTATGAGAAAAGTGTGCCTTTTTTCATACACGTCTGTCAGTGGTAGCGTGGCTGAGGCCAAAAAATGATCTTTTATGTGTTCTTCTGCTGTATCACATTGAGCTGGCGTCTTTATTATGATGTCCTCTCGACTGTATTGTAAGCGGGGCGCGGTGGCCCAGGGTTAGAACATCGGCTTCCGACGCAAAAGGTCCCGAGTTCGAATCCTGGCTGTTGCGTTCCCTACTGGTTGGGTCGGTGTCAGGATAATGTGACCGGCTGAGACATGAGTCATGGTATCCCCGCCTTGTCTCGTGTGTGGCAGCACATGAAATTGTCAGACGTTCGTCTTGGGGCCCGTCCACAATATAGCCTATATAGTGCTGCTGTTGGACGTTAAAACCAACCCAATCCAACCCTCGACTGTATTGTCACTAGATATTTAAATTACTAGTAAAGTAGTGCAATATTGCCTAACAGAACAATAAGTTAACATGGTCAAATAGCCGCTGTTTTACTTGACTAATTACTACAAGATGATGTTAGTGCGTTTGTTGTCAAAAATATTTAATATAGTACATGTACATGAAACAAAACAGGGAAAACAGAATGTTAGAAGCATAACTATGACAAACGTGTTGAAGTTTCCAATAGTCAACACTAATATCAAAAGTTTCTGGAGGGACACCGCAATTTGACGTTGTGCTGAAACCCACATTTTCTTATTAGGTGAACACTGTAACAGCGTACCGGCTCTAACATTTTACACTAACAAAATTTAATACACACACGCACACACAGAGATAAATCATCTGGCTGAAAATCACCACCGGAACTACGGTACCTCAACACAATACTAACTTTCTTGTAGAGTTTTCTCCCTCGGTATCACAGTTTAGCAACTTAAACAATAATTTTGGTCTAATTTAGTGTCATTTCTTTTATTAAGGATTTTCTTAAAAATATATACACCTTTTTCCGTGTGCTATAAAAACTTTTAAATGAGAATTTCAACTCAAAGCCGCAACACGCCTGCATTCTGGTTCCAAACCTCTACGGGTTCATAGTCTCTTAATAAAATCTCTGCCAATTATATTGTGATAATTGATACTTTAAAAAAAAATAAGCTGCGTTTTCGGTAGTTTAAATTTTTACAGCGATAATAAGTCAAAAACGTTCTTCACCATCTAGATCTCTCGGTTTCTCTCTTTCTCTCACTCTGCATTTCTCTCTCTGTTTATATTTTTAATGTTCTTCTTCCTTTCCTCTCTGTTCTTACCTCTATTTTTTCTATACCCCCTCTCTCTTTCTCACTCTCTTTCTCTTTCTACCTCTTTCTCTCTCACTGTCTCCCTCTGATATGCATCTATTAAGTCTTACCTGCATGACAAAGTAACGCATGCTTCTCTGGGTCTATTTCATATTGATATAGATTACAGTTTTTTCACCTTCTCTATTGTTAACATTTCTATTCCAACCTTTTCTCAACTAATTAAATATAGAAAACACACACTTATAACTATTGCATGCAGCGCTGTGCGGGGTTATAAGAGGTACTCTTTTAAACCGAAGTTACACAATGAACCATTGCACACTCGTGCAAGATACACGTATTGGAGTTTGAAGAGCAGCTGCCTCATGTTAGCATTGCATTAACGACATGCGCCTTTTGCGACACCAAGAGTCTCCAGACAATGAACCGCTATAGCGGGCTACCCCCAGAAGCCATCTTAATTCTGATTCTCTCCTCTTCTTCTTTCCAGACAATATGGTAGACGACTCGCCGGACCAGCCTCGAATTTGCATGCGATCGGGACAAATTCACCGTGACGGGCGCGTTTTCTTCCCATGGTCCAATCACTCCATCCAATGCCGCAATAATGCGTAGCATCAAACTGGATGGAGTTGGTTTGTTTGAACCTGGCCCCAGATTTGTTTCGAAATACAATAATCATGAACAGACGCGGGCGCTATGGTCGTGCAAACACAGTCTCCCCTGGAAACCCTGAGAGAAAAACGGTGTTCCACCATTTTACATGATGAGATGCAGGCAAAATATTTGTTGTCACACTTTCACTGCTTGTTCCTCAACCCATTGGCAGCCTCTTCAAAATGCAAATTTCCAGGTAGAGAGACGCCTAAAGCCGCAGTTTTAGGCTAAATCGGCCTGAAAGTTAAATACGTTTAGGAGCGCTAAAATCGGGTGAGAGACAGTACTTTGAACTACAACCGGGCCCGAAACGCGGAGAAAGTACTCAATATAGCAACCACCACCCTGAATTCAATATTGTAACCACCATTCTGTACTCAATATTGTAACCACTGGCCTGTACCCAATATTTAAACCACCATCCTGTACTTTACAAACCAACCTGTAATTTTTTGTCAAGGCACCAAACACATTGTAAGCGAAGTTATGGCAACCCCAACCCTGTACTCAATATTGTAAACACCGTCCTGTACTCAATAAAGCAACCACCACCCTGTAAACAAAATTCAAGGCAGCCACCACCCTAAACATAAAGCAACCACAGCCCTGTAAACACCATCCTGTAAATAAAGCAACCACCACCCTGTACTCAATAAAGAACAGCAACCCCAGGTTTCTTCATTAAATTTTCTTAGGGCGAACGGCAGGTAAGCTCTTAGTTTCAAATTTGTTTTCCATATGGGGATAAATTGTATCTACATATCAATGTACTTAATAATTTTTTCTTTCATTCTTTCTTTTTTTCAAATATCACCTAACTGACATAATAATTTATTTGATGTGGATGTACGAGTTTTAAAAGTATGAAAATCAGTCCTGGTCAAATGTATTGTTCCTTTAATAA
>RQTK01000296.1:0-11526 GCA_003991915.1 Elysia chlorotica
TTCCATCTCTAGCCGTATCGAATCTTTTCATGCAGTAAACCGCCATCGGCACTCCATGTGTTCACCTGTCGTTTACGGCTGAACGTAAAGAAAAATTTCAAATCCTCATAAGGTTCATCACAACAAGGGTAGTAGAAAACATTCTTCTTGGCACGAACATCCAAAAGATTAAACTCTGACCCCTGAGAGTAACTAGAAGTGCCTAGATTTTCACTCTCCGGTTTCACAAGGGTTAAGATATCAGCGCCGTATGTCCAAGAACCCATGCGGATTTCGCAGATGGCCATTTGCTCATCCAGGAACCTATTCAAAGTCATATCTGAGAGATCACACAGCACCCGAATTCGCAGACTCGGAAGGAGGGTCACAGTTCCGTCGGAATCTACGCTTGCTATGGGCGGAGTGACTTCTTCCGTAGCTCTAGCGTTGTTGAAGATGGTGATATCTGGTGTCCACAGATATTTAGGGTGGATTCGAACAGAGGTGACATTTTTGTGATCTGGAGGCCACCAGGCTAGATCCGAATTTCGCCAGCTCATGGCCTGCCACACGAGGACCTCCACCTCGCCTCGCTTTGGGTTCACTGAGGCGATGTTGATGATATTCAGAGTGAGGCTGACCTCCAAAGGGCCGCCCTCTTTCGCAAACGGCATGACGTCAGGGTCGGACTTCTTGCGCAGGCGCGAGATTACGGGTCCAAAACGAGACGAGGCAGATGTCTCTGGAATGAATGAATGAAGATTGTCAAAAATTAGGAAAAAAACTACAGCAAACAAAACACGAAACAAAAACGGAAAAGAACGAATAAAAATTCGGTAAAATTAATATTATTTCAAAGGAATTTATTTTCATTAAAAATACACATGTTTTAAAAAGTTGCAAGACTTACACGATTAAAAACCATGCAGTTTTAATGCACAAAGCTATAAATGTATAATGGACCCAACAAGAAGCATTGAAATATCTTAGCCCTAAAGAATTTCCAAGCTCGTATAACGGTAAAACCCCGAGCTTCTATTTGAGAGGTGCCTAGCTCGACCCAGCGATTGAGGAAGTTTATTAAATTGTTGGATTTCATTGTATCGCTTAGAAAAGGAAATCGTGGAATTGTCTCCTTTTTTTAAAGGAATGCCTGATTGTGTTTGCTGGCAAAATGCAGTGACTCCTTTAAGTAAATTCCACCTTCTACTGAAAATGTTCATAGAAGATTCCAACTTCTCTTAATTACATGTATTTGGATACTGAACGAAACCCAGTTCTTAACGGTACCAAAATTCTTGATCAAGTGCGCCGTTACCTGATCCAGTTATAAACGGTGCCAACAATATTAATAAAGTGCGTCGTTACGTGGAATACATGTAGCTATCAATGCCCCAAGATCTGAGAGTGGTGACTCCTCACGTTTTTTTTAAATTCCACCTTCTACTGGAAATGTTTCTATAGAAGATTCTTACTTCTCTTAATTACATCTACTAGGATACTGAAGAAAACCCAGTTCTCAACGGCTTAACGGTTTCAAAAGCCAAACTGTATTAACAGGAGAGAGAGAGAGAGAGAGAGAGAGGGAGAGAGAGAGAGAGAGAGAGAGAGAGAGACGGATAAAATCAACTCACTTAATATGGAGCAAAGCAAACACTGGAGTTTAGTTAAGTTTAGATTGACAACAGACACTTTCTTTCCGTCAGTAATTGCAATAAACAGTTTTTATAAAGTACTGACAAAGAATTTAACCTTTTGGTGCAGTTAAGATAAACATGCCCATGGCATGTTCAAGTTCGGTGTCTCGTCGTGTATCCAGATAGGTCTCAGACTGTCTCAATGAGACTAGTACATAAACTCAAACGTAATGTTAAAAAAAAGCAATAACAATATGAAACCGTACTCGGCTAGCTACATAATCAAAAGGTAAAAAAAGACCAACAACTACTATGCTAGTATGTTGTGTATGAAAAAGAGTGTAGTACTAGTCTTTGAACATCAGTCAACGAAATTATTTTTGAAGGTTGACGTGAAGTTCCATTCTTAGAACATGCAAAATTACTCTACATATATTTCATCTAGAAAAGGTTATAAAACAAGACCCACCAACGCCAACCCTTTAGCATACGCTTGATACACCTAAACTGTTATCAACAGTTTTAGAGGGGTTAGGAGTAATTAAGAGATACAAACAATGTTCTTCTAGTTCAATTACTCCTAAATACAACCACGGGTGATGCCATACAGAGACAGTCACATTTACTTACAATGACAGAGCAAGATTAACAGGGACTAACAGGACTTCAGTCTAATCGGGCCACTTCGTACTGAAACATACCCAACCACTAGAAAAAGATGATGAATTTGACCGAAAGTAGGACCGAACTCTGGACTTCTCGAATAGAAGCCCAACATTCTACCGCTTAAATAAGACCACTCCTCTCGTCGCTCGTACAATTAGTGGCAAGTTACACTACTTGTGATTGATCTGTATTTATGTTGATCGGTCTAAAAATAATATTATAAATTGTAAAAAAAAAGGGTTTGAACTGATCGATGTACAGACCTTTTGGCACGACAAGACATATCTCCCGGTATTCCTGCGTTGTCTGGGTACAATTTTCAATAACATTAACAATATATGAACTTGTCCGCTAGAAAATCGACCAACACAGAGAATCTTAATCAAGGACCTGGGTATAAAGCAAGTTATCCAAGGGAGTTAAACAAATAAAAAAAGATAAAACTTGACTTGTTCGAAAAAGATCAGCTCCCCTAAAAGGGAAACAACTGTGTATCAAGGGAGATAATCCAAAAAACAAGCAGGGGTGCTGCTTACCGCCCTGACCCTCGCCTCGTATGTGTACATAGGCACTCTCAGGATCGCGGAACCACCACACCACATTGACGAAGTACCTAAAGCCTGTACCTCTTAGGACTTTGTGGTTATCACACACCTTCAGACAAAGCTTCCCTGCCAGCTTTCGATCACCAATGTGAGCCGGTGTTTTATGGGAGGAGCCGCATCAGTACCCAAGTCATAAATTACGATGAGGCGCGTATCGTAATAGCATGCGGACCTTGGCCGTTTTACGGGCCTTAACACCGTTAGGGATCAGAGCCAGTTCAAGACGAACTTGCGTTGCCAAGCGACCTTGAACTAACTTGAGTCTTATAAATACCCCGGTCAAACATGTATCTTTCTCAATGCGCTTTACATGTTTTGAATCCTTTTATTCTTTTGTTATTAATAATACATTTCTGCAGGTCAGGACTACTAGAGTCTCTGATACAAAGATACTTATTACTTACTTCTGTAATTAATAAAATAAGCTTCAAAATATATCACAAATCATATTTTTCTTCTTGAATTTAACCAAAAAGATAGAAAGATGTGTTTCTTTAGACAACAGACGATTGATTTAAATAGTACCCCATAGTGCTGCTGTTGGACGTTAAACCAACCCAACCCCAACCGCGCTTCTCGCTTGGGCAGTCTCAACAACTAGTCACTAATAGACCTGAGAGGTTTCGCCTTAGGCATGCTTATTTGTATAGATTTTCAAAGCCTGAAATAATTTTTTTAATTGAATAAAAAAGCAACAGTTATAGTACCCGTAAGAAATTGTTTGTATTTTTGTGCAGGATTTGAAACAGACACCGGTTATCTAAGCCCTTGATTTCCTTCTGTTATGAGTTGCTATTGTTGGTGTTTCTTCTCTCGTCGTGTAACTGTTAAGACGACCTTTCTTTGTTGTACGCGGTCTCTCTCTATCTCTCCCCCTCTCTCTTTCTCTTTTCTGTCTTTCTCTATTTGTTTACTATCTATCCATATATTCCATTCTTTATATATTTCCTTTGAGGGATTAATAAAGATTTTGTATTCACCAACGCCCCTTTCTCCCCCCCCCCCTCTCTCTCTCTCTCTCTCTCTCTCTCTCTCTCTCTCTCTCTGTTTTTCATTCATTCTTGTTTCAGCATTGTATATTTTTACTTTATATGTTTAGTCTATATGTCGAACATTTTAAACTGTATAAACTATAACCGCTTCGCTTTTAATTAACCATTTAGCTCAATCTCTTCCCCGGCACTCCTCTGTCTCTCTCTCTCTCTCTCTCTCTCTCTCTCTGTCTCTCTGTCTGTCTGTCTGTCTGTCTGTCTGTCTGTCTGTCTGTCTCTCTCTCTCTCTCTCTCTCTCTTAAGGTCGAACAAAATCGACCAATACGAAAGTCAGGAAGTCCACTCGACGTTTTCGTCAAACTCTAAAATTCAACTTTGACTTGCGACTTTAATCAATCTGTTAAAACCCTTTAACGTCCGGCTCCGGATAACAAACATTGTTGGGTTTCAGATCTAGGATGGGTAGCCTAGGCCTAGCATAGAGTCGGCAGTCACCAACGATTGGCAAATGAGAGCCACAGAGTCGAACTCTGGCTTGAAGTCGACTTGGCCAGTTCTTAAGGAGGTCTCGACTCTGTCTTGTTTATGACTATTATTACATTTTTATATTTAGAGGCGTTGTGATTAACAACAAAACAACCAAAGCTCTCTCGCCCCTCCCTCGACCACAAGAATTGTAAAGCCTTTGTAGGCTTATCTTCAACAAGCAAGTCCTACATACGTTTTTAATAATACTTAATAATACTTTACTAATATAAGAATTAAATAATAATAGTAGTAGTAGTAGTAGTAATAATAATAATAATAATAATAATAATAATAATAATAATAATAATAATAATAATAATAATAATAACAATATTAATAATATTAATAACATGTTTTTTTGGTAATGTGGAATAATTAAGGGGGGAAAACTCAACTTTTGAACTATTTTAAACAGCGGCACGCATAACAAACAATGCGCACACTCTAACAAAGATTTCCGTTTTGGTTTTTGCGACCCGATCCGATCATAGCAATACATGAATGTTATGTCCAGAGGTGTCTCTGCGTCAGCATTAATTTGGTCCTCTGTTTAATTTTAAAACCTGCTGCTCTTTGGGTTTTCTTTTAATCGATGTCTGAGATGGACGAACCGGCGCAAGTGGAATAGCGTTGGTCGCCGAATCTGGAAGTCCGCTAGTCTAAAGCCTCGAAGAGCAAAACTATATATGGGATATCTATCCCGACTGGTTGTGTAGGGGTCAGTAAAACGTGGCCGTGGCAGCTTGTTAAATTATCAAACCTTTGGCCGCCTACAAGGTGAATCTTGAACTCATCGACGCATTAGAGTGCTTAAAATCCGCGTCAATTGGTTTCGTGTGAACCCCACAGAGTAGACGCCTAAACCCTGATCTTGACCCTGCCACATTCTAAAAATTCTCTTTTGATACACCGAGATTATCTCCCCCCGCCCCCCCCCAAAAGAAACAAAACAAAAAAAAACCCTATCTCTCTCTTTCTCTCTGTCTTACTCTGACTCTCTGTCTCTCTTTCTCCCTTTCTCACACATGTTCAAATAATAGCTGATTGTCTGTTTAAAATCTTTTTGACGTCTTTGAAAAGCTCAACATAGCTTTTAAAATTGCATTAAACATTACACATATTTTTGTTTTGTTTTGTTGTGTTTTTGTTTTGGTTTGTTTGTTATGTACGTAATAATTCTTCTTTTAATTGCCACCGGAAAAAATATTTGGTAATTAACTATTTGAATACTTAGCCGGTTCAGACACCATTTAGAAGTCCATAAATTCACTCTCTTCAACACACTTTTTCATTCTAACGAAAAAATTATTTTCCGAAATAATTAGAATTTTAAAAATAATTTATACCCCCCCCCCAACCCCAATACACTGCTAATTGGTAATAACTATGCTAAACACTTAATTATACGGAATAACATAATGACATACTCCATCAAAATGACAACAAAAGAAACAAAATAAACAAACAACAACAAACAAATCAGCCATTTCAATTATTTGACTTAAATTGACTCGCTTAAATGACCTTCAAGTCGATGAAAAAGGGCTGAGCACACAAGTGATCTAACAGCTTTTGCTTGGCGTCAAGCGAAGGAGGAAGCTGATCATGTCATTTACAAGGGAGACGACTCAGCCATACCAAGGCCCGCAACTATGCAAATCACATTTCGCACATCTGAGCTTGTTTGCTGTGTCAAGTGGTCAGATTTTTCCCCAAGTTGACACCAAGTCGCTTTCCTACAAGGTCAAATTCAGATGTAACAGTTGGCGGGTTGCACAACCTAGTATGAAACAGTTTTTGCGGGGCTTGATCGATGTTTCTGACACAAGAATAAGACATAGAGATCAATATTGAAGACACTTTCTCTTCTCCTCTTTTATTTTGTTTTTCCACAGTGCAGACTGCGCGGTTCATTGGCAGGTTAGAGAGGTCATTTAACCATCCAGCAATATTCGAAGAATGTTTGCCATGCGTCTATACGCTGTAACCTATAGTTGCTCTTTAAAGAAACAGCCAAAGATTTAAGAAACTCAACAGGCACTATTGAAGTTTGTTGGCTCTGATCTTTATTAATTTGTTAACTGTCTCAGGACCTAGTTTTAAGTTAACGTTTGAAAGAAGCTCCGTGCGAAAAAATACCCCCAAGTTAAACGTCTAGCATCCTATCCACAAATAAAACAACAACAACAGCAACAACAACAACAACAACAACAACAACAACAACAACAACACTACAACTACTACAACAACTACTACTACTACTACTACTACTACTACTACTACTACTACTACTACTACTACTACTACTACTACTACTACTACTACTACTACTACTACTACTACTACTACTACTACTACTACTACTACTACTTCTACTACTACTACTACTACTACTACTACTACTACTACTACTACATCAACAGCAGCAACAACAATAACGGCAAAACAAGCTGGTACTATTTTAGGGCCCGCTATGGGGTAAAGAAAACCACCAACCGTCTATTCCAGAGTATAAAAAATGCACCTTAATCATCTATTTGGTAGAGAATGTTGTATGACATGTTTTTTTTTTTTTGGTTATGTGGAATAATTAAGGGGGAAAACTCAACTTGAACTATGAAGCGGCGGTACGCATAACACACTCTAAAAAAGACTGTTTTCTGCCATACGACCAGATCATAGCAATATGATTTAAAGAAACGGGTAAGGAAGATCCATTTATTTATGTTTAATTTGTTGTTGTCTTATTTGTTCAACACAAATTTCAACTTAATTTAAAACAAATCCAATATTAAAAAAATTAACAAAGAAGCAGTACTATTTCGTACTGCCTATTTGCAACAAATAATGTCTCGATATTTATAATTTTTTTTAGATAAACGGACCGATTTCAACATGATTATTATGCTGCAAGTTGCGCTGAAGATAGAGAAAATCAAAATACATTTACAGAGAGAGAGAGAGAGAGACAGAGAGAGAGAGACAGAGAGGCAGAGAGACAGGCAGAGAGAGACAGAGTCAGAGCCAGACCGAGAAACAGACAAACAGACAAACATACAGTCAGTAGGGGGCGAAATCATCTCCTGCGTCGGAAGCCGATGTTTTACCCCTGGGCTACCGCAGCCCCTATACTTTAAAACTTGCCGGAACCTTAGTCTGTATTTTTTTTGGATCTAGTTATAGCATCAGAATCAATGTATCGTACTCTGGGTGGTTGGGAGGGGGATGAGGGACAAATTGCTCAGTGGTAGAGCCCCCGACTTCCATGTGGGAATCCCTTGGTCCAATCCCCAATCGCACTACAATGTATTTTGTTTTCTACTGATTGAGTCGGGATCAATACAATATGACAGTTTGTGAAATAGTAGTCACAGTATCCCCGCGCTGTATAAGTGTGGTAGTACGTAGAATTGTCAGACGTTAGTTTCGCGACATAACCTATTGATGTTTTGGAGTTAAGAAACAAAACAAAAACAAAACGAAAAACAAACTCTGTATGCAAATACCGTCATGATTTCAGTGCCGCTAAGAAACGATAATGGACATCTGCAAAATGTTTGTTGTTGTTGTTTTTTGTGGTTGTGGTTGTTTTTGTCGTCGTTGTTGCTGCTGTTGTTTTGTTGCTGTTGATGTTGTTGTGGTTGTCGTTGTTGTTGTTGTTCTCGTCATGGTTGTTGCTATTGTTGTTATTGCTGTTGTTATTATGGTTGCTGTTGTTCTTATTGTTCTTTTTCTTCTTGTGGTTGTAGTTGTTGTTGTCGTCGTCGTCGACGATGTTATGCTGTTGTTTTTGTTGTTGCTATGTATGTTGCCATTTCTGTTGTTGTTGTTGTTGTTGTTGTTGTTGTTGTTGTTGTTGTTGTTGTTGTTGTTGTTGTTGTTGTTAATGCATGTACCGTTTGTGTATTTAACTTTGGATCACCACTGAGTGGTGTGAAAGTGTTTGAAAAATGTCACAAAATATTGAAAACTGATGACATTTACAGCTTCTGATTGCCAGTACTTCTACTACAAAAGCTAATGTTTTTGAGTTAACTTTACCATAGAATGCACCACATGACCACAATGTCTTGTCCTAACTGGTTGGCATTCCTCCAGAACAAGATTAAAAAACTATTGATTTTATGTAATTTGAATCTTTCTAAGTCGGAGTGCCAAAATACATGTTGAGCATATTGTATTTGCCTAAACGGATTATTGTAAAATTTCATAAACTTTTGAAAGGTGATATGATTTTGTTTTACATATACTTGTGAAAAGTCTAATAGTTGAAATCACTGTCAACTCAAAATTTTCTACTTATCATACAAGGGGTACAATACTGCAACAACTACTTTGTATTTCTAAACCAACCGTTATAAATACGTAAAGCGAGTATAATGATGTAATTACATTGCATGGTAACTTAACTTTTGAGGATACAATATGGCTCATTAGTGATGCGCGCGCTTTGAAATCGGAAAGTCCGTTATTTTACCCCCGAATCGGACCGCATTGTAAAAAGGTAAACGTCGGTTTCTGAACGTCTTTTGCACTGCATTGGCAGAGTGACGCCGTGACTAGAGCAAGGGTTGTATGATCGGTATGTCACAGGCTCCATATCGACCATGTCTTACGATAAAAATTGTCTTTGGAAAGCGATAAAGCGATATTTTCCCAATCTTTTTAACTGGTATCTAGGTTATGGGAAATGCCTTGTAGGTAATGTAGGAATCGGGTAATAAATGGTGTGTAGGTGTCGATACTCTAATGATCGTATTTATGATTTTAGAGCTGGCAAACTTTTAGCAAAAGGGTATTTGTGGGTTTGAAAAAAAACTTCTTGCAAAGAATTGTACATATTTGAAGTGACAGGCTGGAGCCTCAGTGATTTGAATGTGTGTTAAAGGATTTTACGGGTAAAGACCTTTTACCGAAAGGTGCTAAGTGTGAAGATATAAATATAACAATATTTCATTCATCCTTTCTCTCTGTTTATTTTCCAATACACAAGTTTGATAATACTAGTGAAGCAAAAGGGCATGTGTTTTGGAGAGCACCGCCGTTTTGAAATCAAGTATAAGCAGTATCACAACATCATCAAGAGCTTACACCAATTCAATATAGAAAAAGTTTAACTTTTAATTCTTGAATCAAAAAGTTCATAATGTAACTTCAAGAATAATTTGATGTACAAAAAAGCAATGGGAGTTTTAAGACTATGATAAAAAGAAAAGAAAAAGGCCTGATTCCACATGTTTTAGTTGAATCCCTTTCAATTGACCTTTAGAACAAAGATTCTCTATGCTGCATGAACATAAATCTTCAATAAATTAATAATTGTTTTTAAATACAAAAATATTTAATTCAATCTCTCTCTTTTTTCCCCCAATATAAAAGTTTGATTATAATAGTGGAACAAAAGGGTATGTGTTTTGGCGAACAGGACAGTTTTGAAATCAAATATCTGCAGTATCACAACATCATCAACAGCTTACACCAATTTAATATAGAAAAATCTTAAGGTTTAATTCTTGAATCAAAAAGTTCATAAAGTTACTTCAAGAATAAACTGATGTACAAAGGGACTTTTAAAACGATAGAATTTATCAACTATGAGAAAAAGAAAACAAAAATAGGCCTGATTCCACATGAGACAGTTGACTCCCTTTCAATTGGCCTTTAGAACACAGATTCCATAAGCTGCAAGAGCATAACTCATTAATAAATCAATTATTGTTTTTGTCACAGCGACGGTTAAAGTGCAGGCCTTTTAACAACGCGATCTTAACTCGATACATGAATACAAATATTGACTGCAGAAATAGGTCAGCAGTTAAGATTTTCAACTTTGACTATCTCCAGTCTATTTTCTGAAATGAAGGTTCGTCTCTATTTAATCAATTTCGATATTTTTACCGAAAAAGTTTATTTCTTAAGAGAACAGAACTACCAGTAAAAACAGATCTCTTGTTCAGAGAAAACTCCTAATCGATTCCATCTCTAGCCGTATCGAATCTTTTCATGCAGTAAACCGCCATCGGCACTCCATGTGTTCACCTGTCGTTTACGGCTGAACGTAAAGAAAAACTTCAAATCCTCATAAGGTTCATCGCAACAAGGGTAGTAGAAAACATTCTTCTTGGCGCGAACATCCAAAAGATTAAACTCTGAGCCCTGCGAGTAACTAGAAGTGCCTAGGTTTTCACTCTGCGGTTCCACAAGGGTTAAGATATCAGCGCCGTATGTCCAAGAACCCATGCGAATTTCGCAGACGGCCATTTGCTCATCCAGGAGCCTATTCAAAGTCATATCTGAGAGATCACACAACACCCGAATTCGCAGACTCGGGAGGAGAGTCACAGTTCCGTATGAATCTACGCTTGCTATAGGTGGAGTGACTTCTTCCGTAGCTCTAGCGTTGTTGAAGATGGTGATATCTGGTGTCCACAGATATTTAGGGTGGATTCGAACAGAGGTAACATTCATGTGGTCTGGAGGCCACCAGGCTAGATCCGGATTTCGCCAGCTCATGGCCTGCCACACGAGGACCTCCACCTCGCCTCGCTTTGGGTTCACTGAGGCGATGTTGATGATATTCAGAGTGAGGCTGACCTCCAAAGGGCCGCCCTCTTTCGCAAACGGCATGACGTCAGGGTCGGACTTCTTGCGCAGGCGCGAGATTACGGGTCCAAAACGAGACGAGGCAGATGTCTCTGGAATGAATGAATGAAGATTGTCAAAAATTAGGAAAAAAACTACAGCAAACAAAACACGAAACAAAAACGGAAAAGAACGAATAAAAATTCGGTAAAATTAATATTATTTCAAAGGAATTTATTTTCATTAAAAAATACACGTGTTTAAAAAAGTTATAAGACTTACACGATTAAAAACCATGCAGTTTTAATGCACAAAGCCATAAATGTATAATGGACCCAACAAAAAGCATTGAAATATCTTAGCCCTAAAGAATTTTCAAGCTCGTATAACGGTAAAACCCCGAGCTTCTATTTGAGAGGTGCCTAGCTCGACCCAGCGATTGAGGAAGTTTATTAAATTGTTGGATTTCATTGCATCGCTTAGAAAAGGAAATCGTGGAATAGTCTCCTTTTTTTTTAAAGGAATGCCTGATTGTGT
>RQTK01000296.1:26210-38380 GCA_003991915.1 Elysia chlorotica
CTGTTTGCTATGATTGATAGCTGTTATAAGATGCACCCTATTCAGATCGAATAAATCTATTTTTTTAATGATGGTAAATGCTGTATCTTATTCCCTTATTGTTTGTTTAGCTTATATCCATGCACATTGTAATGCCTTGTTTATCGTGATGTGCAGAACAAGTCGCTTGATGAAGCGGGCAAGATGCAGCACCCCTGCAGAACAGAGCCCAGTCACAGTGTCACACCTTTGTTCGCCGCCCTCTCCGCCTGCAAGCTTTGCCTCACTGAGGTCCTGCCGCGCGCTGACGTTCTGCCTCACTCAGCCCTTCGCTAGCTTAGGCTAGCGCTCAGGTAAAACGCTGTGGTGATGGGGAATTGTCAACTCGCCCACCACCCTCCCTCGCTGCGTGACAGTCTGGACTCTAGTACCTTTGCTAGGAGAGGGAGAGAGGGGAAGGAAATGGGGGAGCGAGGGGCATAGGCCACATTCAAACTGCACTATCTCGGAGGTCTCTTTATCGAGTACGCCAGGAAATTCAGATTAGGTGCGTGTAGGCCTAGTCTTAGTCTCCTAGATGCTTTTATGAGAACAATCAAAAGCTGAAGAAACACAGTGACAATGTAGACCTATTGTTTTTCTATACATTTCTTCAGCAGGAAACACTTGACCTGGTACTCAACTTTGCGATCGATTATTCGTTTCCACCGCTACCGCCTGTGCTACAAATCCACCTCACGCTGAGATTTATTGCGATTGTCGATGTTAGCTAGATCTAAGCGTAGACGACTTTCCTGCTAGCTTTAGTATTGGTGTCGCTGTTTTTGTTATTGGTAGGCAGTACATAGTGTCACAAATACCTATCGGATGTTATCTGGATCTGGATCTACTATACTATTCCATGGACTGTGTTAGTTTTAATTTCACTTTAAGTTTTACTCTAGTGTTTAATTGACATATGATTTGGATCAAGAAGTCAAATATAAATCTTAAGTGTAATTAGACTTCTATGACTTATGAGTACCTGTTCAGTTTTCACGGGTCAACAAAACATACACAATAGTGAGTTATCTAAATATTTTTCTTCAGCCCGGTGTGAAGTCCAGGGCGTTGGTGAAAAATTCTCACCCTGACAAGATAATAGTTTTGTCAGTCATAATAAGTTGGTGGTGTGTTCATTCTATGGTATATCACCAACTGGTGTGCGCAATTATTGAAATCGATCGAAGCGACCAGATTCTCGTTAAAACAGCATTTATTACGTCAAGGAAGCAGCATATCCTGCCAACACCGAAGAGATCCAGGTGGATAATACAACCGTGTAATATTGAGTGCCTGACAAGCCTCGCCATTGATTCCGAGATTTAAACCCAGTGGCAGGGGCTTTTTCACAAGAGAGGTGGATTCTGGTAAGATATTTTTTTACACTACGTTTGTAATACTCTGCAATATTGTGTATTTTATTTGATAAGTTTTTGACTTAACATTTATGATCAACTGATATAATAAATCATTTAAATTTCGAGGAAATTCGAGAGACTCTAGATTTACCTCTGGCATTGTATTAGCTTCGAATAGGTACGTGTACGTAGCTATATTCTACTGATCGTTTTCTGACGAACGGGAAGCTTCATTTAACCATAGCTACATACACAAACCTGCATCCTTATTCGGAAGTCTTACCGATTTAACCAATGATTATTGGCCTCAACAAAGGAAATGACTATCAATGAATTTCCTCTTTATGTATGTGTATAATTGATCTATGTAAGACAGTATAGTTTTGTTTAAGCCTTACTACATACAAACAAAACAAAAACAACAAATAAACAAAACAAAACAACACAATCAATAACGAACCCAGAAACGAAACAAACAATCTCATTTTAATAAAAGTATTAATAATTGAAACATTTGAGACTTACTGTCAATGTAATATGAATTCGATCTTTGTTCCTTTAACCGATTCCTAATTTTCTTTAAAAAGTCGCTTTAAAATATCAGACCATTGGTGATGTTAATGTTGTCATTAGTCTACAGTTCATGTTCTGAAATAGTTCTCGTTGATATTTTGATCATTGTTCCTCATTTTCGCGGACAACCGCTGTCCCTATCTTAAGAAAACTTCAAAATATAATCATATATATATATATATATATACGACGGGGATATCCGATTCTGTGCGAGTATTAACAAGATTGTGTTTTTATTTTATTTTTATTAAAAAAATATATAAATCTTTCATGTCTCACGATATTAAAGTTATTGCTTTTGAACCTATTTCATAGCTTATTTTATGCGCATCAAATTTCACGACAGGGAATCGTGAACCACTTAATGACCCTTCTTTGGTGGGAGTTGTTTATACGCGTATCACAATTGTTGTGGAACTTATTATTTTATTCCTTTTCCGTCTACGTTTGTTTCCCAGTGTGTCTTGATCATAACTTAGGCTATAGTGGGCGTTTCCATGCGTTTGAATGTTAGATTGGTAGGATGACTCATTTCTTTTATCTTTGTCTTTGTTGTGCGATTCTTATCAGTCGATGTGGCTGTAAAAAGGGCTCCAGTTCTAACTCTCAAAGCAGCAATAAAATCTTGCGATACTAGATCACTGTTATTGAAGGTGAGATAACAAAATGGTTTTAGGAACGCCAAGTTGCAGTAAGTAAAGATTGAATGGGGATCCTATTTGAAAGAGGAAGATGAAGTTTGAGAAAGAGAGAGAAAGAGAAAGAGAAAGAGAGAGAGAGACAGAGAGAGAGAGATATAGAGAGAGAGGATTAGAGAGGAAGAGAGAGGCAGGCAGAGAAAGAGAGAGAAAGAAAGACAGAGAGAGGGAAGGAGAGAGAGACACAGAGAGAGAGCGAGAGAGAGAGAGAGAGAGAGAGAGAGAGAGAGAGAGACATGCAGACAGGAATAGATATAATTGTACATTTTAACGATGATGAGAAAGCGAAACATGGAAGAAAATGTAATCGGGTTAATTGTATAATTTCATTTCCAATACCACGTCTACAATGTGGCATAGACGTTTTTTTTCTTTCTATTTTTAATAGGCCTGGTAAATTGTAATACATTTGTGCCATTTATTTTAGGAACTTACAATTCTCAGACTTGGGCTTTTAATTTGTCATTGCTTGATCCATGCTAGACTGAATTGTGACAGGGTCTATTGAATCTGGATTGAAAGTGTCCACGCCGGCATAAACCAATGCGGTTCTCTACCTCTGGGCGCAACAAATGTAAATGACGTAAAAAATGCCGTTAGGCCTACCCATATAGATCGGTTTGTTTACTCAGGATGTGTAATTCAATATAGAATTAAGTGTGCAACTATTCCCGTGCCTGTTAATTATAAATGGGAGTCACCAACACGGCAAAGGCGTGGGCAGAAATAATAATGAGAAGAATATAGTGTGTGACTGTGCTACCAGAACCAATGGAGAAAGTGACGCGTTTCACAAAAGAGCTTACGGTGCTATTGATACGACTGGTTGGGTCAGTGTCAGTTTGATGTGACCGGTTGGGACAGAGGTCCAGGTCTCCCCGCCCTTTTTCGCGTGTGGCAGCATTTAAATTTGTCAGACGTCAGCGCTGGGACCTCTATACAATATATCCTTTGTAGTACTGACGTTGCAAACATAGATTAATACGAGTAGCTAGCTAGCGTCTCGCGTGCTCACTCTATTTCTTTATTTTAATTAGCGCGGGTGAGCAATCTTCAAACATAGCTTTAACGTAGGTTAGAAAAAGAAGCAACCACCTTAAAAATGCCAAACCACACACACACACATACAGAGCGAAAGAGAGAGAGAGAGAGAGAGAGAGAGAGAGAGAGAGAGAGAGAGAGAGAGAGGGGAGAGAGAGACACACACACAAAATCCCCCTGTGAAACCTCTCACTATTTCACACTCTCTGATCTGATGCGCTTCTTACACACAGCACCCATCGGACACATTCTTTTGTGAGGGCGGCAGCGAGTAGAGAAGGGGCTGAGCTGAAAACACACTCAACGCCAAACAGGAGGCGCGCGCATTATAGATCTTGACTCAGAGGCCCAGAGCTCGCGTGTGTGTCACATTAGACCCGCTGTGTCACCAGTCTACGGTGTCACCATGCATGGCTGCCATTTCATTATCTGTTCGCTCATGCGGGAGTTGGGGAGTTGACTCCAGTATCTCTGGATGCTGGACTCTCCTCTCTACTCTCTAGGCCTACGAATGCCTACCCCACTAGAAGTAGTGTTATTCTAGTCTGACACTGTACAACATGTATCAGCAAGAGCGTGAAATTAATGGGGTTTTTTTCCGCTCCACCCTTCCCTCGAAGTATCGACTCAAAAGTGAGGTTAAAGCTAAAAAAAGCTTAGTTAAAACCCAGGCATTTCTCAACTCATCATTAATTTTTTTCGATATGGTTTAGTTTCACTTCCTAGACAGGTAGATTGTACCGATAAGAGAGTGACAAGAGCTTATTTTAAACACAGGCAGATCTATTACTTATTATTAAAATTTGTTCGATATGGTTTCATTTTACTTCCTTCTCTAATAACCATTTGAAACCGTGGGATCCGATTTACTCTTTGTTTCCATATTACTGCCACCGTTTCCATAATGCTGGTATGTACAGAAATGTATTTTGCCACACTGTCTCAATTCAAAATATTGCTTAAAACGCACTTGTATATAAGCTTTTAGTGCTGTTACGTCAATCTGTTTTGGTGTGTGAATGTGTATGCCTTTTCTTCTTCTTCTTCTTCTTCTTCTTCTCATTTTTAAACAATTATTATGTAAAGCGTATAGGGACAGCCTCAAAGTGTAGTCATATGCGCTATATAAACTAATGTCAGGTATTATTATTATTATTTATATTAATTGTTGTTGTTGTTGTTGTTGTTGTTGTTGTTGTTGTTGTTGTTGTTGTTGTGTGTTGTTGTTGTTGTTGTTGTTGTTGTTGTTGTTGTTGTTGTTGTTGTTGTTGTTGTTGTTGTTGTTATTATTATTATTATTATATTACAACATTATTTTTAAACGAGCATGACAGAGCGGCATAAATTAATTGCCCCAACCGTGTGCCAACACAAGTATCTATTTAGAAGAGAAGCTTTACCTTAGTAGGTGCTGCATCATGAACGTGATGTGTGTGTGTGTATGTATTCTTTTTTCTTATTTTTAAAACAATATTATGTAAAGCGCATTGATACAGCCTCAAATGGTGGTCACATGCGTTATTTAGAAGGGGATACCAAGACTTTAACCTGTCACATTATACATGTAGGCTACTGCTGTCGCCCCAACTAGTAAAGAACAGGGTCATCCTATAGGCCTATTAGCCTTTAACAAGATGAAATTAATTTTAAGAAAACAAAGAGGAAAGCGCCAGAGAGACCAATTGAAAAATTGGATGAAGAAAAAAGTAAAGAGGTCAAATATTCATTAGGTTTATTTTAAACACTCGTAACACGCGCTTTCTATAAGTTACTATATAATTTTCAACATGTAGAGCAACGTCCTAAAGGTAATTCAAAAACATGTACTGACGTACGCGGAAGAGCACGGTGAAAAGGCCTTACATTCAACAAAACCTAAAGTTGCCCGACAAGGGAACATTCCCATGTTATCAAATAAGCAGATCTGCGAATACTTGAACTCAAAATACCAGACATCAAGTAATACAGGGTTAGCGACCACCAATTAAATGTTCTGTTAGTTGACTCCAGTTTTTTTTCCTCTCCAGGTCTGGATCTACATCCTGTTTGTTTAGCGTTATATATGGGCTGCTGTCTGCTTGCAGGCATGTTGATATAAATCTCTACAACTGGCCTTTTGCCATCTGCCATCTCCGGTTCAGCTTTCGCTTTCTTTACATAGAAATAGGGTCGTAAGTACAACGTTGTGGTAAGCTTACGACGCGTCTTAAGATATAAAAGAATAAGGCTTACGACGAGTTGTAAGTTACCGCGATGTTGTACCTACGACCATTAATCTTTGACATCCCTCTTTGTTTCGCTATCTCTTCTTATCTTCTTTCCTTGTGTGTTGTGTGAGTGTCTTTTATGTCATTTACATTAATTTCTCTCATTCTCCTATCTTCGTTTGATTTGTTTGTTTCATTAGATTTTATCTATTGCCTAGAGCCCCCCCACCCCTTCTCTCTAACTACTTTTAGTCCTTTGTCCTCCCCACTCTGACTCTCTGTCTGTTTCTCTCTGTCTTTAGACCTATGACTGCATATCTCTCTGACCGTTCTTACGGTGGCTACATTTCCTTTCTCTGTGGATTACCTTGGAAGTATGATACAGAAAAGCAGTCCAACATCTATAGAGGCTTTAAAAGACGGAAGTAGATGTGGCTGTCCCTTCTAACCGATTACCATGGAAGGCAATACAGCTTTGACCTATACTCTTAAGCTTGGATAAGAAAAGATACGCAAAGAAAGTTTATCTACAGTTAGTACTCCATGATGGAAGTGACTGTTCAAATTGGGCATCAGGGATCAGCCAACAAGTATGTTCATTGGGCTTTGGTGTAGTGTGGTTATGTCAAACACTTGGGAATACAGATGTTTTTGTTAGATAAATAAGACGTAAAGACTGGAGCACTGAGGAGTTAAATGCCCAAGCCGATACATATTTTTTAACCAACTACCTAGATTTCCACCCTCAGCCCTTCGCTGCTCCCTATGTTTTAACTCTACACTCTCACATAATACTAAAAATAATTGCAATGCTTCGCAACAAAAGTTTACCACACAAAACATGTATCGTCTCAAACTAAGTGATGACAATTTGTGCATTTTTTTTTTTTTTTTTTTGCAATGTTAAAGAAGACAATTATCATGTCATTTTTGAAAGCAATATCCATAAGGATCCGAGAGTAAAAATGTTAAACCCAATTCTGATTCATAATTATATTGAAGTATACTTAATGCTATTGTATTATGTTATGTAGACCAACTATTTAAGGGAAGGCATGGGCCTTTGTCTATTTAAGAGAAGCGGAGGGCCATTGGACTCAAATATCCAGTATAATTATTTCAATCTCTCTCTCTTTCTGTCTGTCTGCCTGTCTGTCTGTCTATCTGTCTGTATGTCTCTGTCTGTCTCTCTGCCTCTCTGTCTGTCTGCCTGTCTCTCTCTCTCTGTCTCTCTCTCTCTCTCTCTCTCTCTCTCTCTCTCTCTCCCTCTCCCTCTCTGTATCCTCACCCCAGTTGCTGGAGCCTCTAATCTGTCATGTATTTTGCTATTTTCCTCCACTTTTCCTCTATCAAATATTCAAATTCCCAGATATTCCCGTGTGGCAAATAAACGTTAAGCCCAGTTTCCACAGAGCGCCCGACGCCCAGGCGACTGCCCTGTTTTCTCTCTCTCTCTCTCTCTCTCTCTCTCTCTCTCTCTCTCTCTCTCTCTCTCTCTCTCTCTCTCTCTCTCTCCCTCTCCTATTTTTAAAAAGCGGGATGGAAACTAGGCTTAAAGCCCCAGTGGATGCACAGAATCAAGAGTTATCTCATCATAGGCATAGGGCATTCATATTGGCACCGTAAGCTGTGTTGGTTATTGATCTAGACTGAAAGATAAGGTGTTCGAGGTTCGAACCTCAGCTGATACATAAATTATACCCAATCTTTATACATGTATAGGAGATTATTCTGTGAATTTCCATGAGTTTTAAGGACAGTAATTACCCCACTGTAAAACGCCTACCTAATCAGAAACATTTGGGGGTAACAATTAACCGAAGATACATGTAAATATTTATTTCATTGACTCCCCTTCCCCTTTCACCCTGGACACATGCTTTTTGTCCTTCCTACTGGCACATTATGCCATGACGTAAAACAAACTTTTCTGGGATGAGAAGTTTTATAAACCTTTAAACTATCTAAGATTCAATACGTACGTTTAGACTCTCCTTTGTTTCAAAATATTAATGCGTTGTTGTTGGTCCCTCGTCTGGGGAACTTTGCGTATACTTGAGTATATTTCTAAGGGATTAATGTTTATGGCGGGATGGGGCTCAGTATTTAGATTTGTTACTAAACAACCGATTAGCCCAGCGTCGTTATGCATTTAGCTCTGGTGCTTGAGCGATAAATCTTAGATCTTCTGGAAAGTTTTATTGTGGATGTTATATTTTCTGTACCGTAATGTACACGAAATGCAATAGGCTGTCAGATTGTCGAAAAGATTAGGTTTATTAGTAGATGCTTAAGTTAAAAAAACAACAAGATAAATAAATATATACAAGAGAAATCACACATCGAGCATTTCTAAAATATATGTAGAGATAGAAATTTTATGTATTTTTCAGAAGGGGGCTGTTAAGTTAAATAACAACAACAAAAAATGATCGCGCTTTGAGGAATTGGAAGCCTCGATGTAGTTACATCGACATCGAATGGCCTTGCCAACCAAAGACTACTGGACCAGTACGCCCCATAAAAAGAGGTTCCGGGCTAGGGTATTTACTAAGTCTCTCTGAGCGACTTTCATTCTCGATTGGGAAAAATCTAACACCAATTCCAATGGTTTGCCTCTTGTAAATCTAAAAGATATAATAGTCTATGTAGCAAAATAGACCGAAGTAGAAATGAGCGGGTCATGTCGCAAGATTCGATGGCAACAGATGGACAAATAGAATTACAGATTGGCGACTGCCTGCAGTGGAATGAGCCACGATGACGCGGCAATATAAATGTTTGTATAATATGAAAGACATAGGACGAGGATTACCAAGACTGAGGATGAATCAAATAGAGAATTTGGGATTTGAGATTTGGTGCAAAGGGAAGAACATACCACCGAAACATGAAGGCTTCTATTTACCGAAAGCCAACCATGATAGCTTTTGTCATCCAAAACAAGATTTTGGAGATTTGGAGGATGTGTCCATTTGCTTGTTGAAAGCTTCTCTCTCCACTCTCCAGAGCTCAAGAGCTGGCCTCGCGCATGCAGTCGTGCGCCTTGTTTATGTTGCGCCATTGTGTTTTGTTAAAAAACGTAAGCAAATAATCCGCATTTTATCCGGGTGAAGTGCGGGCAGACAGACAAACGTTGTTATTTCAGGCCTGTCTGAATCAACACTGGACTCCGCACATTCGTCACAGTAGTACAAACTTTGCGATCTTCACTACATTAAGGGGTGACATAATCACATCCGATCTTTTCACGTCGCATGATTTTAGGCCTAGATCTATTCCTTGTGTGCACACTATTTTTGGGAATTTTAAAAAATTTAAAAAGGTAAAAACTTTGATATTTATTATAATGAAATGGAAGGTATGCAGATCAATACAAAAAGATGTTACAAGCACAATATGTCCATTTTTTAATGAAACAACAGTACAATGTTTTGATGGCTGAGGCGAAAGTATAATAGAATAGGTAGAATTATAATAGTAGGAGTATCTCATGGCTTAGTAGTTCATCTCATAGGCTTCAGGCTGCATAAGATCTCTTCCTTTTATCAACGTCTCTGTTTTGAAGGAAATTTTACACTTATCACCAGTATTACCCTTGAAATAAATGGGTAGTCTTTTGTGACCCTTTATTATGAAGGGTTTTAATAAACTGGCTTCTGTAAACAAAGCTGCGCTATCATGTTTCCATTCCTGTTTGGTTGGTTGATATGAAAAAACGCGATACTATTTTAAAACCCAGGATGTCTCTAGGTCCTATTACTATCTTATATATTTTTGTACTACCTAGTTCTTCACCTTAATGGTGGCACAGAAAAACAACAACAATTATTTGAATGTGTCATCAATCGCACAAGATGGCTGTCTGTCTGAATATGTAAATAGATTTGATCAATCGTTTCACTACAGCGCTGATCTTGTAAAGATAAAAAAAAAAAAAGAAATATTCATTTAACAAAAAAATGTAAGGAAGCAAATTAAGTTTATCGATTTTGAACCCAATTAGCTGGTGTTTTGTAGGCGTTGTACGCTTGCCCAACTTGAAGACAAATCTAATCATAGGTTATCGTTTGACATGATAATTTTAAAAAAGTTCAAGATGGGCTGTTGATTGCACTCTTTATTGCTCTCGTTCAATATTCGAAAGTTGTCGGGTTTCATGATAAAATCAATGCAGCCTTTATTATTCATGACTGTAGCTCGAAATTTTCATTGCATGTTTTTCAAGTTCTACTCAAAATTCGCGTTGAGAGTTTGAATTGACACAATTGCAAGACAACCGCTTGTTAAAAATCCCTGGAACTCATTCCTAGATCAATTTTTTAATTGATTATCGAAGGAAGTCGCTGGTGACCTTGCATCATGTTTATACGCCCAAAAAGACATGTTCATTATGTGACAATCGATGTGGGGGTAATTTTTAACGACAAAATTATGCTCTACAAATTCCTATTCTTCTCTCCGCTCTGAATCAAACAATTCTTGGATAGGTTAAACAATAGAGCAGCAAGTCACTACTACCAACCCGCCTATTCGATAGTAACCAACAGTTCCTTATGTTGGTAGTATACTCAACGACAACACCAACACTGGGGTGTCGGCTAATTAAACAAATCGTGATGTGGAGGCTGAGGGCGAGTCGTGACGGTACAGTATTGATCTCCGTCCCCCATGCGTCACAAAGTGACCCACTTCCCGGTTTGTTTTCTGTTTCGGAATTTAGAATAAAAAAGAGATGTTAAAATCGCACCATACAGCAATAAAATCTCGGGTTTCCAGCAGCCATGTTGGATAACAGCCGTCAACAAACTGTTCCAAACCGGTCTGGGACAAATCCCGTTTGTGTTTAAGTGTTTAATTAAATGGTGATTTATCTGAAGCAGATTTCGAATGAGTTTTGTCTAAGCAGCTTAAATCTTGGAAGATTAGGAACGCTAAGAATTTCAAATATTGTTTCTCCGTCCAAATGTAATTTATTGCGAGAAAAGCTCAGCATTATAAGAGCGAGAGAGTCTTTTTTTCCTCTCTCCGGATTTAACGTCTCCTATGGTTCCTCTGCAAGATCCTATACGGGGGAAAAAAGCATAGTCATTTGGGTGTTCACCAATTTATATATCGTAAAAAGTCAACACTGATACGCTTTTTGGTGTTGCAATACATACATAAAAACAATCGTGAGCTCCGTACTGTTTTTGTTCATAAAGCCTATGTGGAACCATCGACTTCTGTGCAAGCAGAACTGACAGTCCAAACGGTTATTGCATGTAGTATACGGTTATGCTATGTTTCGCATAGACATCGCCCTGGAGTAAAAGGGCCCAAAGAAGATTGACCGATTTGTGGCTTGACGTTTTGACGTTTGGGACCCAAGGCCTACTTATTTAAGCAGAGACCAAGTCCAAGAATTCGAGTAATAAGGATAACAGGGTAATTGTTAGCATAGTTAGAACGGAATGATTCTCAGATATAATTTGATACAGCCTGCTTGGACAAAATGGACAAAATGTAAACCGACCCAACTTTGTCTACTTGTTTATGATATATTCTACTTTTAGTCTTATATATCAGGGCTGCGATTCCTCCTCCTTTAGGCTGAAATTCTCCTTTTTAAAATCTAGTCCCTCCATTTTTTTTAATCTGTTTCAAAACATGTTTTCACCCTTTTGGTAAGAAGGTCCCTAAATTTCAGCCTTTTTTGTGTTGGGGTATCCTCAGTTCTGCTATATTAATAATTATACTAGTCTATTTCGGTGGTTTAACCAGTGCTTATTTTTTGTGTGAAGCCTCCGTGTGACCACTGAATGCCTTGCAACTATTATTTACGAACATGGAAGGCAATTAGATCATGCCACTAATAATCACTATCATTGATCTAGAAATTAGTGGTTGAGGCACATACATTTATTAGGCCACACAGTATCTAATACAAATGAACAGTCACAATATAAAACTCAGCATTCCCAACTATAAATACTTTGTGTGGATGTTTAGGACCCCCCAGGGGAACCTAGGAGACGTTAAACCCGGAGAGAGGGAGAGAATTCTCTCCCTCCCTCTATAGAGAACACAATTTCTGGTTAAGATTTAAATGCCAAATTGACACATGTTTAAAAAAAAATATAAAAAAAACACCATCATCATAATTATCATCATCATCATCATCATCATTGATGATGATGATGATGATGATGATGATGATGATGATGATGATGATGATGATGATGATGATGATGATGATGATGATGATGATGATGATGATGATGATGATGATG
>RQTK01000296.1:38405-52791 GCA_003991915.1 Elysia chlorotica
ATAATAATAATAATAATAATAATAATAATAATAATAATAATAATAATAATAATAATGAAGGAATAAAACGCATGCCCATATATACGGACTTGCTTACTTCATCATTGGCGCACATGCAACACCTGCGACAAGATTTATGTTATCCTTCCTCTAAAAATGAGCACAGGTCGATTAACCATTGTTTTTACGTTGTAATTGAAGAAAAACAGTTTCGCCCAATGCATCGGTCCTATTTTATTGAGCGGTTTGTTTGGTTAATGATAATGACGTGTAAGAAAAATTATACAGATGTTAGGGATAACAAGAGAAAGAGAATGTATGCGTGTAAGTGAGTGAGAGTTAGTACATTTTCATAGAGAGAATTAATAGTGGACAGACAGAGAGAAAGAAATAAATATTTTAGTAGTAGTAGTAGTAGTGGTAGTAGTAGTAGTAGTAATAGTAGTAGTAGTAGTAGTAGTAGTAGTAGTAGTAGTAGTAGTAGTAGTAGTAGTAGTAGTAGTAGTAGTAGTAGTAGTAGTAGTAGTAGTAGTAGTAGTAGTAGTAGTAGCAATGGTGGTCGTGCTAATGCATGTAGCAGTAGTTATGTAGTAGTAGACGATAGATTGACACTACAGGAAGAAAAATAATTAGGCTTATACAATCATGCAGTAAAGGAATCAATAACACGGAATTAATAAGAATAAAGAAAAGGTGTAAGGACGGACTAGCTTCAAGCATTGCAAACTTAAGTGCCCACACAGCATGTAGCCTACCATGTGTTTGGCTTGCCTCTCCAAACCAATTACACAACACCTTTCTAACGACAAGTCCAATTAAAAAGGTGAGCGCTTTGACATAGTGGCATAGTTGCTGCTGCATAGCAAGTTAACGCCTAGTTTCTCAGGCTGTCTCACTGTCTGTCGCCCCAGCATGTTACAGCCTTTGCGACACACACAGCGATTACGGATCACCTAACCATGCCCATAGGTATGACATTTTTGATCGTTCATTGGCTCTGTAAGTCTTGGATAGAACTATGATTGGTCGCCAGTACGCGGTGCAGATTCCCTTAAAGTTATATCGTCTTTGTTTCCATTATGGGTCAATCTATCGCCATGTCTCTATTGCCCTTCAAAGACAACACAAACAACCTTTTTGTCTTCAAAATGCAAATGATAAAAAAACACCCTTCACTTGTCAAGATTTGACCGCTGTGGCTAAATCCCTAGGTCTAGGTTGACGACTGTACAACTCGAGGAATTAACGCGCGTTTTTTCATCTAATCAAATTTCGCAATTATTTAAGAAATAGGAATATCAATAGCTCATTCTTTACATTCTTTCGTCTAAAGGCATTGTCTCTGGCAGCGTCACCAACAGATAAGTTGACGTGGTTTATAGGCTAACGGGAGAGGCGCTTGCATAATTAAGTCTAGACTCTAGACAGGCGAAGATTATACATTCTCTTTCTTTTAAGACATTCTCCACACCTGCCTCAGCTATTTTATTTTCTCTTCGGAACTCTTTTGTGTTGTTGTTGTTAACTTGTTTCCCATCACTGCGCCCGCGTTTAATTCGGAGACTGTGTATTCTGGTTATATCTTAGCCCCATTTGTATAATGTTTTATAGACGTGATACGACATACGGCGGCATGATTTTGTTGTATGCTGAAACTCTACCCCCGCAAATTTAATGAACAATTTTGAAAAGAGAGTATTAAAGTGAATATTTAATTTATGGAGAGAAGAAACCGTAGTTTAAAACAAAGATTACACTTCGATAAAGTAAATCAAATGGCACACTGGGTTGCAAATTCTATATGCTTTTTTTCTTCTCTCAATTAGGGAATTACTAAACTCAAAATCATCTTATTATAAAACTTCTTGCCAGATCTAGATCTACAATAAAACTGTCGCGGAAAGGACACAACATAAATAATAAAACAAGAACATGGGAGGGTGATAAACAATAAATCTTTCTTACACACTTGGGCGAATGGGGAAAGAAGAAAAAAAAAACGCTAAAACTCCATGTACGAACTAAACATTGTAGGCTAGCCTAGTTTTTTTGCACCTCTTAAAATGGATCCATAAAACATTGAAATGAGCTACAATCGGAAAATCAAACTGTAGCTACGAAAGGCAGGTGCACGCTTAACAAAGGAAAATAAACTACATGTATTTTCCCCGCGCTGGGGCTTTCATGGACAAATGAAATTTAATGGCAATTCATGTTTTATCTATTATATCTGATCAATGCTTTTGCCTTTCACAGAAACACTCACCATAAACATTTTAATGTAAAAATAACGATTTATTTTACATATTTCATGCTCTTACTCTTCCTTGTTTTCACGGCAATACGTTAGTTTTTGCGTCTAAAGAAATATATATGTATAAGTAGATGTATGTGGTTAGGTACTGATTGAAATAAAAACGAGCAATTAAATAAATAGATAATTAAATAGAACTACGGTATTATGTATGTAGGAGGAACATGAGTATTAATCCCACTTTCTCCCCTTAAAACAAAACAATACAAACCAAAAAAAAAGATGAGAGAAAGATGGTTAGAACTTAACCTTAAAAAATGTCGACCCAACGAGCTTTCGGAGTATACATATTCGCCATATCAAATCGGTTTCATGAAATGTGTACAGCTATGTTTCTTTTCTTTTTTTTTCGGGGCGAAAGATTATCATATCTAGCGAATTTTTTGTCTTTGGTATACACCGTGAAACGCCCATGATTACTTAGCAAACTTAAAGAATTACCATTTTATCTGCACAAGTTCAGAACACACTAAAGCTAGAGCATGACATCTCGAAGTCCAAGCATTCTGCTACGGTAGTAAATTTGTTCCAGAAACTTAAGGGTTAGTCACACTCTCTGGTAGAACTATAAACTACTCGTAATTCCATCCACATAGCTTCAAGTTGCAACGGAAACTTGGGCGGTTGCCTTGGTTAGCATAAAAAAAATCATGTCACCTGTTCCAGGCTGCCATACCATCATAGTTCGAACAGAGTTGTCGATTGAATAGTAAACTCTGCTGCTGAGTAAGGGTGGTGATATTACCTAACATAGCAAGGCAGTGAAGGGTTAGTTACCAGTGCGTTTAATTAGTTCGCCTAAGAGCTGCAAAAAATTTTGATAATACTTGGACCATATATTACGATGATGTAAAGGTATTTATCTAAAGATGCCTTGGTTTTCTAAGTATAAATAGTGACTTTAGGATGTACGTACTGTTCGACATACTCTAATAAAGTCTAATAAAAAACAACAACAAAACAACAACAACCACCAAACAAACAAACAAGCAAATAAGACAGAGCCCTGGATAAAATTCTTTACCCACCCCCTCCCCAAACCAACCTTAAACCAACCTTAGAATCGCCAACAATACGAGTTTAATTTCCCCAGGTACAAAAAGATATGAATTGCCAAGTCAGTTCTTTCTCAAATTTCTGTACAATAATTTTATTATCGTCCATCAATTTTTTATATGGTTTATAAAGGTTAAAATGTAGACTGTGTTGTGTTTTAAACCACATAAAAAGATGCTGTTAGAAGTAAAATCTGATGTTGATCTGATCTGATTAGCGTTGTATGAAGAGAATGTATTTTAATGTACCCCTGAGTGATAAATAAAGATTTCTGTATTCTGTATTCCGAGGAGTAGATGTGCCAATAAAACTGGGTACAGGCTATTTCGCTTTATTGTAGTCTTCGGTCTAGACCATACATTAGTCAATTTTGGAAGGGGTGGTTTGATGGTAGAGCGCGAGACGTCTAATCGGAGGCTCCTGGTTCGATCCCCGAAAGGACAGCCTTGTTCCCTACAGGTTGGGTCTGTATCAGTATTATTTTGGTGGGTTGAGACAAAAGTCTTGGTGTCCACACCCTGTCTCGTGTGCAGCAGAAAAATTGTCAGGCGTTACACTCAAGACTTGTCGAGTCCTTCTAAAACTTAGTTTTAGTGAACCATGGACTCACAACTGGTACCAGTAGAAGCAGGTTGGTCATCCGATCGGTTCGGAGCCCAAAATTGGTAAAAACATCTATTTTTTCCTATATTGTTCCCCTACTGGTTGAGTCAGTGTCAGTATAATCATTATTATGATCGGCTGTGACAGGGGTCCAGGTCTCCCCGCACTATCTAGTTGGACGTAAAGCTACCAGCTGAACCCATCCTCTGCTACATAGCCTAGTTGCAGACTTTGAACGTTAAGGAATCAACAAACGAAACCATCGATCGGTCTACTGGTACTTGTCTGATCGGTTGAACTCTCCTTCTCTGCTGACCATTGAAAGCCATAAATTTTAGACACGAGTCATAAATATTAATGCGTAGCTGGTGAGAGTCAGAGATTATCTGCTCTGATAATACATTGGTTCCTACAGGTGATATTACTCTTCAATCTCCAAAACCATGTCGGATATTAAAAATAAATCTAGTAGTCCTGCTCTTAGTATAGAGACAGATCAACATCTGTTTTTCGAGACACCGAAACAGCTAAGTCCAAGAAAACAAAAAATAAAGGATATCTCTTCTGTCATCGTATATACCTCTCCTCTATCTTTGTCTCTTTCCCTGATTGCCTCTTTCTATAACCCTTATCTTTTTGTCTCTCTGAATTGCTGTCTTTTGTTTGGTCTTTGATTGGACGCAAATGTTATTAAACGTTGAGAAAATCATAATGCTTCTAAAATGAAAACACCACCACCACAACAAAAGCAACAACAGCAGCAACAACATAAAAACAACACCAACAACGACAACAACAACAACAACAACAACACCAACATCGACAACAACAACAAAAACAACAAAAAACCAAAAAAATACTTCCCCAAGTACCAACTTTTTAAGAACTTAGATAAAAAACATTCCATTGCATTTAAGATTCTCCATTTACTTTGTGATGGACTTTTCATATCAACTCATAACACTTTTTCATGATGTCCATTTCAAGAAAAGTAAGCGATCGAGATAACTGTCAATCACACATGCACAACCTTTAGATAAAGTAACGACTTTGATTATTCAAAGCGGAGACAGACAAAGATCGTTATTGTTTCCCTGCTTCCCTGCGTGTTTTCAGCGTTGCTGCATCATTAGTTGACTCACGGCTCATACCATCGTTAAGCCCGACTGACGCAAGGGGAAGGTTTTCAAGGTGGCCCTGACACACTGATCATGTAATTGTACAGAGGGATCAGTCCAGGCGGTTTACTTTGGCATAGGGGGGTCTCAATGCCGGCCTTCAGGGTCACCTGGTTCTTCTTGGTTGCTTTCCTTGATGAGCTGAGCTGCTGTGCACGCCTGAGGATTCTTGTTTAAACAGGCTAGGCCCAAGCTTTCATCCGGTGTTATGGAAAACCAAAGACGCTCTTGTTTTGTTCGGATACGGAGGAGCAGGGAGAGGAGAGATTGGGAGAGAGAAGAAGAGAGAAAGAGATAGATAGAGAGAGAGAGAGAGAGAGAGAGAGAGAGAGAGAGAGAGAGAGAGAGAGAGAGAGAGAGAGAGAGAGAGAGAGAGAGAGAGAGGGGGGTGTGTGTGTGTGTGTGTGTGTAGAGAGAGACAGAGAGAGAGAGAGAGAGAGAGAGAGAGAGAGAGAGAGAGAGAGAGAGAGAGAGAGAGAGAGAGAGAGAGAGAAAGCCTGTGATTTGATGGTTAATTTCCTTGAAAATGCCCTTCTAAAGACCGTTTGTAATGATTTCTTTTGATCATAGTTTAAAGGTACTAAATGCTTGATTCCGCCGTATAACTACACGGCTCTCTTCAGCAAATATGTAGAGACTATCGTTGGTGCTCCATAATTATACATGAAAGAGACATGTCAAATCCCCCTACCAATCGATAATTTCTTTTCATACCTGGCGGTACGTTTTGTACACTTTGAGTATTACTTTTTTCACTTGTTTACTGACTCCTAAGCCCATTTTTTTTCTCCTCCCGTTACAACGTGTACCTTCTAAGAACCTGTTTTTATTATCTCCCGATGGGCGGGTTCTTAGGCGGAGACTACAATAATTATATCAAAATGGGAATTCTTGTACAACAGTTACTAACGGTTTTGGGTTATTACGAGCACCTACTTTTAGGCGCTTTAGAAATGATTTCATCTTAACAAAGTGTCAAAGTGATTGTGACTGTTTCCATTTACCATAACACATAACATTCTTTCTCTTCCGTCATTTTTTAAGTCGTTTGGGTCTTCTATTATTTGCGGTTATTGATTTTATGATTCATCAAATCTCTTTATATAGCTTCGCCTGTCACCGTATACGGCAGCTATTGCTGATGCTGCTCTTTCTATTCTTTTTCAGACACTCTTTTATTTTCTACATCAATTCAAATAAATCAGAAATAGTAAGATGAAGACGCTTGTTATTGTCAAACACACTTAAAATCTGTATTATTCATTAAAGTGACCAAGCAGTGTTAAAAGTGTATCCTTAAAAACAGGTCACGAAATGAAGTCATCAGTCGAGATGCATAATATGATAACTTGTGGGTGAATGGTCCGACTAGATCTAAGTGGTTTTGTTTATATAAGCATAAAAGCAAACAAACATGACCTAGCCGACTGATAAGTGACTCACTTATGTTTAGTCTATGCCCCCCCCCCCTTCCCCAAATCTACCCCCATCTAGCGCAAACCTTTTAGATAGACCTATCAAAAAGCTTCGTTGTTAAATTCCTGAATTCAGAATTTTATTTTTGGACCAATTTTCATTTCTATTAAACTACCCATAGCCTTTGTTTGATCGAATATGATAATTTTAAGTTTTAAGAATTTAAGTGGATATACATATAATTAAACAGCATTGGTAGAGACGTTAAACTCTATAGAGACCTACATGGGGTGCCGGTTTGTACTTTAATAGATTAGATCTTGGTAATCGGAGCGAAAAGAACCGCGGTTTGAATCCCAGTTGTGGAACCCTGAAGAGCTTAAAGGGCGCAAGGTTATTAAAATATAGTTTTTTTTTATTGACTGAGTTTTACTCTCTCAACAAATCTAATTTGTTTTTAATATAAGTGATCTCCTGATCAACACCCAAAGGAAATGCCAAGATATTGCCTGCTTATTATTTTGCTTGCAAATTGACTTTAAAACCCATGCGCTGTTTCTTCCTCCGTTTTAATGATTTCTCCATCTGTGTGTATATATCTCTCTCTCTCCCTCTCTCTGTATCTGTCTCTTTACCCCCCAAAAGCTTCGTTGTTAAATTCCTGAATTGAGAGTTTTCGTTTCGGACTCCAGTTTTTCACTAGATCATCCAATTTTCATTTTTATTCCTATTTAACTACCTCTAGGCTTTGATCGAATATGATAGTTATAAGTTTTAAGAATGTAAGTGGATATGAAACTGATTAAACTTCTCTTACTAAAAAAGGCAAGCAAAACGCGATGTATAATGTTGCTGTGTAGAATCCCTCAGGGAAACTTAAGGAGATGTTAAACTCTATAGAGAATGATAGACCTACAGGTGGTGCCGGTAAATTGTGTACGTGAATAGACTAGTTCTTTGTTATCAGAGCGAGGGGTCCACGGTTCGAATCCCAGTTGAAAAACCCTGAAGAACATAGAGGGCGCAAGATTATTAAAATATTTTTTTTCCTTGACCATATTTTTTATTCTATCGACAAATTTAATTCGTTTCTAATAATATAAGTGATCTCCTGATCAACACCCAAAGGAAATGCCAAGATATTGCTTGCAAAATTTACTTTAAAACCCATGCGCTGTTTCTTCCTCCGTTTTAATGATTTCTCCATCTGTGTGTATATTTCTTTCTCTCTCTCTCTCTCTCTCTCTCTCTCTCTCTCTCTCTCTCTTTCTGTCTCTCTCCCCCTCTCCCTCTCTCTTTGTCTTTCTGCCCCCTTTTTTTTTTTTACTGCTATATAATCTTTCTCAATAAGTTTCCGATTTGCAAGCTCATAACCCTGTTTTATATCTTCTAGTTTCGTCCCTGCCTTGGTCGCCCTATTAACTTTTTGGTCCCATACTCAGTCTTATCTCCTACTTCATAGTTTTTGACTTTTCAGCTTCCTTAGGCCTATATAAATACTCATTTCATGTTTAACTCTACTGAAAGCGTCTCAGAGTTATACAACACCAAATAATCTCTCTCTCTCTCTCTCTCTCTCTCTCTCTCTCTCTCTCTCTCTCTTGACTTTTAACTTATTTTTAATCTATACATGTACATGTACTACCATACCATCAAAGAACGCTTTCCCCACCATCAAAGCTAAGCAACACCTTCTCCGTATTTGTCTATATTTGATTGCCAGCCAGAAACGAGCGGGGCGTTATCAACACGCACGTAATTCAGATCTATGCAAATATTGTCAGTGTGTGTGCCTATCAGATAACGACCCCTGCAACAGGTCGCGGTAATCAACATGTCGCAACGAAGACGAGACCTGCCAACTTAACCCATGGGTTCCGTTAGTTGCTTAGTGTCCGACGTCAGCACCATAATGGAAAATTTTGTGGACGGGGTCCTAAGTCTAAAGTCTAACAATATTATTTTATGTGCTGCCTCGCAAAGATGTTTTGTTGTTGCTTAGTATCCAAAGACAGCGCCATAGAGGTCATATTATGTATGGGTCCTAAGACTAAAGTCTAACAATGTTATTTTACGTGCTGCCTCGCAGAGAGTGTGTGGGGAGCGTTGTGTTGTTGCTTAGCACACAATGTCAGCACTATAATAGGTTATATTGTGGACGGATCCCAAAACTAACATCTGACAATATTAGTTAACGTGCTGCCTCGCAAAGGCAGTGCGAGGAGTGATGTTTTGTTCTTGCTTAGCGCCTAATGTCAGCACTATAATAGGTTATATTGTGGACAGGGTCCTAAGCCTAAAATCTAACAATGTTATTTTACTTGCTGTCTTGTTGAGACAGAGCGAGGAGTGCTCTGTTGCTGTTGCTTAGCGCTCAAAGTCAGCACTATAATAGGTTATATCGTGGACGGGGTTCTAAGCCTAAAGTCTAACAATGTTAATTTACTTGTTGCCTCGCAGAGACAGTGTGGGGAATGTTTTGTTCCTCTTTAGCGCCTAATGTCAGCACTATAATAGGTTATTGTGGACGAGTCCAAAGACTAACATCTATGTTATAATCAATTGCACGAAGGAGCGTCTCTGTCACGTCCATCGCAACACAAAAACAACGAATCGTGGGTTACAGTCGTGATATTATCCAATATAGCACCTGCTAAAGTTTCTGATTGTAGACTGTTACTAATAATCATTTGCACGACGGAGTGTGAGACTGTATCAGCTGGTCACATTATACTGACACTGACTCTACCAGTGCGCCAACCTTACGACAAAAGACTGTGCTTGTAGTTGTACACGATATCTTACATATTAGTACCTAAGTACCTAAGTATTGAGTAACTTTGGTAAAGGTTGGTTTCTGTACATCCGACGTCAGCAACTTGACTATACCTTTACCACGAACGGGACCCAATCGTAGGATACTCAATATCAAACCACAAATATCCCGCTCTGGGGCCCGTCGCCGTATAGGAGGACTTTTATTGAAACCTAGAAGACGTAAAACTATAGAGAGCTTTGTTTTCTTCGAACAAAGTAAGACACGAGGGATTGACTATCACATTACAATAACATCAACCCATCTATTAGAGGGAAATGGTGACGCCAGAGGGAGCGGGGCTCGAACCCACACCTCCTGTTTCGGAACCCGACGATACTAACCCTAACAACACCACGCCCGAAATGTATTGCCTAAGTAAGTACATTTTGAAATTTAATTGGGGTTGGCAGCCCTGAAGATATGGACTTTCTTGACGCCGTATTGGTTTACAATGCTGTAAAGTTTTGCATTCGTTTGCCAAGAGGAGGACTTGCGCAAGTTGTAGAGCGTTGATCCCCCAATCAGGCGGTCATTGGTTCAAAACTCATGACTCGTAACTATTTATTTGTCCGATTTCGTTCCCTACTGATTAGGTCGGTGTCAGTACAGTGTAAACGACTGAGACATTAGCTTAGCTTACCTTAGCGCGTGTCACAGGAACCTTATTCAGTCTGAAGCTTTGACTGATAATAATAATAATAATAAAAATAATTGATCAGTATAAATTGTACTATATGATTGATGTTTTGAGATAATGATTTAGATTAGAAAAGAAAAAGTACACACTTACATAGCCCTCGCAAAACACACAATTGAATACTGTTTTTACCACCCCCAAAGAAAACATCATCCATCTCTTAGCTTACTATTGCCCTATAATTAAAATAGCATCATGAACACCTTCATCTCTTAGCTCACTGTTGCCCTTGAATTAAAGAAACACATCATTAACACAAAATTACACGCCAAACACTAGCTGAGATATAGCATAAAATTATCCACCATCTAGACACGTTACACAACTGGATGTAACTTCATTGTCTATTCTATGCTTACGAGTCCCTGTTTGGGCGATTTGCAAGTAGTATAGTCAGGATCTTTGTACCATGTAGGACAAAATAAATACTCGTCATGTAGTCAGGATAGAAAGCATGGTTTGGAGCTTTGTAATTTAATGCTGTCGTTCTAATATAATGGCTTATGATAGTTTAAATAATCTTTAATTTGCCGTGAAGACTATTTCGATTATGTCACATTTTATTGCGCAACTACAATATTATCTTAATATAAAACAATGAAAAGAATACAGATGCATTATCAGCAGAGAAAATACTTCTACTAGAAAGAATGGATGAAATAGATAGATAGATGGATAGATAGATAGATAGATAGATAGATAGATAGATAGATAGATAGATAGATAGATAGATAGATAGATAGATAGATAGATAGATACATACATAGATAGATAGAGAAATGGGGAGAGAGAGCAAGAACAAGAGAGGATGGAAGAGAAACGGAGAAATAGAGAGAGAGCAAAAATAGATGGATTGAGAGATAGAGAGATGAATAGAGAGACAGAGACAGCGAGAGAAAGAGACAGAGACAGAGAAGCAGAATGAATGTGTGTTTAACAAATATATCTGGTCAGCCATAGACAGATAACAGGTAATTACAAAAAAGCGGAATAATGCAAAAAAAAAAAGAAAAAAAAGATGGAAAATGTTAGAAGCGAAAAAATAAAAACACGAACAAAACGATCGATTTAGCGATTGACAGACAGACTGATACTTTAAAAGGGTTTATTTTTTAACACACGTTTTGTGCGTGTATTTTCTTGTTTACTATAGAGTAGCTTTAGTAAGAATACAAGGTTTTCAGGGCTTTGTCTTTCCTCTCTAATGCACGTACGCCATCAATCTTAGGCAGTCGATCCTCCTGTCATTCTGTCTTCCTCTGGACAAGTGGGAAGATTGGCAACCTACGCCATGTACACATAGTGGTAGATCGCAGGTTTAACATTGCTGGCTTTTGAGGTTTGACAGTTCTGGGCCGTAGAGACGGATTAAGACTGTTGATAGGATGTGCTTCTGAATGTTCTTATATAAGGAGAAGTTGTGTGAGTCCATCTCAAGCTTCTACTGTAGAAAATGTAGACAGAAAGAAGACGTGAAAGATTAGAGATCGATCTAGATATAGATTGAGAAATTAGGGGATGTGCAGAAAGAGAGAGAGAGAGAGAGAGAGAGAGAGAGAGAGAGAGAGAGAGAGAGAGAGAGAGAGAGAGACAAACAAACAGAAACAGATAGAGAGAGTGAAAGAGTGTGATTTGAATAGAGGGAGAGTGAAAGAGAGAACGAGGGATACAGAAAGAGAGAGAGAAGGTAAAGAGAGGGGAAAGGGAAAGTGAGAGGGAGAGAAAAAAAGAGAGAGGGAGAGAGAGTGAGAGAGAGAAAGAGAGAGAGAGAGCAAGAGATAATTCTACAGATTCCCCACTGAAAAACTGTCGACACGTGCAAAATAAAGCGAGAAATCAATTTCTTTGAATTTTGAATTGATTCTTTTAGATAAACTGAAAGCTATTATTACCTTTTCAGTGATCGATAAAAGATAGAGAGGGAGATGGCTTTTTAAAGTTCATGTTCTTTTTTTTATTTCGCAACTTAAGCAAACTAAACCTTTCAAGATGCCTGATCTAAACACACACTTGAACTGCGTTTAAACCAGAGATACCCACCAGCTATTTTTCTCTCAGAACGAAATAAATATCAATGAAAATTGTGCCACATTTTTAAGACTAAGAATGCCACACGAAAATGAAGGGTTCTTTAAAAAAAGAAACGTGTGCATGTGTAAGGAAAGTGTAACAACGATACTTATCTTCGGAAATGTTACCCAAGGATTTTCAGTTTCATAACGCGTAACGGTAGAATTGAAGTGCTATTTTGCACAAAATCACAGTCTGGACTATGAATTTCTGTTGATACAGGGATCCTAATTAGTTTTGAGATATAGAGACTGATAAGGTCCACTTCACTAAAATAGGTTGTAATGATAACAAAACAAAATAACAATTATCTTCGAGTACGACCTTTCAATTCTATTGAACTTTATGCTGAATTGTTTGTTCTAAGTTTTAAACCAGCATTACCAATTAATTTATCATACCAGAAATATTGATTTTTAGAGATTATTTCACATTTGAAGACGAGTTGGTGTAGGGGCAAAGCACAAGGCTTCTAATCGGTAGGTTGTGGCTTTGATCCTTACTGAGACAGACTTACTTTTTCTACTCTGGCTTGGGTCGATGTTACAGAATTTGTAACGTGTGCGACCAAGCCCCATGTAATCGCGCTTTGAAAAACCGTCGCCATATAGAATCCACATGACGAAAACGGAATGGCATAATCATGACCCGAAATAGGGGGATTTCTGATCGATCAATGGCTCCGAAAGTCTAGGGCAAAGCTCTGATTGGTTGCCAGATCAGTTTCCCATATCTATCGTCTTCGTTTTTTGCTGCGGGCGCGTTACCGCTAAAACTCTAGAATCATCTTTTAGGAACCACCAGAAAACTTCGTTTCTGCAACCAACGTTAATTAATCAATTGAACATATTCTTTTGTGTATCGGGCATGTTTATTTTGAGCATAAATGACATAAAAATGATAAACATTAATTTTGGTTTATGGCCACCCAGCATGCCATCGCCGCATTCAAACTGCTGTACAGCTATCAATTGCACCTATTTTTTTTTATCGCACATGTCTAGTTGAAGCATAAATGACATACAGAGTAAAAGACACTCGGTTTTTGTCTTCACAGCATGCCATCGCCAACAGTCAAACTGATCTTCAGCAAAAATGACATATAATACACAGTAAAAGACACTCCGTTTCTGACCAGATAGCATGCCATCGTCACAGTCAAACTGATTTGCAGCTATCAATTGCACCTTCTTTTTTGTTTATCGAGCCTATTTTTTTAGCGTTAATGACATAGATTATTATGAACATTCCGTTATTGGCCACACTCAAACTGCTCTCCAGAATGATGACGCTTGACAATTATAGTGAACGTCATGTAAGGTCATAAATAGAATATTACAGCCATCCATGAACACCCATAATTATGATTGTTTCTCATCTCTCGCAGCGATTCCAGATCTAAAGTGCACATCAGCAGATGTGGATCAATCGACGTAAAATATCACGGCGCCCCAAAGGCGGAAGTTTACGCTTTGATTTCAAGCTGTTGACTCTATCATGGATCCAAAAAAAGTTGTTGACTCTATCATGGATCCAAATAAAACAACACAAAAACAAAAACAAAGACATAACATGTTACATCTGCTGCTCTCCCGTGTCTGGTTCCGAGTTTGTTGCTTTGTTGCTTAACGTCCAACGACATAACTACAAGGATATATTGTGGACAGGTCCCAAGACTAACGTCTGACAATTGTACGCGCTCCCATACTGTACAGAGACAGTGTGGGGCTAACATGACTCCTCTATCTCACCAGGATGTTGACACCGACTTAAACAGTCCCCTTTTCGAGCTACTGCTCTCTGTTAAACATTATATAATTATTGATATCCGATGTCTTGTCTGCTATCGCCTATAATCCATAATTATATGGAAGAAGTCAAGTGGAAAGGTGAACTCTTTATATTGTTATATTATTACTTGTATTGCTTATTTCCTTGTGCCTGGATGAGTTGTGTGTATGAGGCAATTGGGATTATTTATGTCTCTATTGTAGCGACTCCATAGTTATGTCAACCATGCAATCAGATGCATGTATATGCATGTTGTTGGAAGAAACAAATAAAACAGTGCTAACAAAACTTTGGCGAAGATCTCAATTTGCTGTGGTTCCTGGTAAACTATAAGTAGATACAGTATCGTTTAAAATTTCTTTTTATTGCCAAAATTGAACGTTTGTACTGAGGTCCGCCTGCGATATAGCCTAGTTGTTAGACATCGCCTGGGCTTGAACCAC
>RQTK01000296.1:68131-93824 GCA_003991915.1 Elysia chlorotica
TAATAATAATAATAACAGCAAGAACAAAAACAACACCAAAAACAAAAACAATAGCAACAAGAAAAACAAGCGCAACAACAACGTCAAAACTTAAAATGATAAACCAATAAAAAAAAGTTAAGAAAAATGATTTTAAAAAAAGCACACACACACACACGCGAAAGAAAAAGCCCAACAAAAAAACAATGCAGCACCATATCAAAACTTCCAGAAATATGTCGCCAAGTCTATCAATAAAAGGCAAATCTTCTAAAAGTTAACAAGCATTGTTGCATAACATGAAGTAACATTCGTCTTAAGGTTTGAAATCGATAAAGATGACTCAATGCAAACGCAACTAACAACCATCTCAAAAATTCTTCTGGTTGACGTTAAAACATTTATGGATCTCTATTATGGACAATTTGAACAAGGAAAACCCAATGAAATCAAATTATGTGTGTTTGTTTAAACTGTTATTGTAAGATGTTCAATAAATAGCAAGTCACGTTTTCAAGATGGTTCAGTAGTACTTTTAAACAATCTCGTCTCCTGCGGCTATTTAAGGCTGTGTTACACATAATTATGTCGTGGAAAACTACAGGAAACTAATTTTTCAAGAATGTTTTTTAAAAACCTTTCACCATATACGTCTTGCTATAACAACAATGATAAAATGGTAATAAGAGTTCTTCAGAAATTACATACTCCTTTGTCTATATCCCGGCCTATTTTGTTGTTGTTAAAGAATTGAATATAAATTAAAAATATAAAATATACAAATTTTAAAATTGAATCTTCCCTACTTGGATGTGAATTACCCTAGGATATTTATCATTGAATAGTTGTTACATTTTCAAAAATCATTTATTGCCATGAATTTTGTGCTTTATTTGTCTCTGGTTTTATTCTCTCCGCAGTCCAAGCTTAAATTGTTCTTGGAGCTTGTCAGGGCCGGTAACTCGGATAAAATTAACAAGATGGCGCTGAAGGGCGTGGACCCCAACTTTCACGACCAAGACAATGGCGGTGAGAGAGAGAGAGAGAGAGAGAGAGAGAGAGAGAGAGAGAGAGAGGGAGAGAGAGAGAGAGAGAGAGAGAGAGAGGGAGAGAGAGAGAGAAAATAAGAGAGATGTGATAATTATTTGTATTTTTTATGTACCTTTTCTATACTAGAAATGCACTAAATCTCATTGTTATAGGATGAACTTAATAAAGCAACCCTTTGTCTAGAGCACCATGTAACCAAAGAAACGATCTTTACCCCTAAAAATGAATTTAAAAGAAAACAGTTTGAAATCACTAAGAGTACTCTGGAAAAAAAAAACAAAGAGAAAAAACAACAATGGTTTTCCATCTAATTATTACATTTGCTTTTTCATCTTAAGTGTAACATTTGATTTTTTTAAATCTTTAAATTAAACGATTTGCTTCATCGTCCAACCCTTCCCAACCCTACCTGGACACTGTGACTGTGTAGAGACGCCCCTGACCATCGCCGTGACGCTGGGCAAGTCCAAGTGCCGGGAGGTCATCATCACACTGGTCAGCGGCGGCGCCCACCTCGACTTCCGCAACAGGCAGGGCCAGACGGCACTGCACCGCTCGGCCATCGTCGGCAACGCTGAGGCTATCAGGGTGAGTGTGCACCATACCAGAGCATCAATAATAAGTAAATTAAAAACAAGTAGGATGAACAAGGGGAAGAAGAGGGAGGAGGAGGAGGAGGAGGAGGAGGAGGAGAAGAAGAAGAAGAAGAAGAAGAAGAAGAAGAAGAAGAAGAAGAAGAAGAAGAAGAAGAAGAAGAAGAAGAAGAAGAAGAAGAAGAAGAAGAAGAAGAAGAAGAAGAAGAAGAAGAAGAAGAAGACCACCACCGTCACCACCACTGCCAACAAAAACAACAGCAACAACAACAACAACAACAACAACAACAACAACAACAACAACAACAACAACAACAACAACAACATAACTTAATCGGTCAAGTTTCGGTTATATTGTTTTTGTTGTTGTTGTTGTTGTTGTTGTTGTTGTTGTTGTTGTTGATAGTGGTGGTGTCGGTGGCGGTGGCGGTGGTCTTCTTCTTCTTCCTACTCGTTTTTATTTTCCTTATCATAACCAGTAGGCATCCTAGCAAAAGCATTAGGATTCCTAGTACAGTCTTAGAGACATTGTCAGGACAAATTAACCTCGCATAAGGCAATGTTATATTTGAATAATATGTTTTACACATACATTTTACAATAACGTCATACCATCACCGAAAAAAGTGCCACTTTAAGCAAATCCAATTTTGAAAAGTACAGGGTGCTCTCTCGAACTCAGCTTCCTCAATCATAATCAATATGGATGGAATTCTCCCCCTTGCCACCCCCCCCCCACACACACACACGCAAGCTCAAAATGTGATTTCTTATGATTTTGCTTTGCATTAGACAGTATGGTCACATTATTTTCACATAAAAAGTTTGTAAGAGTTATTCCGATAACTGAAATAAAACATTAAGTCAGGTATATGAATACATTTAAAGACCCATGGATTGGACAGGAATAGACGTAACGTTAAAGCTATGCACTAATCAAACTTCGCTTCTTTCCCTGATAATTGCAATAGAGTTTTCATGCCGAGATAAACATAAAACACTTCATACATTTCAGGGCGTAGCAAATTGAAATCCAAATACCAAATGCTTATCTACTCTTATATTTGAACACATAGCCTATACCTTGATTATGCATCGTCCTTCTGCTTCAAGTTGACGCTTAGGTGACACAGAACACATACCATTGATCTAATCTGTGAATGAAGTGTAATCAATTATAAGTACCACTGACCTTTAGCCAGTCAACTTGCTGGCAACCAACACATGCACTTACTCCGTTTGACGCCTGGCTCACACCGTCTCTAACCTAGATCCATACATCAGACCGACTTGTAATCTTTTTCAAAACCTTGATGCTGTGTTAATCCCTCCTTTATCTAATATTCATACGTTCCTATACTTGCTTGCAACTTAGAAAACTACTCCTGAGTTTGCTATACTTCAAACCGAGTTGTCTTAACGTCATTAATTTTTGTTGCTAAAACTATTTTTTAGAGCATTGTTCCTTCAATGTGTTTTCTGCTTTTTGTAGTGTCTATACTTTCATACCCTCTCCCGCAAATTACTTCTGTTTTTTCTCCAACTTAATTCATCTTTTTCATTTCCCTTTTGTACTTTTTAATGCTTCACTCTTCCTTTTTCCTTTCTGTTATCAACTATCAAATGATCATGCGTTATAACATTCAGCTCGAGGGTGTATCAATTTTCAGATTGCTACGTAAAAACAGCAAGATTTTTGAAACACGTAAAATGATCTTTTAAACACGTTAGTCCTCTCTTTTAAACTCTTGAGTGATCAGATATTAAAACACGATCAAGTTGTGCTTCGTATTCGCAGTCTTAAGAAGAGGTATGAAAAAAGATCTTATGTAGCACACGATCTTTGGTTGTAAGCTACCGCGACAGTGTATCTACGACCTCTGGATTGAAATTTTAATTTCCATGTAATGATGCGTCCATTTTCCTCATGTTTTATTCTCTCAAAATGGATTTTCATTGTTCCAAGTATTCTTTAAACTCCATCTTATCCCTTTTTTCTTTTAGTAAAAAAGAACAAAGAATATCTCTTTATTCGCGTTATTTCTCTCCCAGCTCCCTCGCCCTATACATTTCTCTATTCCAAAAATTCTCCCAAGAAGTTAAGTTACCGACGTGCATTTAAGAAGTCAACAGTTTTTAACACCGTAACTTATTGTCCATTCCTACACAAAACCGATTTATAGTTTATAACCTATTGACTGTTATCTTGCAAGTGACTTCTTTTGTTCAAATATCTTTAGCGTGATTCAGTTGTCCAAACATGCAAGCAACAGCTGTAAAAGATGGGCATTGACAGCACTAGGACACCTAACAGCATAGGTTTAACGCCCCTGTTTCCCTTTAAAGTTTGACATATCCTCTTTTAACATCTTTGGTTTAAAGAAAAAGGCGAAGCTGTCTCCTATGGTCTAAAGTACAACGTCGCTGTAGCTTACAACAACTCGTCGTAAGATTTCGTATTCGCATTTCATCTTGTACTGAAGACTTCTGGTTATCAAGTTATTATAGGAAGATCCTATTAGGCGTTGGGCATCCCAAAGCGGGATACCCCTTATTTGACTGGTTATATTATAATTATTGCATACGTTTTAGTCATATCGTTCAAATCAATAGGGAAAATAATCCTGACCTGACGATTTTGTTGGGTTGTAACTTTGTTGGGTATGTTTAACGTCCAACAGCAGCACTATATAGGCTATGTTGTGGACGGACCCCAAGACGGACGTCTGACAATATACTTTTAGCTGTAAATTCTAGAGGCCCTGTGTTTTTTTTTCAGTTAAATACTCCCTACATTGCTTATCTCTATACCTCTATGCACTAACCTTCTGAAACAGTTAGGCTTCTATGTGGAAATGTGACGTTTGGCATTGTTAGTTTTAGATACTTATGTCAGCTGTTGGTTTTTTATATAAACAAAATTGACTTTACAAAACAACAACTATTCCATGTATTGATAAAAACTTTGTAAAAATAGAAAAAAAAATGGAAGTCTAGCGCTCTGGAAGGAAAAGAAAGGGGGGAGAAGGGGGAGGGGGTGCTGGCTTAAATGGTAGAGCGCGCAGCCTCAAATCAAATGCTCGGGTTATGTCCCACGCCCAGGCAAATTGATTTTTTTTCGGATTTCGTCCCTTTACTGGTTGTATCGGTGTCAGTTTAACGTCTTGGTATCACCAGTCTTTCCGTGTGTGGAACTTGTAAAAAGAACAAAACAGACCGAGAAATTGACTAATCAAACCAAACTCTCTGAAGGAAGTGAACTTTTTGGCGTCTTTCGGGGCCAAGCGTTAAAAAGAAGGATGTTAAATTGCACATACATGTAGTTAAAAGATTTAACGCCCCATATAATTTCTTTGGGTACCGCCTGGAGCATGCATTTTTCCTGCACATATTAGTAAAATATTTAACACATACACTATTCGGATTTATTACCCTGTTAAAATTTGTTTTTATTTCACATATCAACCAAGTCTATAAATACTCTTTCTGCAGACACTGCTGGACCTCGGGGCCTCCCCGGACGTGAAGGACGGCCTTGACCTCACGCCGCTCTACTACAGTGTGTGTAACGAGGACGCTGCCCAGGATTGTACCCACATGCTGCTCCACGAGCGGGCTCGAATCGGCATGTGTGACGCCAACGGCTGGTACGAGATCCACCAGGTACGCATTCACCTTCTTTCCTTTTATACATTATTTTTCCCTTCTTTTCTTTCATTCGGGAAAATAGTGAGACCAAAGAGGGGTTCGAACCACGAACTTCTACATCGGAAACCGGTGGCTTAAATCCTCCCCACCCCCAATTCATTTATTTTCCCCTTGCATTCATTCCAGTGTAGTTACTAGTTACCAGCATATACTTTTAGCTGTAAATTCTAGAGGCCCTGTGTTTTTTTTTCAGTTAAATACTCCCTACATTGCTTATCTCTATACCTCTATGCACTAACCTTCTGAAACAGTTAGGCTTCTATGTGGAAATGTGACGTTTGGCATTGTTAGTTTTAGATACTTATGTCAGCTGTTGGTTTTTTATATAAACAAAATTGACTTTACAAAACAACAACTATTCCATGTATTGATAAAAACTTTGTAAAAATAGAAAAAAAAATGGAAGTCTAGCGCTCTGGAAGGAAAAGAAAGGGGGGAGAAGGGGGAGGGGGTGCTGGCTTAAATGGTAGAGCGCGCAGCCTCAAATCAAATGCTCGGGTTATGTCCCACGCCCAGGCAAATTGATTTTTTTTCGGATTTCGTCCCTTTACTGGTTGTATCGGTGTCAGTTTAACGTCTTGGTATCACCAGTCTTTCCGTGTGTGGAACTTGTAAAAAGAACAAAACAGACCGAGAAATTGACTAATCAAACCAAACTCTCTGAAGGAAGTGAACTTTTTGGCGTCTTTCGGGGCCAAGCGTTAAAAAGAAGGATGTTAAATTGCACATACATGTAGTTAAAAGATTTAACGCCCCATATAATTTCTTTGGGTACCGCCTGGAGCATGCATTTTTCCTGCACATATTAGTAAAATATTTAACACATACACTATTCGGATTTATTACCCTGTTAAAATTTGTTTTTATTTCACATATTAACCAAGTCTATAAATATCCATCCTGCAGACACTTCTGGACCTCGGGGCCTCCCCGGACGTGAAGGACGGCCTTGACCTCACGCCGCTCTACTACAGTGTGTGTAACGAGGACGCTGCCCAGGATTGTACAGGTGTACAAACACAGTCAGGTTCAGTACTTCAGGTTCTACGGCTTCTGGTCCCTTAAGCCGATAGATGAACATGTACCTCCCTCCTGTTGCCAATGGAAACAATATCTAATAAAACATTATGTAAGTGATACCACCTCCACCTAACAGAAGTGCAAACACGGGCGCATTCAGCAGCTAGAGAATCTCTTGTTCTACGTCTTGTTGTCCCTAAAGCCCATAGAGACAATAGTTATTGTTATTACTTATATTAGTTACTTGTCCGCCGCCCCCTCGCAACTCCAATGTCTAAGTAACATGCCTCTACTTAATCCCCCTCCCCCTCCCCCTTCCTCCCCAGGCATGCAAACACGGGCGCGTGCAGCACCTGGAGCATCTCTTGTTCTACGTCTTGTTGTCCCTAAAGCCCATAGAGACAATAGTTATTATTATTATTACTTATATTAGTTACTTGTCTTCCAACTCCAATGTCTAAGTAACATCACCTCCACCTAACAGAAGTGCAAACACGGGCGCATTCAGCAGCTAGAGAATCTCTTGTTCTACGTCTTGTTGTCCCTAAAGCCGATAGAGTCAATAGTTATTATTAATATTTATAATAGTTAGTTTCCCCCCGCCCTCTCCGATCCCAATGTCTAAGTAACACCTCCTTCTTCCCAGGCGTGCAAACACGGGCGCGTTCAGCACCTGGAGCATCTCCTGTTCTACGGCGCCGACATGGACGTGCGCAACTCTTGCGGCAACACGCCACTCCACGTATGCGCGCTCAACGGGCAGGAGGCGTGCGCCCGCGTGCTCATGTTTCGCGGCGCCGACCACACGCTGCTCAACTACAGCAACCAGACGGCCGACCAGGCGGCCACCATCGCGGGCAACATGCAGATTTCGGACCTCATCCTGGCGCACAACCCTGACGATGTTGGTGAGTGGTCTGGATATTTTGATGTTTTTGTTGGTGAGTGGTCTGGATGAGTTTATACAAGTCTCATGTTTTGATTTGATGTTGTTGTTGGTGAGTGGTCTGGATGATTCTATACAAGTCTCATTTTTTGATCTTTTTGTTAGTGAGTGGTCTGGATGATTCTATACAAGTCGTCATGTTTGGATGTTTTTGTTGGAGAGTGGTCTGGATGATTCTATACAAGTCTCCTGTTTTTATTTTTTTTTGTTGGTGAGTGGTCTGGATGATTTTGTACAAGTCTCATGTTTTGATGTTTTGTTGGTGAGTGGTCTGGATGATTTTTATACAAGTCTCATGTTTTTATTTTTTTGTTGGTGAATGGTCTGGATGATTCTATACCAGTCTCATGTTTTTGATGTTTTTGTTGGTGAGTGGTCTGGATGATTCTATACAAGTCTCATGTTTTGATGTTTTTGTTGGTGAGTGGTCTGGATGATTCTATTCAAGTCTCATGTTTTGATGTTTTTTGTTGGCGAGTGGTCTGGATAATTCTATTAAGTCTCATGTTTTATGTTTTTGTTGGTGAGTGGTCTGGATGAGTTTAAACAAGTCTCGTGTTTTGATTTTTTGTTGTTGGTGGTGAGTGGTCTGGATGATTCTATACAAGTATCATGTTTTTGATGTTTTTGTTGGTGAGTGGTCTGGATGATTCTATACAAGTCTTATGTTTTTATTTTTTTGTCGGTGAGTGGTCTGGATGATTCAATACGAGTCTCATGTTTTTATTTTTGTTTGTTTGTTGGTGAGTGGTCTGGATGATTCTATACAAGTCTCATGTTTTTGATGTTTTTGTTGGTGAGTGGTCTGGATGATTCTATACAAGTCTCATGTTTTGGTGTTTTTGTTGGTGAGTGGTCTGGATGATTCTATACAAGTCTCATGTTTTGATGTTTTTGTTGGTGAGTGGTCTGGATGATTCTATACAAGTCTCATGTTTTGATGTTTTTGTTGGTGAGTGGTCTGGATGATTCTATACAAGTCTCATGTTTTGATGTTTTTGTTGGTGAGTGGTCTGGATGAGTTTATACAAGTCTCATGTTTTGATTTGATGTTGTTGTTGGTGAGTGGTCTGGATGATTCTATACAAGTCTCATGTTTTTGATCTTTTTGTTAGTGAGTGGTCTGGATGATTCTATACAAGTCTCATGTTTGGATGTTTTTGTTGGAGAGTGGTCTGGATGATTCTATACAAGTCTCATGTTTTTATTTTTTTTTGTTGGTGAGTGGTCTGGATGATTTTATACAAGTCTCATGTTTTGATGTTTTTGTTGGTGAGTGGTCTGGATGATTCTATACAAGTCTCATGTTTTTATTTTTTTGTTGGTGAATGGTCTGGATGATTCTATACCAGTCTCATGTTTTTGATGTTTTTGTTGGTGAGTGGTCTGGATGATTCTATACAAGTCTCATGTTTTGATGTTTTTGTTGGTGAGTGGTCTGGATGATTCTATTCAAGTCTCATGTTTTGATGTTTTTGTTGGCGAGTGGTCTGGATAATTCTATATAAGTCTCATGTTTTGATGTTTTTGTTGGTGAGTGGTCTGGATGAGTTTAAACAAGTCTCGTGTTTTGATTTTTTGTTGTTGGTGGTGAGTGGTCTGGATGATTCTATACAAGTATCATGTTTTTGATGTTTTTGTTGGTGAGTGGTCTGGATGATTCTATACAAGTCTTATGTTTTTATTTTTTTGTCGGTGAGTGGTCTGGATGATTCAATACGAGTCTCATGTTTTTATTTTGTTTGTTTGTTGGTGAGTGGTATGGATGATTCTATACAAGTCTCATGTTTTTGATGTTTTTGTTGATGAGTGGTCAGGATGATTCTATACAAGTCTTATGTTTTTATTTTTTTGTCGGTGAGTGGTCTGGATGATTCTATACAAGTCTCATGTTTTTTGATGTTTTTGTTGGTGAGTGGTCTGGATGAGTTTATACAAGTCTCATGTTTTGATTTTTTGTTGTTGTTGGTGAGTGGTCTGGATGATTCAATACAAGTCTCATGTTTTGATGTTTTTGTTGACGAGTGGTCTGGATGATTCTATACAAGTCTCATGTTTTTATTTTTTTTTTGTTGGTGAGTGGTCTGGATGATTTTTATACAAGTCTCATGTTTTTGATGTTTTTGTTGGTGAGTGATCTGGATGATTCTATACAAGTCGCATGTTTTGATGTTTTTGTTGGTGAGTGGTCTGGATGATTCTATACAAGTCTCATGTTTCTGATGTTTTTGTTGGTGAGTGGTCTGGATGATTCTATACAAGTCTCATGTTTCTGATGTTTTTGTTGGTGAGTGGTCTGGATGATTCTATACAAGTCTCATGTTTTTATTTTTTTTTGCTGGTGAGTGGTCTGGATGATTCTATACATTGTTCATGTTTTGATGTTTTATTGAATTTGGATTTGTCGTGAATGTGAGAATTCTGAAGTCCAGCTCGCAAGACGATGTTGGTGAGTGTTCTGGATGATTCTATACAGTGTTCATGTTTTGATTTTTTAATGAATTGTGCATTGGTACTGATTGTGAGAATTTTGAAGTCCATTTTGTAGTCCAACTCGCAAGACTATGTTGGTTAGTGCTCTGGATGATTCTATACAGCTGTCATACATTGATGTTTTAATGAATTTTTGCATTGTTCCTGAATGTGAGAATTGTGTAGACCAACTCGCAAGACGATGTTGGTGAGTGCTTTAGATTCTTTTCAATTTATGTAGGATGAGCTGTGACACTAACCATAACCTATGGGTCTTTTGAGTGAAATGTTTGTTTTTCTTCACGCTTTATTTTTAAAACCTCTCTACGATATGCGTTAGTTACAACCCATTATGAGTATTGGGGTAGTAGGTGATAGTGGTCAACCTTAACAACAATCCCCCCTCCGCCTCCGATTAAAAAAAAATGAAAATAACACTTTTTAATCAATCATAATCTCTCTTCTTCCCCTCCTCTCTGTCTCTGTCTCTCTCTGTCCATCTCTCGCCTGCGCTACTTCTCTCTTTCTGATGTTCTCTATCTCTCTTTTTCCCTCTCTCTCTATCTCTCTCTTTCTCTCTCTCTCTCTCTCTCTCTCTCTCTCTCTCTCTCTCTTTCGCTCTCCCTCTCTCCCCTCCCTCTTTCTCTCATCCCAAAGTGCCCCACCAGGAAATCCTGCATTACAGTTTTATGAAAACACTACCTGAAAACACTACCTGAAAACGCTACCTTTAAGGATCACTAATTAATCAAAGATAATTGTAACAACAATTTAATCCTTATTTCCCCTCAGTGCCGTACAGGGAAATCCCGCAGTACAGCCAGCGGCGGCAGGCGGGCGGTTCCCTGACGCCGTCTCTCCGCGCCCTGATCCGCTTCCGCAGCGACCCGCGCGTCAACTGGGCCGGTCTGCGGCAAGGGGACGACGCCCGCTCCCCGTCCTCGACCACGTCCTCGTCCATGTCGCCAAGCAGGTGGCGGGGCGGGGGCCAGAACGGGCCCGTGCCCATGATGGACTCGGACTCGGCCTGCTCCGTCAGCGTCTCCAGTACTGGTTCAGGTCAGTGTCAGTGTGGACGGATGGATGGATGTTTTAGAGGGCCTTGGGTTGAGGGAAAATAGAGATAGTGAAATGACAGTAGGACAATTATAAGAATGATAACATCGTTAATAGCAAAAACAATAATCGCAACAACAGCAGCAACAGCAGCAACAACAACAACAACAGCAACAACAACAACAACAACAACAACAACAACAACAAGTAAATAAATAATTAACAAATTAAAAACAAAACAAAATAAAAACAAACATAAAACAAAAAAAAAAACCAAAACAAAAAGAAACGAACAAACACACCCAACAAAAAAAAAACAACACTGCACCATCACCATGAACCATAACAAGCACACAGCATTTTCAAAAACAGCAATAACAGGACCATCTGCTCCGTGAGTCTCAAGTACTGGCTCAAGAAAAGTGTGAGTGTATGAGTAGAGGTAGTGAGTGGTCTTTGGTTAGGAAAATACTTAAATAACAATAAGACCTCAAGAAAAAACAACAGCGTTGTTAATAACACCCCCTAAAACAACAACAACAGTTACAACAACAACAACAACAACAGTAACAACAACAACAACAACAACAACAACAACAACAACAGCAACAACAACAACAACAACATGGCATCATCACTAACAAACAAACAAACACAATAAACATTTCTCTATCTCGTTCTTTGTTTATCCTTAGTCTTTCTTTGTGTCTTGTATTCCTATAAACGACAAAGACGTTGCCTAAAATATGACAACATTTAATTTTGCTGGTTTTAGCGTCTTTATCCCGATTTGGTCTATCTGTCTGTAGGCTTTTCACAAGACGTCTACATTTTTTACACTCAGTAAATGTATTCCCCCTAACAAAACCAAACTCGCTTCCTCTTTGTGAACACAATCATGGCAATTAAAGACAAAGTTTTTACGTGAGTGTAATTTGCTTCTTGAAACTAAATATAACGCCATTAATTTCTGTTTCGTGTCTAACTGATTTGCGTCTCTTGAATAAATTATTCTTCTTACCCATAAAGAACAGAGATATATTCCAAGCAAACTCCAGGTTTTTCGATCAGTGAGCTTAATGGATGATAATATGATAACATTCACATTAAATTATGTACAAAATAATGTAATTCCAACCTCCAGTCCCTTCACAAATTAGAACCGTATTCAAAAATCTTTACTAGAATCATGCGTAGATTTTGTAAATGCCAACGGATCTATAAAATAATATCAGCAGAGCTAAAGACGGAAACTGTGCCTAAAACAAGTCTGCTTTTTGGCTATTACGATAATTATAGCGCTTCAGAAAAGATGGTACAAAGTAGTTACAGACTTAATTTAACAGGACAATGCTAGCGAGATTTATTAGATAAACGTGAAATAATGACTTAAATGTTCTCACGAACTTGGTATTTATTGTTTTGACTTTAAAACCTGAGGGGGCGAACTGGTTCAGGTAACAGAACGTTGGTATCCCGATCTAGAGGTCCCTGGTTCGGAACCCACGGTCGGTAAAAAGAAAATTGGTCCCATTTCGTCCAGTACTGGTTGGGTCGGTGTCAGTATATATTATGAATGGCTGATACCGGAGTCATGGTATCCCCCAGTGTCTCTGTGTGGCAGAACATAAAATTATGAGACGTTTGTCTTGGGACTCGACCACAATATAACTTATGTTGCACTGCCGTTGGACGCTAACCAAAACAACAACAACAACAACAACAACAAAATACACAAACAAAAAGCCTCCAAATCCTGAGAGTTGGAGACTGTCGGAAAACTCATACAATCATACTGAGCCCTGCATAAACCATCCTTTACGGAATTTTGAGAACATTTTTTTTTATTGCATCCTCTCTGTTTCCTAAGGAATCATAGCGGCATTACATGTAGAAGAAAATATTTTGTCATAATCATTTTTAACTTTTCGATTTTTTGTGTGTTCAACATTATAATTATGAAAGTTATTTTTCTGATAATTTTACATGTACATGCACAATTATTTAACAATTAAATTATTTCAATTTAACTAAGTTATTACTTTGCTGAACCCAAGCAAGGCTTCCAAAATAAAAGGCAAATTAAAGAAAAACATTGTAGTATAAGAGTGAAAGTGAGGTTGCGCACCTATTGTTTCTAGATAGAAATATAACTTCCTCGATCTTTTACGAATCTTCAAAACTATCTAAAAAAGTAGTGCCCAGACACATAGAGCAGTTCACATTAATAAAGAAATTTTAAACTATTTTTACTTCGTTCAAATCGATGACTTTACCGTCTATATTTGTAAGCCATAGTGTTAAGCAATTTGAGATGGGAAAATTGAGATACATTTTTATATTTTATGTGCCAGGTACGGGCAATAGTGACATGGCACCTTACAACGGGCGTCAGGGAAATGGCAGAGGAGGATACATCCAAGGCATAGTCCGCAGAGGTAAGAGAGATAACTCTTCTTTCCAAGACTAGAATGTACACTAATGTATTTGCTCTCTTCTTTTGTGTTTGTTTAAGTATACATACTTGTATTATAAAACGCACTAATGTTCTTCCTTAAAATATATTTCACTAAAAGAACACAATGAACTACTTTTGAACGTAACATCAAAATTTTCATATAATATTTGTCATGATAAATTAGACTTGCGAAAAAAATAAAATAAAATATTCTTAGGTTTTTACTGACAGAAAATTGCTCCTCTCTTTTTTGTGTGTGGGCCTATATTAGATAATTTTAAAAATTTCAGTTTCTGTTGAGAGAAAACAACTAAGGTATTTCTCATTTGGCAGATTTATGGAATGTTTTTTTTCCCTCTATTTGTAGATTCCAAACCCTGACCTCTCTATAAGTATAATGTAATCGGACAACACTATAACATTTTTTGCTCTCTCTCTCTCTCTCTCTCTCTCTCTCTCTCTCTCTCTAGAAAGTTCAACCAGTCTTTTTTTGTTTCTGTGGTAACCGTTAACCATAATAGCCTAGTTTTTTTATGCTGGACGTAAAGAAAAAACATGAGTTAATTCTGTAGACAAATGAAATAGCCATACTATGAGAACCATTATGGCGTTTTGAAAAAAAAAATATTTTACTAGGAAAATAAGGTTTGTACTGAATGTTTTTTGCTTTCATTTTCCAGCTGGCTCAATGGGCGACGTAAACCTGGTAGGGGCGAGAAACCAAAGAAACACCTTGGCTACTCTGGTGCGCGTCGACAGGTAAGAGTTTTCTCCCTTGTCCCTTAAAGTCTGAGTAACACTACTTTCGCTTTTGTCCCTTTGTTTGAAATCTCTTCATGGTCGTCTGTCTGTGTTCTATTTCGTTATGTTTATTTGTTTGTCGGAGTATGTTTTATTTAAGGCTTTGTATCAACGCATGTGTAGATACATATTTATGACATGATATTCACGCTGTCTCGTACACGTTAAAATATTTTTTATTGTATTTTTTATCGATAATTTTACAACATGCTAGTAATTGTTGCAGGAACTGCAAAAATTAAGTATCTTTTCCTATAATACTGTATACAAAAAAAGCCACATTGTCATTATTATAACTAATAACAAAAAGTAACATTAAAATGTAGGGCCTCTTTACGTTGTCTGAGAAGAGAGAGAGAAAGAGAGAGAGAGAGAGAGAGAGAGAGAGAGAGAGAGAGAGAGAGAGAGAGAGAGAGAGACAGACAGACAGACAGACAGACAGACAGACAGACAGACAGACAGACAGACAGACGAACAGACAGACAGACAGACAGTTAGGCAGGTAGGCAGACAGACAGAGACAGAGACAGACAAACAGACAGACAGACAGACAAACAGACAGGCAGACAGGCAGACAGACAGACAGACAGACAGACGGTGCAACAAACAGAACAGTGAGGAAAGTAAATCAATATGGCTATCTTCACTTCGAAATCAATTTCTGAATTTTACCTTCTCCGAATCTTTTTTTTTTCCTTTTCGTAACAGTGTCCCCCTCAATTCGTAAAAAGAATTAAAGAAAGCCAGAGCTCTAACCTGTCTGATCAAAGACCAAACACAAAAGACTGTCGTCTTTAGTTTTCATTCGTGTCACATTATTCAGACAAGCATAAGACATGGAGGATTCCGCATGATCGGATTTTGGGTTTAATGTGGGGTTGGGAAAATGGACTCTGGAGGCTACCCAAAATAACAACAAAGTCAAATAATCGAATCAACAATAATAACAACAACAACAACAAAATAACAACAAAGTCAAAGAATCGAATCAACAACAACAACAAAAACAACAACAACAACAACAACAACAACAACAACAACAAAAACAACAACAACAACAACAACGACAACAACAACGACAAAAGAACTTTCATCTTCATAAGTCCCATTATTATGTACTTTGTATTCGGTAATGGTTGCTATTATCCATGTCATTGACAATTACAAGAGGAAAGCGAAAAAAAAAACACCCCACAACAAACACACACACACACACAAAATAAAAAAACAAAACAACAACAAAAACCAACAACAACCCCCCTCTCCCCTTGAAAATTGTATGATTTGATTTTAAAATTTCCTATTAAAATGAAATTTGACCTCGTTTTAATTTTTACGCAATGTCGTGCCAAAGGCACATAAAAATCGGCTGAGAGAGGCTTAATCATTTTATGACATTGCTTTTGTGGCTGTTTTTCTTTTCGGTCGCAGTCATCTCGGGCTGGATGACATTAATATCAACACCTTAGACCTTCCGTTTGGAAACGGTGCGGGCCTNCTGGTGGGGGGGGGGGGGGGGGGGGGGGGGCGAACTGGTTCAAATGGTAGATCGTTGGTCGAATGGAAGGTCCGCGGTGTCGAATACGATGGGTGGGATAGGTCAAAAATGTATAATATGTCCAATTTCGTCTCCTACTGGTTCGGTCATTTTCAGGTTAATGTGACCGGCTGAGACAGGTCTCCCCGCTCTGTCTCGTATGTGGCAGCACGTAAAACTGTCAGACGCCAGTCTTGGATCCCGTCCACAATATAGCCTATATACTATATAGTTCTGACGTTTGACGTTATGCAACAACCCAACCCAACCTTTGGTTTCTTCGAGGAGCCGCCTTTTAGGGTCTGTTTAGTGTTCACATGATAAACATCAAACACCTTAGACCCTTCACTGTACCGTGCTAGACATTTTCACTCCCTTTATCTTATGCAATATGGCGTATGTTGTCATTGTAGTGTTATCGTTCGACAGTAAGCAACCAACTCAACTCAACACTTTATCTAAAAAAAATCAACTATTGTTTACGTTTATTCCTCTTAAGGGGAGGAATAGAAAAAATAACGTAAATTCATTGGTTTACGACTGGTATTAAAATCATTGTCACCATGATACGTCCAGATTTTTTTGCTCATAAAATTGTTTGAATAGATAAACTGCCTGAGCGCACTATATTATTGATGTTCATAATTTCGCTTTATCTTTCACTTGCAAAGATCATGCGCCATTTATACAAGAAGGTGGCATCTAAGGTCACATATATGTTGCTACGCCGAGATAAATATGGAATGTAGCCTAGGAAGGGCTACAGTAAACACTCTTTTATCAGAACGGGTTAAATAAACAAGTCATCCCATTTTATTAGGAAACGCCGCAAGAATGATGGTACGAGCGACATGGCTTGATTAAACAGAACCTCAAATGTTAGGTATAACATTATGAAAGATGAAACAGGTAGGAAATAGAATTTTTTTTTACCCTGCGGCTTTTAATTTGGAAAAAAAAACTGCCGCAATTGGCAAAGCTTCGCTCTTCATTTCGGAAGGTTCTTTGTTCGAAACCCCACGATCGGTTAAATTTTTATTTGTTCAATTTCGTTCCCTATTGGTTGGGTCATTGTCACTATTATGTGACCGTCTGAGACATGAGTCAGGCTATGCCTGCAATGCCTATTTGGAACACCATGCAAAACTATCAGACGCTAGTCTAGATACTCATCTACAATATAGCCTATATTGTGCTTACATTGGACGTTAAGCAACAAAGTCACACCGACCCTTTAATTTCACTGTGTCAGCCTTTTACGTATTAACTCAATCAAAGCTGGCTTGATGTGACATTTAATGGAATATCCCTTTTTAATTCTTTGTCGAGTATCACAGACCATAGAATAATGATGTTATTCTTAGAAATTTGTGCAAGTTGTACGTTATCTCTATCCCCAAGTCTTTTCCCCACTTTTGGATAAATCCCCCCCTCCCTTTTTAATCTCCTCTCTGTCTCTTTCTCAGTCTTTCTCTATCTCTATCAGTCAGTCAGTCAGTCTGCCCTCTGTCTGTCTCTACCTTTCTCTGTCTCTATCGCTGACTCTCTGTCTCTGTCTTTGTCTCTCTCTTTCTCTCTCTTTGTTCTCTCTCTCTCTCTCTCTCTCTCTCTCGCTCTCTCTCTCTCTCTCTCTCTCTCTCTGCCTGTCAGTCTGTTTATCTGTCTTTCTCTGTCTCTGTCGCTGACTGTCTCTGTCTCTGTCTAGGTCTCTGTCTCTCTCTCTCTTTTGAATGTTAAGTACATATACATGCCCCCTTACCCACCACTGCCAGCCTATGTGCATATCCCTGTTTTTGTTGATTGCCTGCGCTGCCAGCAATGCATTTTTTTTCTCATTTTTCAACCTCTCCCGTTTTTACAAAAATAATTATAATAATCAGGTGCCTAGCATGATACAAATTTAGTTTGATATAATTAATACAAAAAAAGGGGGGGGGGAGGGGGGGACACATAACATATAACAATGCGTATCTGCGCATTGAATTAAAATACTTTAATTAAAATGTGAAGCTTACTATAACTACACCTACTGCGCTAATGTTAGAAGAAACTAGAAAATAAGAATAAAATTAAGCACGAATGCCAATGCATATCAGACATTATGTCCAATGTTGTTTCTCACTATGAGTTACATGGGACATCTCTACCGTATTTATTGTTACAGTGTGACACACATGAAGACCCTTCAGTGTTAATTAAGCTTTTCCCTCGTTCAGTCATGCCCCTGTCCTTGCCAAAGATTAAATTTTGGAAACAATTTTAGCATGACCTGACCGGTATTATAAGATACTTATGGACCAAAGAATTAAAGAACTAAAGAACTAAATTACCTGATAAAAGTAGCATAACATAAATATCCCCGGTAATAAAAAAAAACCTGTCCTGATTATAGCTCCTGATTAAGGTTATTAAAGCCAAAAATTTAATAAAGATATGAGTAAAATAATGAATAGCGATAGAAACAAATGGATAGATACACAAATAAAAAAAACAACTCAATTAGCTATAATAGTAGATACCGTTTCATAATTATGTTACATCAGACCAATCATACTGTTATAAGAGTCAAATTTAGTTTATCTCCATTTTAAGTGTGTGTTCCTTGACCTTTTTTGTGCTATCCATTTTCGACATATTGATCACTGTCATGTGTGATAGTTCAATCTTTGAACGTAATTTCTGACTTGACTTTGAGGGCTTTCTTGGAGGGTCATGATCATGAGTGTCTATTGTGAAGTAGTTGAGTAGTTGAGTTGGTTTAACGTCCAACATCAGCACTATATAGACCATACTGTGGACGGATCCCAAGACTGACATCTGGCAATTTTATTTGCTGCCACACACGAGACAGGGCTGCACGAGACAGGGCTGGGAAACCATGACTCCTGTCTCAGACAGTCACATTAAACTGACACCGACCCAACCAGTAGGCCTCGAACCTCGAACCTTTTGCGCCGGAAGCGGATGTTCTACCCCAGGGCCACCAACATATATTAATGCGTATCTGCGCAATGAATTAAAATATTTTAATTAAAAAGTGAAAATCACTATAGGAACATCCAGTGCAGTTATTTAGTGGTAACTAGAAAATAAGAATAAAATTAAGTACGAATGCCAATGCGTATCAGTCCAATGTTGTTTCTCACTATGAGTTACATGGGACATCGCTACCGTATTTATTGTTACAGTGTGACACACATGAAGACCCTTGAGTGTTAATTAAGCTTTTCCCTGGTTCAGTCATGGCCCTGTCCTTGCCAAAGATTACATTTTGGAAACCTTTTTAGCATGACCTGACCGGTATTAGATACTTAAGGACTAAAGAATTAAAGAACTAAAGAACTAAATTACCTGATAAAAGTAGCATAATATAAATAACCCCGGTAATAAAAAAAAAACCTGTCGTGATTATAGCTCCTGATTAAGATTATTAAAGGCCAAAATTTTAAAAAGATTATGGGTAAAATAATGAATCGCAATAGAAATATATAGATAGATACACAAATAAAAAAAACAAACAAACTCAGTTAGCCATAATAGTAGATATCGTTTTATAATTATGTTACATCAGAACAATCATACCGTTATAAAAGAGTCAAATTTAGTTTATCTCCATTTTAAGTGTGTGTTCCTTGACCTTTTTTGTGCTATCCATTTTTGACATATTGATCAGTGTCATGTGTGATAGTTCAATGTTTGACCCTAATTTCTGACTTGACTTTGAAGGCATTCTTGCAGGGTTATGATCATAAGTGTTCACCGTGAAGTAATTGAGTAGTTGAGTTGGTTTAACGTCCAACATCAATACTATATGGGCTATATTGTGGACGGGCCCCAAGACTGACGTCTGACAATTTTATGTGCTGCCACACACGAGACAGAGCGGGGATACCACGACTACTGTCTCAGCTGGTCAATTTAAATTGGCACCGATCCAACCAGTAGGGAGCGAAACCGCCAGGCCTCGAACCTGGACATTTGCCTCGGAAGCCGATGTTCTACCCCCCCACCCTCTGTCCACAGTGAATCAGAGCAAACAAACAAACAAAAACTGACACTTTAGTACAACATGGCAACACAATGCTCTGTCCCAATTCTGACTTGCTTAAGATGACACCAAAAGCAGTAGTACTAGTAGTATCGTATGGATACACCTCTACATTTCGCTTGTCAATCCAAGATGTCAGCCTTTCGCCTCTCCATGCCCCACCCTCCACAAAAATTGTGACACCGAAGGTTATAAAGGCACATTGAAAAATAGTATGTGTGTGTCTTTTGTGTCTTTGTGGAGAAAGCGAGGAAAAGATATAAACAAACCAAAAAAAAAAAAAAGGGGGGGGGGGGAGGGCTGGGCGCGCCTGATTTAATAATTATTCCATTTGTTGTTTTATTTTCGTTCTTGATGGTTTTTTCCTTTCGCGTAAGCTTTCACTATTCGCATCTTGTGCGGTTAGCAGAAACGTTCACGCTCAAAACTTTCTCTGTCCTTGGTTTTAGAAGTAGGAGATACTAAAGAGAATTAAAGAAATTCGTTTTTGGTTTCCAATTATCTACCACACCACTTACTTGATCGGGCCAAATGTTGGTATCAACTTGAACTACAGTGTAGCTGATAGAGGTAGAGAATACCATGGATCATGGAATGGTCCTTTGGCCCAGACTGATAAATATACTATACTATTAAAGGTACATAGCGTTTTGGTTTATTATCAAATATTAAGAGTTTAGGAGTTTATCAACATTGGAGGGTTATTAACTGATAAGGAATGGAATAAATATCATCTATCCCTTTTTATGAACTTGGCAAGCCAGTAGATATAAGCACTAGAAAACATTTGGTTCATTAAGATTTCGATAGCGGATTTCGACATAACTTTTCTTGTCATTGGGTTTTGTTTTGTTCTCTATACATGTATTAAGATCATAGTAAAATTATAGCCAAGCGCTTCGATTCCGTTTTATCATTTTGCACTTTTTCTTTTTTCTTTTCTACTTCTTTTTTTTTTTTTAAAGGAAAAGGCAAGAATCTTTCGTCAAAGTAAACTGTAAATATATTGAAGGCTTAACTCTCCATAAAGCAGTTTTGTAAATTTTGACTCCCTATTTTAAAGATAAATTATAAAGAAAAAAATCCACCACCAGTGTGCGATAAACCTTCTTCAGTACTTTATAAAATGAATAAAGAATGGGGAAAGCCCAACATTCCTAATTTCAATGGCCGCATTGAGGAAACGTAGACATTGGGAGAAAAATATAAACAAAGTTTAAGCTGAATGCAAATGAATGGGACTGAAACACACACCCAGCAGCTGTTAACGGAGGCATCGCGAAAACGAGGTCCATTGCGAAAACCGAGACGATAGGTTAACGCTACTACTCCGGCGTCCAATCATAGCGCAGCACTTATCTATCTATCTATCTATCTATCTATCTATCTATTTCTCTCTCTCTCGATCTATCTATCTACTTATCTATCTATACATCTATCCAGTATCTATTAAACATGGCATCGACGAAGCTTTAAAAGGCCCATGGGGAGACCGAACCACGTAAACACCAAAAGGCACGCCAAAAAAGCGACCCATTGTTGGCTTACGTGCGGGTGACTCATGGCAAAATAACGCAAACCTCGCCCTGCGTATCGGAATGCACGAGATTGATTATAAAATTAATTAAAAAAAAAATTAAAGATAAGATTTAACTATGCATGCGCTTACTCCTTTAGTACAGTCTTTGAAATCCACATGACATTGGGATTTTCCGATCGCCCGTTGGCTCCGAATGGCCTCGAAAGTGCAAGAAAGTGCTGCGCTATGATTGGACGCCGGAGTAGATAGATAGACAACAGACAGACAGACATATAGGTAGGTGGATGATTGGATAGGTAGATAGCTAGATAGTTAACTAGCTAGATAGATAGATGAATAAAGAGATATTTATGGGATGAGAGATATATACATAGCAAGTGAAGTACGAAGACAGGTAGCTGGGATGGGTGTGATATCGAATGATTAAGATAGAAATGCTTTGATTGTAACATGGCGAGACGAACCGACAAGGTTCTACAAAAAGAGGGAGAAGAGAAAATTAAAGTAACTTAGCAAACCCGGATCTTATCCTTCCTCTGTCATTTGACACGCTAGTGTATAAATTAAATTAATTCGGTCATGGAGCTGGAACATGAATTCTACTGTCTAACAATCTTCAGAGTATTTGGCATGTTTAATATGTATCAGTCTATGTCTCTCTTTATATCTGTCTCTTTGTCTTTGTCTCTATTTGCATATGTCTGTCTCTCTATCTGTCTGACTGTCTGACTGTCTCTCTCTCTCACTCTCTCTCTCTCTCTCTCTCTCTCTCTCTGTTAATCTATCTATCTATCTATCTATCTATCTATCTATCTATCTATCTATCTATCTATCTATCTATCTATCTATCTATCTATCTATCTGTCTGTCTGTCTGTCTGTCTGTCTGTCTGTCTGTCCTGTCTGCCTGTCTATCTGTCTGTCTGTCTGTCTGTCTGTCTGTCTATCTCTGTCTCCGTCTCTCTGTTTGTCTCTCTATCTCTGTTTGTCTACGTCTCTTTCTCTGTCCCTCTGTCTATCTTTGTCTCTATCTGTCTGTATATCTGTGTGTCTATATATCTGTCCGTATGTCTGTTTTTCTATATATCTGTCTGTTTGTCTTCTGTCTCTCTTACTCTTTCTCTCTCCCTATCTCCCTCTCTCTCTCTCTGTGTCTCTCCTTAGCTTTTACCAGTACCCTATTACCCTTTGACAACTCCTTTGCCTTCTCACATTTCTTACCTATTATGCATGTCTTATTCCTTAGAAGTCTCAGTTTTAGTGGTTAATCTCCTCGATCCCCAGTCATAAACTGTATTAAGATAATTTTTATGGGCACAATATAGCCGTTACTATGCTGACAAGCCTTAATAAAACAAACTCTACCCCCCCTCTCTCTCTATCACTCTCTCTCTCTCTCTCTCTGTCTCTGTCTCTCTCTCTCCCCTCCCCCTCTCCTCTCTGATTGCCACACATTACAATTCTGGACATCAGACTCCAAAGCCCTGCCTTTCCTGGTCGTTAGATGAAGGCACAAAGTCGTGTACATGTATGAAGGTGTTGCTATGATTTATTATCTCCAAGGTCCTCAGTTATACTTACATCTTCATTGTCCTTCCTTTCGTTTTGATGGATTAGGGCATGCATTCGTTTCTATCTTGACTCAGTTGACTGTGCCAATTAGTCTTGCTCGGTCTTGTGACAATGCTCTGACAACTAAAGCGTTTTGGGTATGGCTTTAATGTGTGTAGATCATGCGTAGTCGCGCATTGTTAGCTCAGATTTAGCTTAGCTTTTTTAAATGTAAAAAGTAAGATGTGAGAGGGAGAGATAAAGGGGTAGATAACTAAAGATAAGATAGGCAAAGAGGAAGAGAGAGAGAGAGAGAGTGAGAGAGAGAGAGAGAGAGAGAGAGAGAGGGAGAGAGAGAAGAGATGAGGCATCTACAAAGAGAGAAGGAGAGATTCTCTGGTTTTCATTCAGAGGGGTGTATATGCGTAAACATTGAAGATAGAAAATGGACAAATGGATTTTGTTAAATTAAATTACAAACAAGTGGATAAAATAAATAAATAAATTATGAATGAAAAGATAGGCAGATGAGATATGAGGGAGTATGGAAAAGTGAGATAGTTTACAATCATGTTCTTATTAGTAAGAAACGACTTGAGCTGTCAACAACAGCGTGACATGTAAAAATCATAGTCATTTACTTTTGATCAAATAGCATTGTCACTTAAAATATTTATCAGTCTTCTATGTTTACTATGTTCAACATCTTACTTATCATCGCAATAACGTGAAAGTGGAAAAAAATAGACTGCAATCCTAAAGGAAACTAATAAACAAAACAACAGTCGATAAAGTTGGTCAGACTTGTGATTAGGATTTCTTAGTCTAGACGCTACTATACTACTAAACGCCATTTAAAATGCACCCCGTCTGTTACACATTAAATTACGCTTCCAAGATAAGCCCAAGATAAACAGAGACTTAGTAAATCTACATCACCGTATGTTGTATAATAATGCCGGAGTTAAACGCATTGCCTGGAAGGATTACATGTACTTGTATTTCATCTGCGTTTTCTTGGTGGGTGACATCAACTGTCTAGCATTACGCCACACACCGCTTGGATTTTTCAATCTTAGTTTTATGATCTCTTATCTGCCCCAAGCTGCAATATGATAGGACTGCTGGATCCCAGTGTGCCGTCTCTAGATATCTAGATCATTCTCCATTCTCTCTCTCTCTCTCTCTCTCTCTCTCTCTCTCTCTCTCTTTCTCCACCCCATCGGAATAGTGCCTTATCAGAAATAAACAAGCCCTCTCTCTACCAGACCGGGCATTGTTTTTGAACCACGGAATGCTTTCAAATACTTTTAACAACGATCACTGTTCTCGATGTTTTCCTCCATTAGAGTAAACTTTCAGGCTAGCAAGAATAAAGATTTATGAACAGGCCAGGGGTGCAAATAATAAATGATTTGGAGGAAAAAAAAAGAAAAAGTGTTAAAGAGAGGGAAGTTTGGAAAAAAGGAAACAAAAGGGTGGAGGAGAAGGAGGAGGTTAAGATAAAGATGAGAAGTACTTTTCTATCAAGTAGGCGCATGAGGTAAAGGGACAGATGAAGAAAAGAAGGTGAGGAGACAAATGAGAACATTGTGAATTACAGAGAATACATAGTAAAAAGGAAACAATGGGGAAAAAAGGTTCAGGATGATGCATAAGGATTTGTAGGAAGCTAGACGAATGCGAGGAGACGATGTAAACTAGATATAAGAAATTGGCAAAATTATGAAAATTATAGGAGATATCCCAAAAAATCCAGATTAGTATTTTTTTTCCAGTACATAATTATTCCTTTTAAATGTTCTTTTTTGGAAAAGATTAACACTTGAATTTTAATCGACCTTAAAAACTCCTAGGAAACCTGAAAATATTTTCTGCCACAATACGTAATAGTGTGCACCATGCGAACTTTGACCGCAAAGGGTTACATATAGCATGAAGATAAAGCCCATTTCCGCGGCCACATAAGCTGCCAGGTCTTTGCCTAGTTTAAGCAAATAATTGTATGGGGATTGAAACTTGGTAGTTCATGACTGCATTAGCGCAGTTCTAGCTTAGCTAGGGGACTTGGGACTTGTAGACACTTTCCCTCTATTTTTGGAGTTACCTTGGTGCATTGTATAACCTTAATAAAAAGAAAACATTAATAAAAACCTACATGAACCTTAGACAACTGATTGATTATTGTTGAGTTGGGTTAACGTCCAACATCAGCACTATATAGGCTATATTGTGGACGAGCCCCAAGACTAACGTCTGACAATTTTATGTGCCGCCACAGGGCGGGGATACCATGACTCCTGTCTCAGTCAGTCACATTAAACTGACACCGACCCAACCAGCAGGGAGCGAAATTGCCAGGGCCCGAACCTAGACCTTTTGCGTCGGAAGCCAACGTTCTACCCCAGTGCCACCGCGCCCCCTCTTAGACAATAGGAGAGCGCTATCATTAATGACATTAGAAGTATACATTTCGAGAATCGGGCATTGGCATAAAATTTGAAGTGCCTCTTTATGGACTAGGCCTAGCTGACGTCAATGGACCCTTTTGCCATTTAAATTGCATTCTTAGTAAGATCATTTCAAAATTCAAGTTCCCGTTCTCCTCAGTTGACACTATACTACTAGAAAGCACATTCCTAAATGATAAGCACATAAGCCGCATTGCGTTGTGTTATCTGTGTTGTTGTCGTCCTCTTCTTATCTTTTTTAATTCATCTTTTTTTTTTTTTCGAACTGCATAACTCACCATTATTATATGCATGGCATTCATTATAGGCTGGGCTAGCCTGTTCTCATAATGTTCGGGTCGTGAAATCCTTGTTCAAAGACTCTAAGGGCGAATTATTATCCGTGTCACGCCCAATCTCATGCGATAGCTGGCTCGGACTTGACACATTGAACTCCTTCCTGCATTCCGACCCCCCCCCCCACC
>RQTK01000296.1:96336-175651 GCA_003991915.1 Elysia chlorotica
TTCCCCCCACCCCACCCCCTTTACATGCTTTTTTCTCTACCTTCGTTGTTGTTCTGAAAAACACGTTTATTATGTTCCTCTCACACAAAAAACCGATTCTTGCCCAAGAAGCGTAGATTAGAACAAATTCCATTCGGGGCAACTCTTGAAAAAAATGTTGAACTCTTGGTCCTGGAGGAGTCTTACAAATCCTTGAGCAAACAGTTGTAATGCCACCGCCTTTATTTTTCTTCTTTCTTTGGCCAACGATTGAATTTGCTTGGGTTGGGTAGGGACATGGTTTTTTATCTTAAGTCATGATAAAAGGACTATAATCATAAAGTTAATCGTGTTATTTTTGTCATTTGTGTGGATATAGTGTAAGCTCTTTCTCTCCTCTCTCTGTCTCTCTATCTCTGTCTGTCTGCCTGTCGTGTTATTTTTGTCAATTGTGTGAATATAGTGTAAGCATTCTACCATATCACAGGATCTTTGGGTATTATAATTGTGATATGTATGTAATTATTATATCAAAAATTTTATGCAGATAATGTTCCAATTTGTAAGGGTAATTCTCTGTCTGCAGTTCAAAGGTCTTTTGGCCAGGATGAGTGAGACAGGAGCCATGGTATTCCTTTACTATCCCTAAGTATTTTAATTGAATTATCTGGGATCCGTCCACTATATATCCTATGTAGTGTTAACTTTGGGCGCTTAGCAACAAACAAGCAATGAAACCACCGAAACTTTAATAACATAGCAATATTTTTAATGTGGGTGCAATTGTTTAAAGGTAGACCACGGCTTCTAATCACGAGGTAGCGGGTTTGATCTCTACTATCTTGTTGGGTCGGCGTGTCTGTATAATAATATGAATGAAAAATTAAGGGGAATCCAGCAATACGTCTCTGTATAAAATCTTTCTTGATACCCAGGTTAACGTTAAACTGGTAGAAGAGAGCCCATTATATCTCCTTCGACTAAAAGAATAATTCATAAATTTATATTTTATTGTTCCTACTCGAAGCATATATTTCGTGATCGATAAACAAAAGCAGGATCATTCGGAATTTGGCAGGAACCCAAATCAAATAGCAGTTTATATTCTGCCCCAATGTAAGGTCGTGTTTCCTCTCCTTAGATATGTTACGTGACAAATCATTCTTTATCAGAGGTTTTCTTATCTTGAGAAAGGAATATCGACCATTTTATCTTTTGTGATGGTTTATTATTGTGTCTAGATGCCCAAAACAAGACGTCAGGCACTGTTCCAGCAAGATATAAAAAAAAAAAACCCACAATAACCATTATTACTTTTACAGGTGTATATTTTTGTAAGTAGAGAGGTGAAAAAACCAGTCGTCTATTACTGAATTTAGTGTCCATTTGTCAAGGAGAATTGGTCAGTTTGTTCAATAAAAGGCAAGAAAGGAAGAGAGAAAGAGAGAGAGAGAGAGAGAGAGAGAGAGAGAGAGAGAGAGAGAGACCTTACTACAAAATAATTATATAATTGTATAAAAAAAAAGACTGTTCATGACTGAATGTATGCCTGCGAGAGTGTATGCGCATCAAAATGTTTACGTTAATTCTGTTCTATCATTTTCAAAGCAACTAATATCTCTTTACAAAACTATCTATGTCCTTGAGTGTATTTATGACGGAATAAAAACAATTGTTATGCTCTTTACTGTTGCGTCTGTACAGTGCCTTTATGATCTTTTTTTTTTTTTTATTGCGCCTACCTTTTGTTTATGTAAAGCTTGTCACGACCTTTTCTTATCTGTCAAATAAAATGTGCTTTTTTGTGCTGGAATTATAATTATATGATTCTTGTTGAAAATAAAGGATTCCCACCCTTCGAGCAAACAAACAAAAACAAAAACAGAAATAAATTCAATAAAATAAATAGGTTATATAGATATAAAGGTTAAACCAGTGGTATTACTCATCGTCTTCCCAGATTTTCATTTAATCGTCGCCATAATAGAAAACTCGTAAGGGCTGGCATGATGATTGTATTTCGTATTGTGTTGTACAGTGCTTTGGGCCTTATCGCTCCAATTCCTACCACATGACACGCATACACATTTTTTTTTCTAAATACAATTGTTTCTTTATAGGTCAACAAACAATGGCCTAAATTTAATTGGAGAGGTGTGTTGAAATCCTTTTTTTTCTGTTTTTGAAATTACATACAAACCATTAGAGAGGGAAAAGAGTAAAATTAATATTACGATGTTTGAAATAAAAAAAGAATTACTTATATAAATTGCTTATATATACCGTCCCTCCAAGAGAATGCCGAAGAAGGTCTTATTCATTTACATTTTATATGGATATTACGACGTATAAATCCCTTCCCCATATTTCGGAAAGAAGATCGTATTGCTTTGATGTGTCTGTTAAGAACATGTATTTTTATGCCGTATCTTTTGCGACTTTAAGGAAAGAGAGACCGCAGACCAAAACTCTCGCATCAACCTTATCTGTCTTGGGCGCATGAATCTGAACTTTTTTTTTTGCTGCTGTCTAATTATTTTACTATTGGCCATAATTGTTCGATGAAATGGAAGACGGGGCGACATTAATTTTTTGTGGAAACATAATAATCACTTTGCTACGGTTTGGACAAAAGTCATTTTAGTTACATGAGATATAATCAATTAAAAATATAGATGTATTTCCTTATTTCTGCCTGATTAAAGACACTTTTCTAGTTAGATAATAAAAAACCTCTTTGCCCATTTTTAATCTGAAAGTTTTGTTATACATATGTACACTTTATTTCACCTTTACAACGATATAATTATCACCTGCGTTTTGGCCTAAGCCTCAATTATGTCATAATCGGATCAGAGTGACGATTTAAGGGAAAAAGATGCATTAAAGTATCTGACTCATTGGAACGCTCAGTATCACCTGGAAAAGAAGAACTAGTACCATACCTCCATACATGGTCTGTAGACATTATTCGCACATCATCACCTAAAATAAATTAATTACGGACCACCCATGCTGAGAATGCACTCTGCTCAACGAGCCGCGTCCAAGCCGCATCTTGCAGGCTTTGGAAGACAAGTATGATTTGAGAAGCTTACAGAAATAAGTTCGTCTTCATTAATCGGTATGAGTCAAAGCATATCGATTAGCCAATATTTTACGATGTTAAAGCCCACGCCTTTTTCCTGTACTGCTATCAGTGTATTCTTTTTGTGAATGTATATAAACCAACAAGCGCACATTCACTTTGCACATCCCATGCTTTCTGTCTTTATCTATCCCTCATTTCTATCTATCCACATCTGTATCTGTTTCTGAGTCTCTCTATGCCTCTCTGTCTCTGTCTGTCTGTCTGTCTGTCTGTCTGTCTGTCTGTCTCTGTCTGTCTGTCTGTCTGTCTGTCTGTCTGTCTGTCTGTCTGTCTGTCTGTCTGTCTGTCTGTCTGTCTGTCTGTCTGTCTGTCTGTCTCTCTCTCTCTCTCTCTGTCTCTCTCTCTCTCTCTCTCTCTCTCTTCGATCCAACTCAATGTCTTCTTATTTTTTCATCAAAAACATGACTTTTTAAACTAACACAAATTCTGTATTTGTAATATCTCGCCATCGGGTTTGCCCGGAAGAAGACCAAACTCAAACAGAAAAAAAAGATAAAGGAAGAAGAGACAAGTAAATAACAACATTAACGACAAAAAACCCTATAAAAATCTCTACATAACTCTTTCAGCCACTCACTGACTGCCTAGCACCTGTATCATTGACTCGAGACAGTTTTGTACAGTGAATCGTTTTTATAACGGCCTACAGAAACTTTGCTCCAATCATCACGCACAGCACGCCATTTTGTCCCCTAAAAGCTACAAACAAACAAGGGTTAATATCACGGTGTATGATAGTTTCGATCCGGTCCTTTCAGAAAAGGAGAATGGAGAGAGATAGAGAGAGAGAGAGAGAGAGAGAGAGAGAGAGAGAGAGAGAAGAGAGAGAGAGAGAGAGAGAGAGAGAGAGAGAGAGAGAGAGAGAGAGAGATAGAGAGAGAGAGAGAGAGAGAGAGAGAGAGAGAGAGAGAGGGGGGGGGGGAAAGAAAATTCCCAGAGTATTGACAATAATCGGACAATATGATCGATGAGAGACGGGGATTGCGTGCAGCTGTGTTTTATTTTTCTTCTCTTGTTGTTGTTGCTTACCCTACAAGTAAAGGTGAGCAACTTTGCCTGCCCCGTCAGTTGAGATGTGAGTTCCTCCCTCACAACATCTGCGTTTCTGCCGCTATCACATCGCATCTGAAGGAATACACAATAATTTCATAGTCTTCGAGGACGCTCAGTGCATGTGAATACTTTTTCTGTGCGAATTTTTGTGGTATTTTCTGTGTGACTCTTTGTGGATTATAAAACAAAACGTTAATTACATGTAGTTCTTTTCATTTGGTGCATGAAAGGACAAAACATGTTCATGTAGTGTGGTTTATTGTTTTTTAGGTGATTGTTGTGTTGATTTGATTTAGCAGTGTCCTTTGAGTGATAATTGTCTAGATATATAACTTGCAAGGAAGCGGGTCGATTCTCATATGGAAAAATCATATAACATTAAAGCATTATTATTGCCCTGGTAATTTTTTATTTGGAATTGGCATTCATAGCTTTGCCTTGAAAGTGAAAGGGGAAAATCGTAGAGAGTAAGAAATGATTACCAGTAGGGTCTGTGAGATTTTTTGAAACAGAAGCCCGCATGAGTGTTTGTGGCCTTGTTTTGGAAGAAAAACAGGTTGTAACACCAGAAAAACGTCCATTTTAGGCATAGAAAATGTCGTAAAACCCTTTAAAATTTATTTCAGTTTTTGCTGATGAACTAATTAAATCTCGATTACTTCCCACCAAGAAACCAAATTTGTAACCCGCTGTTAGGCCATTTATATTTATGAAATCTGCAAAAACCTCAAGTCCTTCAAGTCATGATGTTATTTTATAATAAGTATAACAATCTTCGCATTAACGAAGAAACAAAATGTAGACCCACAGGCTTTTTGTTTGTTTTAAAAGAGTTGTGTAGTAGCAACAAGTATAAAAATCCCAAACCAAACTAATTTGCCAACTTTTATTAAGGTGATAAAATGGACTCAAGCCATTAGTCAAATTAATAATGAGCAATGTCTTTTTTTACTACCTAACCTACATACCATAGATTGTACGTGTGTTTTATTTCTCTTTTATACTGCTGGAAACATGCGCTGAAAATTATGTGCTGAACTGTCTTGTCCATGGATCAGATGTGTTATTTTTTTTAATCGTATAAGTAAGATTTCCTATAACAAAAGTATACAGCATCGGATCATTGACTATAGGAAATAGCAGTTATTACTAATTTGGCAAATACCCCCTAAACTTCGTTTGGCAACCAAACATACTTAATTTAGCTATCATTGTCTAACATAAAGCTTGATTTGGCAATCATTGCCTATCGAGAATAAAACAATGTTGGCCTTTTTCTGGCCACCGGAAGTCCAGTGCTTTGCACTGACTGCCTTAACCTTGCTTCACCAGCACAGACGCTTGATTTGACTGTGGTCTCTAATGTAGCAGCCAGTTAGATTACACGTTTAATCCGGGCATTCGTCGAGGAGCTAATTCTAGAGGGATTGTCCAGCTTAGCGCAGTGTATAATTGTAGCAATTAATGAAAGCATTAGACCCAAGAGCACGGCGATAGGTTTGCCTTAAATTATCAATGTGATCAGAACTGAAGTACATAATTATGCGGTTTAGAAATGGCGGACTTATGTAACGGTGTTATCTTTCGAGGAAATAAAATACGTATTCTATGTGCATTTATTATTTGGAGTTTTAAACTATTTCATTGGGAAGGTAGGAGTTTACATATGATATGACAACAACAACATATAACATCTGCAAAGATTTTAGCAGACACACATTCTAATGGTCAATCATTACTCAAATATTGTCATGCAAACAGTTAAAACTTTCATTTTAATAAAGATTCAATTACTTAATAGAAATACACCCACAGCTGCATTACTCAGTTTCCGTCCACATGATTCAGTCGCAGTCGCGTAGATGCAAAAAGTGGCATAAGACGATTAATTTTAAGATAACTTACTTTCTTTGTAAGTAACTCGTGGCTTTATAATTTCCCTCACAATTAAGAATGCGTTATATATTGTGTCATTTGAAAAAAATAAGTTTGGCTTCAGAGAGGAAAAGGTGAACATTGCAGATGGAATGTGTGCATTTTGTGAAAACACGCCTGTAACATTAGTGAACGTCCTTTTCCCTATATAATTATATATTGTGTTCTAAAACTGAATAAAATTAACTTCCGTGCTTGCACGCATTAAGAACACACGTTTGCTGTGCACTGAAACATTCATAACGTGCAGAAAACAAGGTGTGAAGCATGAACGGCAAGGTGTTGCTGAGACGGAAGTCGTCTCTCCAGATTAAGGCTACCGGCAAAGGCCAGGCTCCTGGGCAAGTGGAGGGCCAATTCAGGTTCCTTCAGAGAGAATCTTCTAAAAGCCCCAAGCCTTTAAAATCGTCAGTGTCAACGAAATCGCCACCAACAACTTCCCAGCGTGAAGACGTCGATGGGTGTTTGTCAAATCTAGAGAACGAAAGAAAAGGCCATGGCAAGCAGAAACCTCAAGGATCTACACAGAACAACCCTAATGAGGCCCCCACCAATGCCATTCGACGCAGCCAAAGCGCCCGGCCTGCCCTTGCATACCCGGAGGATTCTGAGCGCGGGCGAGCCATGGCGCTTGTCTCCCAAGCCGATAACCGGAGGCCGCGGCCCCAGCAGCGACGTAAGGACGCAGCCTCACGGGGCTACCCTGCCGAGGTTTTAGCCAGGGGCGTCACCCCAGAGGGAAGGGAGATCGTGTATGTTAGTTATGACCCCGTGCTTGCAGCTCAGGGGTACCGGTTGGACCCCCGCCGGAGGAGTTTTTCTTTGGAGGCTTGAACGTTCCTGCTGACTCCATATCCGATCCCAGACCAAGAGCGGGTCTTGCTGTGCGGAGGAGCGTCTCTGCCGCGCCTGAGCTACAGAGAGTCTCCGAATGGTTGCGTAAAAGCGATTTTACCGCCGGGGTAGACCAAGGCACGTTAAACTCTAAAGACTTAACACGCAGCGGCAATGTTTACCACGAAACGAAAACAACCAGCATTGAAAATGAGAATTTCACTCCATCGCCGATGTCTCCGACCTCTTCGTTGTCTTCACCGCCTTTCTCAATCCCTCCTCCTCCACCTACATCTCCACCTTCCCCAAAACGTGCAGACAAAGAGAAACAACTGAAGCTGAAGGAACCGTTGATGCCTCTTCCGTCTGCGCCTCGACCGTTGGCCCCCAACACTATGTCTTCGTCTAATACCGCTAAAGCACCGAAACCATTCATGGCGGAGCTGATATCGACCATGCAGAGACAGGAATCGGTGCCAAGTGCTGATCATGAGAACGACGATAACGAAAATCATTCCAAATTGCGGAGAATATCCAGGGACTCAAAAGCCTCGAGTTTGATAGACTTTGATACGGTCGTCGACTCCATTTTCTCCCTGGCCCTTGAATCCGAGGAGATTGAAGATTTAGAGAGTGGAGGCGCTGGGGGCATAAAAACTTCCCAGGAAATGAATCGTGAAGTTTCTCCAACGGAAAACACTGAATTATATTCAGAAACAGTTACGCGCTTGAAAGAAACCAACAAATTCGACTTTGCGCAAAGTGTACCCAACATGATGGATGAGCTCCGAGCGAAAATTGAGGCAAAGAGGCAACTTCAAGACAGTGCTATATCACCGATAAGTTTGAACAGCGGTACTAAAGCTTCAAGTGAAATACTTACAAAATCTACTCATGAGTCAGAACGGAGGGGCAGTGATGGTCGAAGCGATCTGAGTGGAACACAGTTTATTCCTCTGGCCTCTTCCACCCCGCCACCTTTACAACACATCACTCTCACTGTATCACCACCAACACCCGCTCCATCTCCGCCGCCCTCGCCCTCACTAAAAACACAACAGCCACCAAAGCCAGCCTCAAAATCTAAAAAGAAATCCACGACTCCTGCGCCGCAGCCTCCCCCACCGCCACCCCCATTGCCATCATCTTCGCCACAACCATCTTCCTCAAAGCACAAAAAACCAATAGCATTAACATTGTCAAAAAAGAAGATACAAGCTGCACCACCACCACCACCTCCGCCTCCACCTCCACCTCCACCGCCACCTCCATTGACTTCATCTTCCTCAAAACCTCACAAACAAATAGCGTTAACCCCGCAATCGTTAACATCGTCGAAAAAGAATTTGCAACCTGCACCACCCCCACCACCACCTCCATTGCCAGCATCTTCCTTAAAACCTCACAAGCCAATAGCACTAACGCCTCAATCATTAACATTGTCCAAAAAGAAGTTGCAGCCTGCACCACGTCCACCGCCACCTCCCACAGCGCCAAGTTCTGTGGAATCCGCGCCATCACATCAGTCGCATCACAAACCAGCCCCAAGCACAGCCAACACTTCGACGTCCAGAACCAACTCCTCCCTAGTAGTCACCATCCCCACCTACACCAACAACCCGCACTCCTCAATACGTAGCTCTTCAAAGCTAGCTTTACTCAGCAAAACAGGGGAAGGAGGAGTTCCGAAAGCAGAATTTTTCGCGACTTTGGATTCCCTCCTTTCCCGCGGATCCCGTGCTTCTTCGCCTGTTGGTAGAGACGATCAAAACTTGAACGGGGTTTCAGCTGCCAAAGCTGCACCAACAACTGACTGTGCCGCTGTCAGCAAAGGCTCTGAGAATTCCAGTGGGTCGGGACATTCTCTCAATGAAATCCCTAAATTAGAGGCTCTAACGAATGATTACACTGGGCCAAACTCGGCTTTTGTGCCCGTCGTCTCTCGGCAAACAACGACAGTCACCGCACAGCTAGTGACTGAAAGGAGCTCTTCTGAGCAAATAAACTCCTCCCCTTCTTCCTCTTCACCCAATTCCTTCTCGCGGGAGGATAGTGAATGTCAAAACTCTTCACCCAACCCAGGGACTGAAGGGGAACACAACCAAACAGCAATTAACAGCGGAGACAGAAACAAAGTGACGGAAACTAGCCAGACCCAGAAAGGACCCACAAAGGAATTTCTAAATAGCATAGCGAAAGAAATAGCTCTAACAGGCGGATCTCGAAGGCTTAGCAGCCCAGCTGTAAGTCCGAGGAGTATTATTGAACCTAATCAAGCGAATCCTTCCACTGCTCTGATTGATCCCGTTGGTACTAATGCTAAATCTAGGGAATGTGGAAATGAGAATGGGTATAATGCTCTAAAATGGAAGGGAGCGGAAAAAGTGAACTCAAAGGTGGAATCTATTCGAGTTGCGTCAAATACAAATAACGAAGCAGGAATACAACAAAGTTCAAACCAGGGAATTAGAGAAACGGATGATGGCCTGGGTCGGAAGTTTGGAATAAGACAAACATCAGAAAGTGGCCAAAACTTCGAACAAGTATTAGTTACAAGTAGTAGGGCGCCAGGTAAGCTTAGATCTAGGCCCAGTTCTGCTTATCGCGACCACTCGCCTGAAGGCACACCGCGCAGGCCTGCATCTGCTACTAGTGTCGTGGACGGTAGTGACAAGTGTTTCCTCCCCCCGCCGCCCGCCCCACCCTCGCTAGAGCTCAGAGTTTACAACGACACCGCAGCTTCCGACAACACAGTGCGCGAGACGGCCAAGGGCTCTCCCCCCGCCTCCGCGCCCCCGTCCCACAGTCCCGACGAAGGTGGAAACACACCAGCTCCCGCCGTTGACACACTTGCCGAGTTGGGACCAGTCGCAAGTGGCAGAGGTGCATTCCTTACCACAGAGCAACACCAGACAGCACAAGTCAGTCGCAGCAGCAGTAATTCTCAACAGGACGCTGCCAGTGCTATTTCAGTTTTTTTCCAATCACCGAGTTTCGTTTCTGCCTCACTGAGGTCTAGTGTTTCCGCTACACGGACCAGTGGTTCTACGTATCAACAAAGGCAGCCGCGTGACGACACGGTGCGTATTGCTGTCGGGGCGGGTGAGTCGAGCGACCCACTAAACAATAGCCCGGTGGGTCTAGCGGGCAGTGACGCACCGCTCCACTCTCAGTTAGGACAGCACGCTTCGCCGAATTCCAACCCAGTCACAGAGAGACCCTCAGACTCAGAGTTTACAATATCCAATCGTGCAGGCGCGGTGCTTATTCATAGCAAAAGCCACGCCGTGAAAGGTGACCAAACATACATAGATCTAGATCTAGATTCAGAAGTCGTAGAGAGCGAGACAGGGTGTTGTGTGACCCCGCCCGAAGACTATGATTGTGACACAGGCCAGGATTACTCAGAACGCCTGAAGACTCGCAGTAATCAACAAACACCTGTTGATATCAACCCGCAAAGCAGGCCTGGTATAAATTCTGCTCTACGCTCCAGTCCAAGATCTAGAAATAAAAGTGGTGCCACCAAGACAGCGGGGAATGTGACTTTCGTGGAGGAGATAACTGTGTTTTCAAGTAGATCCAATAGTTTAGCATCTTTGAGTGGGCTAGTAGATTACGTGCCGGCGTACAGTTCCAACGATTCTACTCAAAAGGAGAAGGAAGTGTCCAAGGATGCTAAATCAATACGTCGATCCAGATCATTCAATATCCGCTCATTGATCAGTGCCAAGTGGACTGGGTTACGTCATAACACCGCGAGCACTCCTCGCGTGGCCAGTGGAGGAAATTCCAAAGATAACCCGAGTATCCAGATCAATAAGCGAGAGGAATCCCCGGTGAGTAGTGTGCCCCGAAAATCTAAAAATAGCTCTACAAATAAGATAAAGGATAAGAAGAAACGGACGCGGTATCTCAGCGAGCCTGTAGATATCGACGCGTTCAATAAAAGATACTTTCTTAACAACCCCGACGCCAAAGACAGTGCCGAAAACTTAAGCTCCACCCCTCCCCGGGATTTCGACTCTGACGACAGCGTCACCCCAGAGGCGAGTGCCGTATTCACCCAGAACGGCCAGCTGAGTCTCCGAGCCCGCGCCGACAGAAGCCTGACAGGCACCCAGCACCACTTGGACGCTGTGTTCCCCAGGGAGAGGTCTCACTCGCAGGGGAGCGCCAGATCAGCGCCAAACTCTGCTCGGACCAGTAAAGAGAAGCGCAATTCTCAGGTCAGGTTCAAAACCGACAGCTTTCTCGACCTGCGGACCGTGCCCGTTTCAGACTACACTTACGAAGTGAAGGAGACTCTATTCGTCCACGAAATTCAAGGCAATAGCACTAAAGAATCAAGTGGTAGTGAGAACAACGGCAATAATGCCGCCAGGCTTACAGGGAGTGCTGGGCCGGATCTAACTGCGATTTTATCCGGTAAAAACAACACCGAGCGAACCCCTAGTTCTGTAAGGGGAGAATCCGTAACCAACAGTGCTACCATCACATCAAAGTCATCGGCATCATCAACGTCCAAGATGCTGAGTAGCAACAACCACGACCATGAAATCCTGCCTTACTCCCACGGTGGCACCAACGGGACAAAGAGCAGCGGTTCGAACTCACTGCTTCGCTCCAGAGGCCTGTTCTCTAGCACGCCGTCCCTCTTCTCCAAATCCTCACCGGAGGAGAAGTTCTGGAAGAAGGAGCTCAAGAAGGAGAAAGAGCAGAAGAAGAAGATGGAGGAGGAGAGGAAAAAGTTCGAGAAGGAGGTGAAAAAGGAGGAGAAGCGGCGGAAAAAGGTAGAACGCAAGGCGGCGACGCTAACCGCGCGTACGGTGCCGCGAGACTGGAACTACGTGTCGCGCCCTATCGAGAGCGTGTACATGCGTCCGCGGCTCCAGATGCGGGCCGTGCCCATAGACTACCAGGACGACCCCCGTATCCCCCCGCCCCATCAGGCCCCTCCCCCACGCCCCGTCCCGCCAGGACACCCGTCTCATGGCGCCCAGCTTTACGCCATGTCCAGCGTCGCCCTCAAGGGCGGAGGCGGTTACGGCCTGTACGCCAGCACCCCGGACCTAGCCCGTGTGGAGCAGGTATACGGCACGGCCCACAGGCGGCCCATTCAGCCACACGTCGCGCACTATGCTGCTCCTTACGGATATACCCGCTTCCCTCACAGGTAAATTTTTTCCTGCATTCTATGTGAGTAAACAATTGAGATCCCGGTATATTATTTTAAAGTGGTGCATGTCATTGTAAAACACAGATTTCTATTAATAGCAATTTTATGTGTTGTAAACTTGTCATTGTTTTACGTCGTCTTTTTCGTTTTGTTTTCTTATAAAGGTACTACACGTAAGGAGTGGTCATACCGATTTCTTTTTATGCTTTGTTTGTCCGCCAAGCCACATTTCTATACATTATTTTATATTCCCTTTGTTCACTTATTGTTATGCTAATTTTGATGTCTTGCCTATCTTTCATATTTCTGTTTATTCTAATAGCCCCTCTCTTTCTCTCCCTTCAATAACGTTTACACAATGTCATCTTTTCTGTAGATTTGTTCTATTTACTCTCGCTCACTCATTTTTTCAAGATATAGGCCTATTTTAATGGTTACTGAAAACAACAACAACAACAACACCCACAGTTATAACACCGCAGTGCGCAACTGAACCCTTGTTAGTTGTAAGCAAACATCGTTTGACTGCTTTAACCTCTCTCTATTGTCAGACGTCAGTCTTGGGGCCTGTCCACAATATAGCCTAAATATTGCTAAAATTTGATGTTAAGCATCAAAATAAACTATCTCTCCATCTCTTTCTCTCTCTCTCTCTCTCTCTCTCTCTCTCTCTCTCTCTCTCTCTCTCTTAGAGAGATCCTGCTACACCTAGCTAAAAAGATCCCGTAACTCTTACATAATCAGCCATTGAGTCCCTTCCCTTGATTCCCATACATCCGATTTAAGCCTCTTTTCGTCCATCTGTCGTGCAGGGGAGTAGGGAGAAGGGAACAACCCTATCCCCTGCCCGGTGTTACTGTCTTTTCGTCCATCTGTAGGGGAGGGCAGTAGGGGGAAAGGAAGGAACAACCCCATCTCCTGTCCAGCTAGATTCTATACTGTTACAGTGTTACCTCTAGGCCTCGTCCATGCATGCAACCCATGTTTTCCTGGATCGGACTGGGGCCCAGGCTCCACAAATCCGGCCACTAATCCGGTCTGACCGCGAGGCAAACACAACTGTAGGCCTACACCAGGGCACTGGGCATGATACAGTCTATATAGATACTGGAGTGATCCAGCTAAACACTGACCATGTCTCCCTAGCTTTTTTCTGTCTTTCTCTCTATTTCTGTCTCTCTTTCTTTCTTTGTCTCTCTCTCTCTGTCTGTGTTCTTCCATCTATCTCTCCTCAGTCTCTTTCTTACTCTCTGTCTCTCTCTGTCTGTCTCTCTCTGTCTCTCTCTCAGCTGAAAGCAATATAATCTACACCATTATTATATTTCCAACATTCGCTCTAGTACCCCTGCTGGCCATATCATAGTAGTTTATGACTTACGAAGACTCCATGGGCGCGGTGAAGTTAAGTTCTATGTGTGTCAGTCATGAGTAAGAACTAAATAACAGGCATGAATCACTGTCAGCAATATTGCGGGGAGTGACTAGGGCGGGGTTTAAGTTTCTTGGTCCCTCCTTACATTACCTGGTACCTAGGCTGTCCAGTACACTACAATCATGTATGTTTGCAAAGTCATCGAATACTCTTAAGATCAGAGTTAAAATTAGAATAGTTTACTGTTATATCATGGCATTATAATATGACCCACCTTATAAAACGTTAATATATAAATTCCAATATTTTGTTAACATTACTGCCCCCCCCCCCCTCATCTGATTGATATCGCATGTGTCGGCTGCTGCTGTTGCTTCTACTCCCTGCTGCCTATTCCTCATCCTCCTCTTACATCTGCAACTACTACTACTACTACTACTACTACTACTACTACTACTACTACTACTACTACTACTACTACTACTACTACTACTACTACTTAAATTACTACTGTCATCCAGGTGCTGATATGCCATGCATTATAGATTCATGCAGTACATAATTTCGTAACGTTAAAGTGTCACTCGTAGGTCACGCATATTATTAAGATTTAAGACCCATTATGCGAATCTAACCACCCATGACACAAACGCTATTGTGATTTTTATCTATAGGTCTCTTCACTGTTAAACACGTCTGTCTCGTTCGTTCTCCTCTGCCCTCTCGCACTCTTTCTATTTATGTACTCCTGCAGGAAAACACGGTGTAATGGCATTGTTCTCGATCTTTGCAGTTGCTGTGCATTCATTCATGTTTTAACGGAAATGCTTGTAAATATATCAAACTTTTAAAACATTTTGTACATGAAAAGCCATAAAACAGTGTCTGGCATCTCTGAGTCTTGTCTGTCTGTTTGTCTGTCTGTCTTTCTATTTTTCTCTCACTAACTCTACCCTCTGTCAACCTTTCTTAACTTACTTTAACCACATTTGCACGGAAATCTATAGGTTTCTGGTACACGCGTTTAAAGCAATATTAAAGCTCTAGATTCGGAAAGTATAGAGTTAACTGATTAACAATCGTCCTGAAACCCTCCTTTTAACTCTCCAATTGAAAAGTATCGCTCTGATTTTTAAAAACCAAGGTACAACAGACTATAATAATTATTGTATTTAAGTATCACTGTTCTGTACATACACCTAAACAAAAATCGACACAATATATATTAATAGCACACAGCATACTATGCTGCATAGGGTGGCTGACTACTGGGCAAGACATAACGCTTAAAGCTTATTATAAATTATACGTTTTACGCCCTCTGATTTTTTTCCTCAACCCTAGATAGATAGATAGTTAGATAGTTGATAGATAGAGGGACTGGGTGAGAGAGAGAGAGAGAGAGAGAGAGAGAGAGAGAGAGAGAGAAGACAGAAAGAGAGAGAGAGAGAGAGAGAGAGAGAGAAGACAGAAAGCTCGATTGATCAATATTTGTAACACGTATTTTACATACTATACTCATTATCCAATATATGTGTGTGTATGTGTGTGTGTGTGTGTTTGAATTTACAGAGACGGACCATTTTACGGTTGAACTTCATAACAGGTGTGAAACGAGAACTGCATGTAAAGGGAGGGCCTAAACGTTAGATATATTAATTATTGTTGTGGCAGTAGCGAGGTGAGAGTAGCCAAATATTGTACAGTATTATAATACGCACCCAAGCCAATTAATTCAGAGAAAACTACTATACTAGTATAGTTATCCAGGTTAGAGTGAAATACTTCGGCTGCAGATAACAAATCATAGTAACACGGAGGGAATGTTGCGTGAATAGCCGCTAAAGAGAATACTATTGTGGTTAAAATGGAAAGAGAGACGGAGGAGAGATGGAGACTATGTATGTCTTATTATGATTGAAGATAGAATGGTGGGAATAGTTTGAGGGAAAGATGGAATAAGGAGAGAGTGAGAGAGAGAGAGAGAGAGAGAGAGAGAGAGAACAATGATAAGAATTAAACGGAGACATTGACAGAAGATAAAAGATCAAGTTTTATTTTTGTGCTCACATTTCATTTAAAACATGAATAGTCGGTCCATATTTCCCACCGTGTGGTTTTGGTACATGGCCTGTTTTAATCTTAATTTATAATGATCTCTAATCAAAAGATAAAAAATGGAGACAGCGACCCCAAATTAGCATTAATGAAGACGAACACGAATTTTAATTTTTTTGAAAGCACTTGTTACTTGTCCAATGAAATGCGCTCTGTGTGAATTCCTAATTATGTGTCTATGTTGTTCCTCTCTCTCCTCTCTCTATCTCTTTCTCTCTCTCTCCATCTCTCTCTTTCTCTCTCTCTAGTCTCTCTCTCTCTCTCTTTCTCTCTCTGTCTCTCTTTCTCCCCCTCTCTCTATGCCCCGAATGCCTGAGCTTCTTCATACTCATTTTCTTCAGTCTTTCTCCCTTACACGATGATCAGTCTCGTTCTTTCTCTCTTTAACAGTGCACAACTCTTCTTTGCTATAATAATCAGTTCAGTACAATGTGTTTTAATTATTTTTACTGCACACACATGAAGATTAGATTGATGGCGTTTCTTAGTTTCTTATCTGAAAACATCGACCTTCTTGTTTTTAAAGCAGTGCTTAGGCCTTCTGATAAGGGCCCTATCAGGGAATGGCCACTTTTCGTCAAACTGACGACAGGGTCGCTTGCTGTGCTAGACAGGGTTCGAACTCTGGGCCTCTTACTTATCAGTTCAGGTTTAAACCAGCTGAGTCAAGTCAAACCTAACTCAAGTCAAACCTGGTCCTAACCTAACGATCTTTGAGTTGGTTTTCGTCTCTTTATTAGGGGTTTGTGTTTCAGTTGAAAGTCTTTCCTGATTTTTTGTTTGTTTTGTTTCCTTTTATAATGCTTGATCTGTAGGCATTAATTTTTGTTTTGGTTTCAATGAGATAACAAGTACATGACGTGTACAAGTGCAATAAAATTTTATCTTAAAGCACCCTTCTCTCTCTTTCTCTCTCTCGCTCTCTCTCCCTCTCTCCCTCTCTCTCTCTCTCTCTCTCTCTCTCTCTCTCTCTATCTCTTCTCTTTGTCTGTTTGTCTGTCTCTACATTCGAAATATCTCTAGTATTAATACACAGGTAATCAAAATGGTGATCGACTTGAATTATAACCTTTTAAGTACCTAACCAATACTTCATTTTACGTATTTCAGACATACTTATTGTATATTCATCTCCACAGCACTGAATAGTAGTTTTAGATCACTATCTCAGTATCTGTGTCATTGATCTTGCGTCCCCCAAGCCCTATGTAATCCCTATCTCTTCTCCCAATCATTTTTATGCACACAGCATATTTCTGCCTTAGGCATGGCATGAAAATTATTCCTACCATGTACAATGTACATGTATCATTATTATCATGGCTTTTTTTTCTATTTTTTTTATTATCCCTTCGCCTTTCTTTATTTCTCCCCTATCATTGCCATCCTGTTTGGATTTTGCCGATGCCCGTTAACTGACGAGAGTGAAGAGATAGGTATGGCTGTAAAAACCGTGTAAGTGCATTCTTTTGCCTGCGGGACGTGGATCCCCGTTACTGGTTAATACATGCCTTGCGTTCCACGCGTCGATATTGGGTGACATAATCACGGCCTTATTTAGGCATGGGATTTTTCTGATCGCTTATGGGCTCCTTCAGTCTAGTATAGGGGGACTCGGTGGCCCTGGGGTAGAACATCGGCTTCCGACGCAAAAGGTCCAGATTCGAGCCCTGGTGATTGCACTCCCTACTAGTTGGGTTGGTGTCAGTTTAATGTGATCGGCTGAGACAGGAGTCATGGTATCCCCGCCCTGTTTCGCGTGAGGCAGCACATAAAATTGTCCGACGTCAATCTTGGGCCCCGTCCACAATATAGCCTATCTAGTGCTGATGGTGGGCGTTAAATCAACTCAACAGCAACAGCTTAACAGTCTAGGATAGAGCTAGGTATTGCATGCATTGGATTGCATACATTGTAGTACATACACTGCAGATTCCCTTACCTAACGTCTTGGTTATTTTCTGGTGAACCTGTTATCGTAAGGCCGATAATGCCTTGCCAACATGACACTGACGACAGTCGTGGTTGTCATGGGGGCTAGGCAGCCAGGCCCAGAGCCCAGAGCCGTCAAGCCAACCTGCTATCAAAATGGATTATATAGTAATTTAGGAAAAAAGGTGCAGGGCTTATACCTGTGTGGCGTAGATATACAAAGAAAAATTTGTTGTTTCTAGTCTAAAGTTGGCGGATCTGAGAGGATCTCTCTCTGTCTCTCTCTCCCTCCCTCTCTCATTGTCCCTGTATCTCCCCCTCCCTTTCCCTCTCTCACTGTTTCTTCCCCTCCCTCTCCTTCTCTCACTGCCTCTGTCTGCTCCTCTCTCTCTCTCTATTTCTTTCACCCCTCTCTCTCTCTCTCTCTCTCTCTCTCTCTCACACACACACACACACACACACACACAATGTGATGATGAGGACTTGGCGAATTGTTATTAGCGCGGGCAGGAAGGAGGAGCTCCAAAAGCTGACAACCTCAGACTTGATGATGGGACATTCCACCTTCCCCCTCGTCCCGAAAAAAAAAATCTGGTCTGTGTTGTTGCCAAGTTTAGGTGATCGCACGAACACAAAAAGAAGAATAGAAAAAAGGGTTATCAGATTGTTCTGATCTTAATGCATCTTTTTGAGAGGTAAAAAAAATTCATACATTTTCATAGACTTTGTTGGTGATCTAGACAAGAGGAGGAAAGGAATGTAAGTGTGAAAAAGTAAAAAAAAAAAAAGAGGAAGATGCACAGACAGGAAGTGGGAGAAAGAGAGACAATAAAGGAATAGATAAATATGAAGAAAAAAAGAAGAATAAAATATAACGTTTAAAGGGGTTCAAGAAACAAGGAAATAAGCATTGATGGATGAGATGCATACGAACGGTGATCATTAAGAGTTCGAAAAGTTGCAGCGTCAAAAGTAAACATGAGGGGAAAATATAAAGGACGTGACTGAATTCGCTAAAAGGATGAAATCCCAGAAAGAGACACCTTGCTCTCTAGTCTCTACTAGTTCACAAGTTTTGTGTCAAATGAATGAGAAACGTTTAACGAGATATGTGCCAATTTTAGAGCCTTTCTAAAAAAAAAAAGGGGGGGTGGTGGTGTTTTTTTTTTGCACTTTGGCCCACGTCCAAACGAGATGAAAACAGCCCTAGGCCTACCAAGATAACTGGCTAGTTGGCCTTGCAAGGGGAAGGAAAAAATAACAACCAAACAAAACAAAGCAAAATGACAACAACAGTAACAAAAAATGTCCCTCAGTCAAGCAGTGCAAACTATTTTTGTCCAGAAACAACGCAAAAAAGCTGAAATAATATTTTGGGAGTTTTAACTATTATAGTGTTATAATTTAAGGGGGTGTTCATTATTTTTTGTCCCAGGCTAGAATAGCTAATGCTATTCGTGCTTTATTTACGTTATTGTGTTTTGTTTTGTTCTTGTTATTGTATATGATGCTTCTGCTGCTGCTGCTGTTGTTGGTGTTGTTATTGTTCCTATTCCTATTCCTAACTTTTATCCTCCACCCCTACCCCCGCCCTCCAAAAAAAAAAAATAAATGATAAACTCTCTTGACCATCGCGGGTAGGTGTATTACTCATTGTTGTGAGTGTTGTTTTATTTCCACGGATTCACGAGAGTTTCTTTTGGACTGTTCCAGTCTTTACTTCTGATCCTTTGACTAGTAAAACACATTAATGTGAACGGCTGAAACAGTAGTCCAGGTTACCCCGGACGGTCTCGTGTGTGGCAGCGCATAATATTGCCAGACGTTAGTTTATTAAATTTTGTTTCTCTATAGAGGGAGGGAGAGAATTCTCTCCCTCTCTCCGAGTGTAACGTCTCCTAGGTTCCCCTGGGGGATCATATACGCTGACAGGCGGCGTTGACAGAAAACAAAAGCTCAGGATGACGGCAAGTCATCCAGACGTTAGTCTTAGACCCGTCCACAATATATAGCCCATGTATTTCTGACGTAAGATGTTAAGCAAACCAACTTAAGTAAAACACATAGATCTGTCTAAAAAGGTAACCTTTAATGGTGAATTGAGTGGCAGCTATATCAGCGGTTGTAAACAATCACACGATTTGACTGGCTGGGATAGCCTCTAACTATCCAAATGAATCCTTCACGCCTAAATCTAATTTTCACTGCTAAATTTTAATGAAACTAATACGACCTTCAGGTTCTATTGTCCACGCAGTCGGAGCTGTCGTAAAATCGATTCCATTCTCATGATCAAAGGGCGTCGCATTGTCATTAGTGAAACCGATAAATAGGGCTAATTTAGAGGTACTGAATAAGGTGTGCAATACACTTTCAGTTTCAGCGCAGCTTTGTTAACATTTTAATAGTATGATCAGCTGTAACAAAACAGCCTGTTATATTTAAATACATAATTATATGAGGGTGGCCTTTTTTTTCTTCCTCGTTTTAAGGTGTTATAATAAAAAAAGCTATCGGTGGTGTTACAAGAATAAGAAATAATATTTATTTAGAGGTATCGTAGGCACTGTCGCCAAATTATACTTCTATAGTTGACATTTTAATTGCTTCATAACCACCAGCTGTGAAAGAGTTATTTCAGACATGTGTCTGCCCTAAAATTGTAAATAATTTTATTTCAGTCTAAATAACCCATAAAAAAGCTGTATGTTTATGGCTGGGGGGGCGGTAGCCATATGTTAGAACATCGGCTTCCAACGCAGGAGGTTCGTGCTTCGAGCCCTGAAATTTCGCCCTTACTGGTTGGGTTTTGTATCAGTTTTAATGAGACTGGCTAAGAGTGACCACTCTGGCTCGCGTGTTGCAGTATATTTGTACATACAATTGTCAGACGTCGATCTTGGGGTAGGTCCACAATATAGCATATATAGTGCTGATGTTGGACGTAAAACTAGCTCGACTAACTACGTATATTTATGGCTAGGTTTGTATGGAGTAAGCTGAATAGTAAACGGTTGTCGTCTTCATATGTATATTTTTCTAACCTGCTCTGTGTATCTCTCTCTCTCTCTCTCTCTCTATCTCTCTCTCTCTCTCTTTCTCTGCCTGTCTGTCTATTTCTCTGTGTGTGTCTGTCTGTCTGTCTCTATCACTCTTTTCCTGTCTTAACATTTGCTACTCTATCCGCCACTCTGTTGTTCTTCCCTCCCTCCATTTCACCTCTCTCTCTCTCTCTCTCTCTCTCTCTCTCTCTCTCTCTCTGCCAAGCTCACTGTATACTATTATGTCTATACTTCTCTCTCCTCTTTACTGTCTATCTGTCTGGGTGTTTTCTTGACCGTAGGCTCGCACACGTCAAGGAGCAGCTGCCGCTGGCTATTTGGCCTTATAGTCAGAGCTGGACTGGTCACTATCCACTGACCCCTGCCCAGTAGTGCATCAATCACCCACATCTCGATGGGATATTATGGGCTGTCGCGGTGTTGCAGAAAGTCGCTGAGGTGAATGAGAAGGGGAGGGGGCGGATCACCCAGTCATGCAGAGAGAGAGAGAGAGAGAGAGAGAGAGAGAGAGAGAGAGAGAGAGAGAGAGAGAGAGAGAGAGAGAGAGAGAGAAAGAGAACGAAAACAAAGTTACAGAGAGAGAGAAAGAAAATAGTGTTACAAATAGAAAGCAAGACATAGAGAGAGAAAGAAAGAGAGAGAGAGAGAGAGAGAGAGAGAGAGAGAGAGAGAGAGAGAAAGAAAGAAAGAAAGAAAAAAAGAGAGAGAGAGAGAGAGAGAGAGAGAGAGAGAGAGAGAGGGAGGGAGAAACAGGCTGACTGAGGTGGAGACAGACATTGTTTTTGTGTAATTTACAATCTGTTGCCTCAGGGCACAATATCTTAACTACCGTAACATGTAATGATGGTTGACGGTAATAATAGCAAGCTCGGATTTGACCCCATTACATGAATTGGAGGTTCTTCATTTTCGTTCTCAATGCTGCTGCATCTGTTCATCTTCTTTTTTAATTTCTCCTCCTCCTCCTCCTCCTCCTCCTCCTTCTTCTTCTTCTTCTTCTTCTTCTTCTTCTTCTTCTTCTCCTTCACCATAATCATCATCATTTAAAAAAATTAAATGTACATGATACATGTGATAGGAATAAAATATAAAAAAACATAAGGCTTTTTTTTTAAACTAGTTGATAGTTGATCACACCACACCTTATCTTGACAAAAGAAGGATCACATGCTATGTCTCTTTGATTACAATTACTATCATTCTAATTTGTTTTATAAGTTTCAATTGGTGCAGCCAAGAAAGGCATGGGTGCAACCTGTGGTATGACTTGTTGGGAGTATTAAAGCCACTTATGGCAGCTTATCATGATAGTAATATTGTATCTACGTCAGTTCTAAGTACATATAGCTACTTTTCAAAGCAATATATAATGTAACTTGTTATAGATAAATCGCGAAAACTTGATCTGAAAAAAAAAAAAAACACACTACTTTTTCTAAGTCAAGCTAAAAAAAAACCCAAAGCAACAGTAATTTTGTCCCGTAAAGCTTTGCATTGAATTTGTCTTTTCTCAAAATTTTTGTGATGGTCATACGCATAGGATCTCTTCCCTCCGCACACACATCTCCTTTTCCACGCCCCTCTTAGCCATATTGACTAGTTCCTAGTTTTTGAGCTGTTATTACATGTGTATTAGTATTACTCTATTCTTATTCGAAAGCTATTTTCAGCGGCACTGATCTTATGACTCGGGACGTTTAATGTATAGTTTTCATAGTTTTTAATAAATTAGTGATCAACCATTTCGCCTACATATTATGTCATGCACAGGACCAAACAATTGAGCTTCTTAACGGTTCTTTTAGGCAACTATATTATTCATTTCGTACAGAAAGTTGGCTCGGTGCCAAAACTTCAATGGCTTTCAACTTGCGTTGTCTTCAGGAGATTTAAAGCTCTCTAACATTCTGCCTGCTATACTAGATTTACGACGTGAGAAGGTAACAAAAAATAACGCGTCTAATAATCCTCTTATATAATTTTTTTTTCAAAATGTAAAGTGGATAATGCAAGGTAAAATGGATCTTAACTCTTTTCAATCCCACTGGAGGGCCTATGTCGCAACGAAGAATCCATATCTTTATATCAGATATGTGTCTCTGAGTGCGTTTACGAGTACTTATTCCCTCGATAACCAGAACAGTAATTATATTATCTATGCGTTCATGTGAACCATTGCAGTATCAAGTAAGGTAATGAAATACACAATTTACAGACTCTTGTCTATCTTCTTACTGCTGTTACTGCTGCTGTTGCTGTTGCTGTTGTTGATGATGATGATGATGATGATGATGATGATGATGGTGATGATGATGATGATGATGATGATGATGATGATGATGATGATGATGATGATGATGATGATGATGATGATGATTATGCTACTACTGCCGTTTCAACTACAATACAAACTCCTGCCGTTGCTGTTACCATAAATTGCTTCTTAAACAATGCCTCATTTTTTTTACCAACTTTGATAAATGTGTTGTTGTGACAAAATAATAGAACGTTATTAATAACACGAAACCAGTTTATTAATGAAGCAGACAAAACTTAGTTGAAGGGTCCCACACCAAAGATATATTTAAAGGAGTAGGCCTATCAATCACCTCCTATGTTGTGTACGCCATTCACACACTTTACCCTGTGACTGCGTGAAAAAAAAACCCTCGTGTGGCGTGTACATGTATTTGAAGAGACCGTGTATGCCTATTATAGCAGCACTAAGTCAATATTTATAAGGGCCAAATCAAATAACGAAACCCACTTCACAAATTTAAGTTTGATCAAAGATGCACAAGCTTAGATAATGAAGTAGATCAAATAAAGGAACACCGCAACTATTTTGAATGTGTGTATGAATGTGTTTTGTTGTTTTATATGTGAATCAAACTCATGGGACGGTAAGGTCTGGTGTGTTTATTTGGTTTACATGTCTTTATAACATTCAACTGCTTCTAAAAAAGTGTGTCATCATTCTCAGCGAAGAACGATTTATAATCTCCACGCGTTTTATGAGGGAAAAAACGTTAGTCGATGTTACTTCGAAATTAGAACATCGACATAATTTGAAGTTACAATTTAATTTTTTATCTTCTCATTACTATACTGTGTATTAAGAACTGATCAGGGAAAATATCATAATTTTTTTCACTACAAACTGTAATCCTCAAACATAATTTCCCATCTGAATAACTTTGAGACTTAGACCAAGTGTTGTAATTTTATGATGACTACAATCTCGTATTTAAAATCAGTGAAATCTAAGATTACTCAGTTCGGATTATGACGATCCAATTTCTGCCTTTGTATCAACGGAAAGTTTGAAAGCTATTTTTGTGGTGTTCATGTAAAGCTTAGATATTCATAATCATAGACCTGGGATCTAGCTGCTCGGTGTTGTTAAGTAACGATGGAACATCTTACAAGTTGTCAGCCTCTGTTGGATGCTATCAAAGAAACGTAAGTTTTACCGTTTTTCATCAAACCAAGACGACGATGAATTTGACCTAGAGAAATTATTGAATTGGAATAATTGTCTTACATACATTTTTAAATAGGGTTCCTTTTTTTCTTGGTAGCAAACTTAAAACGGATCTCTCAGTTTATATTAATTTTTCATGAAGATAATTCTTCGTGTCCCGTTTCGATCAGAATCGTAGATGAAATTTTTCCAGAAAGAAGATACCCTCCAAGGACTTACAATCTTAATTGCTCGAATCAAGTATCTCCCATGAGATCGCTTCAAAATATCGTAGGAATGTATGTTATACCTGATTGAATAATAACAGCGCCTATGAAATCATTTGTTTTGATTTTCCTTTTTCGTCTCAATCTTCCTGATAAACGTTACATATCCTTAGTTTCATAAATGAAAGTCTTCTTTTTCTGTTTAAAGATATTGGACATAGTTCTGCTTCCAAAAGTTACAAGTCCTAGAGTCTTTCTTGTCACCGACCACAAAATAATGGGATAGGAGTTTTGGGTTTTCTACACATTTATCCCCGGACCGGCGTAACTTTATCCTACACTATTGTACTTTGTGACCACCAGTATGCATTGTAATGGCGAAAAATGCGTCGCATACAATCCATTTACAACGCTTTGTGCGTTGTTTGCCGTTCTCACTTCTGCCTGAAGCTGACCCTTTCTTCCCCTTGATTTCGAATAATTATCTGAAGTCCTCTTTATCTCTCTCGATCTCCTCACCCTCTAGATTGTAGATAGTCCTCTTCGTCTCTATCATATTTTTTTTTCTTCTCTGTAAACACCCCACCCCTTTTTTTTCCTTTCAAAATGTGCAATCGTTTTGTCTCGATTTGCTTCTCTCTCTATCTCTCTATCTTATCTATCTTGGGCGTTTAGAAACAACAACATAAACAAGACAAAAAACGAACGAAACATCCAGTTGACAGCCTGCCTATAGATAAAGTATACTATTCTTTTCATTTGTTGGTCTTGATATCCTTGAAGCCACTAAGACCGAGCATCATATTCCCCTTAAAGAATCGTCTCAGATGAACAACAGTACTGGGCTAGGGGTCAACAAACACTAAGGTTTGGAATCTAACATGGAACAGTAAATTTTGAGAGAACGAGTCCACTTACATCGTAATTGTTGACAGCGTACTTAAATCACACCCTGGATGTTTGTTCATACGTTTCTGTCGCCGTTTATGATTCCTCGGGGTAACCAACGAGACGTTAAAACCCTCTACAGAGAATAATATTGTTTTATGTTTTCCCCAAAGTCCGAACACGGTCGGTTGGACCGTTACAGGCCCAGCACAAGATGGGTATCGCGACTCGTCGTCCACCGAACGCCGTAGGCTGATAACAATCTCATGACGGCAGCGCCGAGTGACTGGGGGACTTGGATTATTATCTACATTGCGGCCTTTTGCCTGGCATGGTAGCTACTAGCTAGATATAGATCTAGATCAAGGTGTAGATTTAGAAACGCAATTAACCTGCCCCCGTCATCTGATTTGTTGTCTTTGGAATGATGTAGATCCGGGGTCTATTTTTATCTCTAGAAATAACAAGAAAGATTTGTTTGTTTGTTGCTAATATTAGCGTCTACCGTCATATTTATACAGCCTATAAGAGACGGGTCCCTATACAACTGTCTGGCAATTTTTATGATTTACGTGCTGCCTCTTACTGTCTTAGAGACAGTGCGAGGGTACCATGACGCCGGTCAAATTACTGATACCGATCCCTGCAGTAGGGACAAAATGGGACACATAAATTTTTCAGCCAGGCCAAGTTAGCTAGATCTAGGTCTAGAATTCAGAAACGCAATTAGCCTGCCCGTCTCTGATTTGTTGTGTCTTTGAAGTGATGTAGACACAGGGCTATTTTTATCTCCACCAACAACACGAACACCAACACGAAAAGAGTGTAACCTGACCTCGGCAATGATGTCACCGCCAGATAGTGACAACTGTACTGTAGAGATAGTCTGTGGCCCTGGGCCAGCTTTGGTCCTGCCTGTTGACATGGACCTTTACAGCAGTTTATTTTCCTTGCCTTACGCCCTACACTACAGGTGCGAAGAAAAGGTGACTCATTTTCTTCTAGTTGCTTGACTGTTACTTGACTGCATAGAGTATGGCTTACATTTACTGTGATTCAATTCGACAGATTCTAACCTGCGTAGAAAATTAGAAAAGACGATACCTGAAAACGAAACACGTATCCTGTTAATACCCACAGATTTCTATGAAAAGCACCTACTAATAGATTCTGTGTTAACACCATATTATTTTCCATATTCTAACAGCACATGCTTTCACAAAAAATGGTATATACAATGATTGCGTACAATAATTCAACCTTGGGGATGGTCCAAGAGTTAAAGGTGAGGCATTAACTAGGAAGGATGCTGTTTTGGTGCCCACTTTACTTCAAAATAGAGATAGGCTAATTCCGCTATGAACAATTTGTATGAGGAAAAATCTATACTATGGACTAATCTACAGTTCATTGTTGTGCTGCTGCTGATTTGAACCAGAGTCAGCAGAAATTGTCTTAAGTTTACCTTGCTCCTCGAATACGTATTGTGTAATTTTCATCTTGTGCTTAACATTGAGAAGGAGCAAGTTTCTTTTCGCATCTCTTTGGCTTTGACAATAATGTCCTGCGTCTTTTACGTTGGCCACGCCTGTGACCGTGAAGGTGTCAGCAGCTAGGGGCAACCCAGCATGTCTTTCTTTGTTCTACCTTTCTCTTGTTACATATAGTATACATGAATTGTAAAGATTTGAAGGCCAGCGTAAGAATGCCGAACTGACATTGTCTTTCTGCGAATTGGTTCTGATTCGTTGATCTATAAAGGAGGGCAATGATGACATCAAGTTTGCCAAGAATGTAATGTACAGCACATGCAATGCCAAAACACAGCTCAAAGAAAATGGGTAGGAATAGGAGAATGAGCTTAAAATACCACCAGTTCAAGGATATAAGAGACTTGATGATGGTGAGGATGATGTTTATGATGATGAAGAAAAGGAAATTAGGAATATTGGAATAAGATGATCTTGAAAGCCATCGACGTGAAAATGGAGTAATGGAAGCACGGATGGATCATTTTCAAAACAGTGCCCAGATAGTAGAGGGGGTGGGTGGATTTTGCGGGGGGTGGGGGGAAGAGGCAAGGAAGACAAGTAAAAGTGGAATAATAATTTATTAGACTAGGTAGATGAGGAAAAAGAGGAGATAGGAAGACACGACATGGAAAGGAAAGTTGAATAAATACCAAGCATGATTTTAACAACCACAAAAAAAGATAAGGGAAAAAAAACCCAGCAATACTCTAGGAAAGAAACTGACGTAGCCTGCAATACCTTGCGAATAGCCCTTAAATCCTCACAATATTGCCTTTGCCCCTCGGCATAGGCACACAATTGGTTCACACCTTGAAATATCAAATTTTATTTCTGAGAGTTTTATGGAAGGGGTTCACAGCTGAGGGAGATCTTACTGTCATTTGTTTACACCGCCTTCAGACGCTTTAGAGCTTTGCGTTTCGGCGGTTCTCGCCTTTCGGCAACGTTTGGACACCTGTATGGGCAACCCCATGTCCTTGGGTCTTCCCCCCACCCCCAAATCCCTCTCATTTTTGATTTTCAAAATATTTTTTTTATAACGGAATGAATGTTCCGTTTTTTTTGTTTGTTGGATTACATGTGTTATTTCAGCAGGTGCCTCGGGCAACGCCCCTGCCTTTCGATTCTTTCTACAATGCCTCTGTTTCTAGCCACACTTAACCCTTAACAGCAGTCGGTCACTGTCAGCCTTTAGTTTATACCTGTGTTTTAATTGTCGTACAAGCTATAAACTTTAAAAAGATAATCTAAAATTATCGAGGCACACATTGTTATGCTAATATCATTTCAGGTAGACGAGAGATTCTCCATTCTTCCAATGGCAAGTCATTTCACTCAGATTACGTGGAAAAAACAAACAACAAAGCAAAACCAAGAAGCTTTTTATAACCCGCTTTGGTGAACATTAAGTTTATTTTTTAGCTTTAAAATGTCAATTCTTTCTGGGGAATACAAATTAATGCCGTACCGGGTATTTGGGCTCACAAAATTTTCCTTCTTGGTCAGTTTTATGGCTTCACTTTTTTCACGACTCTTTTGAATTGTTTGTTTGTAGAAAAAATATAGAGAGGAACAAATAAAGCTACGACTGGTACTAGAATCCACACAAGTGAATGCCATAGCGATACAGTTACGAGGCGTTTTATTTGGCTAACAATTGACATCTTTTCAATTTAAACCCTTTAAAAAGCATGACAAACCTGAAGTGCTAACAATAAACAAGCACTGTACCGATTTTTTAACCTAAAATATTGCTGACATCGCCTTTACTCGCAAAGATTTTCCCACAGGATTCAATAACTACGAAGAATTATATACCTGGCACTCCCTCCATACCTCTACAAGTGGTCACCTCCATTTGTTCATTATTTACTGGATGGTGGCAATAACACTGATCGTCCCTGTTTTCTACACACATGCATGATTCCTGCAGTTATTCATAATTTATAGCTTTCAAACGTGCTTGGAGAGGCCCAACCTTTTTTTTTTATTGTTCGTGTTATTCTATGCCGCTGACAAAATCCAAGAATGCTTCGATGTTGACGATATTGAATAAAAAAAAATGAAGAGGAATGACGAGCATATTAAAAACAACAACAAGAAATTGGCCTTATTACAGGTATAGATTTGAAACTACGTGCACATTAAGGAATGACAATTTCCCACACACTCACACAACACATTATATTAATCATTTTGTAACAAAATCGATACAAGTGAGTTTTTGCGCTCTATGCTGAGTATCGGATACCAATAATTATAGTCACATTTTAAAACCGAGCGTCCTTTTTGCCAAACCAGGACCCCTGCTTTAGGTCCAATTTAGATATCTCACAAGTTCAAATTTAGCTTTATAGCATATCCGACATACAAAATATCGATTAAGAAACATTTGGGCGGCGCCTGTTCTGCTGCATGCCTCTTTGAAATTGATTGTGTATAAGATGTCTCTGTGTACAAGATTGATCGACTCATTGGTCAACATTTTTATGGCATACTTTAGTGATCTAGGAATGCGATGTTGGTAAATAGGGTCCATGCCCATAAAACCGTCGGTCTTAAAGATGCATCCAAAATTCCAAACTGTAATTGCAATTTTGTCTATTTCGTTTTGAATGTCTCTCTCAAGGACTACCTTCTCACTAAGACTTGATAGGTACTTTCATGGCGCGTCCTATAGCTTTTCTCACATACATTCACGTGTATGTATGTTTTGGGGGTGAAACAATTTATGCGTTTCATGGCCTCGCATGCTGTGCATTTTCTTTAACGTCCAACTGAATGAAAATAAAATGCAATACATGCACATTGAACTGGGTTTGGGTCGGAAAGGTTTGCACCTGGACCTAACTATTACTAGCTACCTGCTGGGTAGTGGTACTAGAAGTGATTTTTCTCAAGGGGGAGGGGGTCATTATTTTGGTCCCACAAGGGGCCTTATTATGTATGCTGTTTAGAGAAGGAAAAAAAAGTGGTTGCTATTTAAGGAAGCGCGCAAATACCTTGTACATTGGCGCTGAGCCTTTTGCGTTTCGGATTGGGAAACTTTCAGGTCAAGAGGTCGGGGCAATCAGTGAGTGATTGATGAGGGATGGTGTAAGTATCATCTACACACCCCACACAGTTTCTTTCTCTGTCTCTCTCTCTCTCTGTCTCTCTCTCTGTCTCTCTGTCTCTCTTTATCCCCTCTGTCTCTCTTTATCCCCTCTATATCTGCCTGTCTCTATCTCTCTCTCTATATTTCTATTCTCTCTCTTTCTTTCTTTCCGTCTGTCTGTCTGTGCCTCTTTCTGTCTGTCTGCCTCTCAGTCTGCCTCTGTCTCTCTGTTGTCTTCATCAGCGAAGTACATTATCTTTATTTATTTAGATAGGACCACATGTTTTTTGTGTGTGACATAAACTGAATTTATAGGACTGCACATTTTCTTTCGTTTTGAATGTCTCTGCTCATCACATATAAAGATAGCATAGTTTTCGTTCTTCTTTTTCCCCTCTAGCTTTGTTTCTGTTCAGGCTACCCGTAAACGTTAAACTAATTCAACTCAACTGAAATCAACTCAACCTATAATACATGTCTTATATCTCCCCATATCAGTTTGTGTTTGTACTTTTTCTTTAGGTCTAACATGTGCACTCTTTAGCCCTTTGTTAAGTTTTTTTTTCCTGAGATAAAACCATATCATCAAGGGTATTGGTTTTGGATTGGAAAGGTTTGGACAGGAATATATTATTAATGTCGGTGTTACCAGAGTCTCAATTTTACTATAATAATGTGAGATATCCATAGAGCTCACCTAGTGACCCGGCTGTTTTGATCAGTGACCTTATACATGTAAGATAGACGGGCTGATGCCCCTGCAGCGCGCTGTAATTTTCGTGATATCTGTGTGCGAGCTATAGCACGATCACCTGTCTGGTGGCTGGTTTCTAGTAGAACAATAAAACTGTCCCCACAGATTTATGCCATTTTGGGGCAAAACAATGCCAAACTATGCCCCCGAAAAAGCAAATTAATGTTAACCGCGAGCGCAGAGCTGAGCGTGAGGGTCTTATCTCCACTGGCAGGAGCTTCCTGTCTGTCTCATGGCCGACGCGTTGCTTAGCCTATCTAGTCTACAAATAGAACCTCACTGGTTCGGATTTGCGTTTTTGCGTCTTATCTTTTCAAAGATAACATTGAGTTATTTACACATACATTTAGGGCAAATGTGGCATACTATCAAAATTTTTGTCTAATGTTTTGGACTAACTGAGACTAAGAGTTACTGTCTATTTCAGGAGACGTAATCTCTTTAATAACTTTTTTTGTCTCTTTAAAGGTACTTACATATTGTAGGCCTATTGATGGTGTTACTGTTAGCCGTTGTAATTTAATCTCTATTAAATAAACGAAACGTACTGGGAGGTACCCTTTATAAATAATCCATTCGTCATAATTATGACTGTCCCTAATGCTTTTTTCCTTTTGCTTCGAGAACTACTTTTAACTACACTAAGAGCTGACACCCTGCCTTTTTTACTGTTTTTAGACCTATAATCTAGTTGTGCATGATTAGTAGTCCCAATCGGAGTACATTTGCCTACCGTATATGAAATCCTTTATTGGTAGAATACTAAATATTCATTGATAGGGACATTGGTAAAGTCAAGGACACAGAAGTTGGCACCGATCCAGGTTAGGCACGTTTTGTTTTACGTGGTGAAATTGTCTTGCCTTGCCTTGACCCAGGAGGGGTGTCGGTGTCAGGAATGTTTGCCCAAGAGGTGAGGCTGCTTCTGCCTTGACAGTACATGCTTAACGTTGCGTCGCTAGCTTTTGGAAAAACGTCTCACCTCTCCTCTCTCTCTATCTCTCTCTCCCTCTCTCCCTCTCTCTCTCTCTCTCTCTCTCTCTCTTACCCCCTCTGCCCCTCTCCCCCCGCTCTGTATGTCAGTCTGTCTGTCTGTCTGTCTCTGTCTGTCTGTCTCTCTCTCTCTCTCTCTAGGATGTTCGTAGTTCGAGCCCCACTCTGGCGACTTCTTCTCCTACTGGTTTGGTGGGTGTCAATGTAATGTGGCTGACACATATTCATGGTATCCCTGCACTGTCTCTGCGTGGCAGCACGTAAAACTGGCCAGACGTTAGTCCACCCAGGTCAGGTGTTATTTCGGATATTAATATCACGACTGCATGGACGCTGAACAACTCTTACTCTTACTTCTCTCTCTATCTCCCTCTCCCTCTCTCTCTCTCGCTCTCTCTCTTTCTCTCTCTCTCTCTCTTTCTCTCTCTCTCTCTCTCTATCTTTTTTTTCGCCTCTCTCTGCTCTCTTTACGATTCCCCCATCCTTCTGCTCTCCCCCTCTATCTCTCTCTGTCTATCTCTCTCTCTCTCTCTCTCTCTCTCTCTCTCTACCTCCTTCTCTCCTTTTCTAAATGAATGTACAGTGATGAGTGCTGCGTGAGCAAATTTCTTTATCTGTACCATTATTGCGCATGTTTACATACCTGTCTGCTTTAATGAAGTTAAGCGACGTTTTAAGGACTAAAACGGCTCTCACCTTTCACTCCAGTTTTAAGTATGAATAATATTCAGTCCACTTTGTTACTTAGCAGGTGAATGAATTCACACGACTGCCACCACCACTCTCATTATAATTATCATCATGACGATCTTCATGAACATTCTTAATATATTCATCCTCATCATCATGATCATCATCATCCTCATCATCATCATCATCATCATCATCATCATCATCATCATCATCATCATCATCATCATCATCATCATCATCATCATCATCATCATCATCATCACCATCTTCATTTTTGTTGCCGTCGTCATATTTCTATCAGCACCACTGTTCTGTTGCCTGTGTGTATCTGAATTATCAACCCAATTGTACTGACAGACAAGAAAAGAGCCCCAAATCATTTTTAGGTGGCTAATTAAACAAAGTTACCAAGGGCAGTATTAAATTATCCACCTGTGTGATTACCAGTATGGACTAGATAAATTCATCTACAATATTTTCTACAAGACTGCTTCAAACAATCAACGGAATTTCTAACATTTTCTCGTTCTATTCCTCTGTTTTGTATACTTTTTTAAAATCTTGACACCGTCTCATAAAGTTTAGTAAAACGCTCACACAGCAGCCTGAACTTATTACAAGCTTGGGTTCCAATGAAACATTTCTGTTAAATAATTACGATCAAGCAAAATTGATGTTTCTTAGTTGATTGTTTGCCATTTTTCGCACTGGGGTTCACGCGGTAATTTAATCCATGCATATTCTTAATGGAACACAACAATGCCTCTAGTGTAACAAAATCACTATACGTATATAATTTATGTGTGATAGCAAAACGTTTTCCCAAAGCTTGAAAGCTTTTTGATGTTACTTTAAGCTTCTCAAGAATCGGAACTTAATCGAACACGAGTTTTTTTCCCATTGGAATCTTACGCGATCATTAAACATGAATTGTTTTCAGCGCTCTTTCAATACAATTATTTGCCACACGCAAACTTCCTTTTGTTGATCTAGCCAACAGTCGTCCGAGGAACCGTGCCTGCAGGATTGTGTGCCCTTGCCTGTTTACAATATTGTGTGTATTTTCATAACACAGCCAATTTTTTTTATCCATAGCGTAGGTTTACCATGAACTCATAGGCACTTGGGCAGACCAGAGAGTGTGAAACGGGGTGTTTTACGTCGAGGAATTTGCTTACATTACTTAAGATAATTCAGGCAGTTGCTTCCTACTTTAAACCTCAGTAAAAACTTAACATTGTTGATTTGTTACCTTAATCTCAATAAAGAAATGGGTGAGAATGCGTCACGCTAGCTCCCTGTATCTAAAGTAGGGTGAGCTCCTTGAAACATCTCATTAAAACTATCGGGGCGAGCGGTGGAACATCGGCTTTTGACGCAAAAGGTCCGTAGTTCGAGCCCTGGCGATTTCGCCCCCTACTGGTTGGGTCGGTGTCAGTTTAATATGACCGGCTAAGATAGAATTATGGTATCCCCGCCCTCATGTTTGGCAGCACATAAAATTGTCAGACTTCGGTCTTGGATCTGTCCACTATATAGCATAAATAGGGCTCAACTAAGCTCAGTAAATCTATCGTCTCTTGATTTTCATAAAAAACCTAGGCTACCAAAAACACAATAACATGCAAAGTCACCAAATTGACTGAACTGAACGCACTTTTTTGCATTACAAGTGTAATATCAAAGAGGGGGAAATTGTGCGAGGTTTCGCGAGCAGAACCCTTCGTATAACCTTATTATGGATTACTTCAATTAAGGCGATTCCCTCTTTCTTTAATTGTTATCATTATTTTTTGAAGCCTTGCCGTGAAAGCACGGGCACTTTGTAGACAAACACACTGAAAATTCTCCTCGATCAGCACCAAGAACGATCAATGAATGACAAGGGTCGAACACACCGCGCGCGACATTCCCCAGTCTGTGGAAACTAAGACCAGAGACTATAGACTTAGTGAGACGTTTCACAAAAAAGATCTTACAGTGCTTTTGGTATAGGAGGAGCTAGCATGACGCGTACTCACTCTATGTCTTTTTTAAAATTAAGGCGGTTGAACAATATTCATTGAGTTTTTACTAAGGTTTGAAACAGTAAGCAATCGCCTTCCTTATCTTGAGTCAAATTGTAGGCAAAATCCTCGTCGTGTAACCTCTCAATTTTTCACACTCTCTGATAAGACCAAAGCACACATGTGGGTGAATGTGTGTTGATGGAGGAGGGAAGTAGGGAAGAAGAAGAAGAAGATGAAGAAGAAGAAGATAGATAGATAGATAGAGAGAGAGAGAGAGAGAGAGAGAGAGAGAGAGAGAGAGAGAAAGAGAGCAAGTAATGCTCATTCAACAGAGTAAAGACGATAAAATGGAATGAAAGTAAAAAAGAGCGATAATGAAGATAAAACTTGGGCTAGAGTAGTTTAACTGTGGACAAAAACTCAGAAAATAATAAATTATTATAATCAAAATTCAGAATTATGAAGCCCCTATAAACTGATAATAAAGCAACCTAATCATATTAATTAATTAAATAATTTCTGAACCAGTTGAAGGAAGGAAAAAAAAGGTTTATTTTTAAACATGAATGGTTAGCAAAACCATGTTGTAAACTAAAGGAACCAGCGTTTATGGCAAAGCAAGGCATTGACCCGGAGAAGAATGCGCCGCAAATATATTGGCTTCAATCGCTCCCTCATCTCTCTCTCTCTATCTCTCTCTCCTTCCCCTTACCTCCTCCCCCCCCTCTCTCTCTCTTCTCTCTATCTCCATCCATCTCTGAACTACAGCTTTTTTCATTAACCCATAAAATTATGTTCAGCAGGTGTTCTGAGTTCATAAGCATGTAGTGTGGAGCAAAGTGGAATTTCTATCTCTCAATTAGTCCTTTTAAAAGCTCCTGTACACTTACAGGCGATGGTGTATGAACGGTAATCAATGGAGAAAAGCCTTTTCCCTCTCGATCTTTTTCGCACTTAAGTGTAAAATAATGCATCGATCAATGTTCACACCGTTCACACGACTCCATGCTTGATTGCATTGTACCATAATGCATGTCTATTTATACTCCGTGAATTACTGTTTCTGTCTATGGTGGTATAAGCTATGTTTCATTCTATAGACCGTAATGACATGTACATGTATAAACGATGATTGTTTGAATGGCAAGGTGGTTCAGTAATGACGCACCTACAAGTAGAGGGTTCAAATCTTAGAGGTTTTCCACCTTAGAAACATACTTCCAAACAACTCCCTAGCACTACCTTAAAATTCAAACTCTAAATCGTTTCTAGTACTCGTGGCTAAAAGAGCTATTGACTTGCATCAACTTCTGCAGCTGTTCAATTTTACAATAATGTGGATCCTCATACATAAAAATTTACTAACCTATTGATAGTTGATAAATCACCAAGCGTCGCGCTCACACTGATAAACTAAAGTCGAGTGGGAAAGTAGGTAGTCAGGTGTAAGAGCTAATAAAAATAATAATAATAATAATAATAATAATAATAATAATAATAATAATAATAATAATAATAATAATAATAATATGTATTATTAATAATGATAATGATAATAATAATAATAATAATAATAATAATAATAATAATAATAATAATAATAAATAATAATAATCATCGGTCCAACGCCTTGCCATGTATTTTTTTAGCCTGCCACGCTTATTGTGTGACTTCTCCCACCTCTCAACGCCATAAAAATACGCGAGTAGAATAGATATGTTTTGTCAACATTACCCAACAAACCGATACTTATTAGTTTATTAGTTTTGATGGTGAGCTCCGTTGCAGGAAATACATTGATAAAAAAATAACCACAACCGCGGATATTATTACTCTTTGTAGTATCAATAGTATCGATGACTTGCTTTCAAAGACTCCATTGTTATATGAGATAAGCCTCGTATATGTTACCAAGCAGGATTACCCTACTTTATTGTCCATCTCACCCGAATAGTAAATTGTTGGTAGGTTTGAATTTGCCACGGTGTTATTTTTTTCGTTTCAGATGAGATTTGTCACAGGCAACGGTTATTTTGTATAGTATACATTTATTGATTTTCAAAACGAATGAAAGGAAACAAAATAAAAAGCGCATTCACAATTAAAACGGAAATAAATGAGCTAGCACTGATTGGAATGTCAAGTTTACCCCTCTTACCGCGTGTAGTAGTTGTAGTTGAGTTGGTTTAACGTCCAAGATCAGCCTTATATTTGCTGTATTGTGGACGGGCCCCAAGACTGACGTCTGACAATTTTATATGCGGACATACACGAGACAGGGCGGAGATACCTTGACTCCTGTCTTAGCCGGTCAAATTAAACTGACATCGTACCGATACAGTCAGTAGGGAGCGAAAACGCCAAGGCTCGAAACACGGACCTTTTGCATCGGAAGCCAATGTTCTACCTCAGGGCCACCGCGCCCTCCACTCACCGCGTGGCTATCAGAATAGTCTTCAACATGAATTGGATCTGTTGGTCTTTCTTTTGCTCATCAATCACTCCATGTGGATAGCTCAATAGGTACTACTAAATGTGCTCTCGACTGAAGAGTAATAGGCTCGAGGATCGAATCTTAGCTAGGGCCGTGTCTCCTTAGAATTCTTCGGCAAATGTAATGGAACAAAAAAAAAGCTATTCAGCTATTCAGGGATAGCATCATCCATGAATTGGGTCGTACGTACAACTCTATCGTAAGTTTTTGACTCGTCTTAAGATATGTGTATAAGAGGGCTTACGTCGAGTTGTAAGCCACCGCGATGTTGTACTTACAACCAATTGTATTGTAGCCCATTGGTCTTAATGTATTCTGAGCGTGAGCAGCTATCGTAAATCTCGCTAACCCACCTACACACGTTGTCCTTGTACTTAGCGTAACAATTCTGTTATGTTGATTTGATGAAGAGGGAAAGCATTATTGTAGTAAAATATTGTAATAAAAATTGACTGTTGACTGAGTTGCCATTTCTTGGCCGTGCGACAGACATTGGCCGATGTGTTGGGCCTAGGATCTTTTGGTTGTCGGTAGTCAATCCATCACGATGACAGGTCTAGATGTATAGACTCTACTGCAAACTCCCGCTGTTAAGTTTAGCAACTATTGATCATTTTCATCGACTTCTATACCAAGGGGTAGGGGGGGGGTCTAGAAGGCTCAAGTGGTAAAGCGGCAAAGCGTTGGTCTCCAGATCGGAAAGTGCGTGCTGCGCAGTTCGATTCCCCACGATCGGTTAACAATTTAATTCTTGTGATTTCGTCCCCTACTGGTTGGGTCGGTGTCAGTTTAATGTACCCAGCTGAGACAGATTCGTGGTATCCCCGGCTCGCACTCTCGTGTATTGTCAGAACAGCAGTCTTTGGGTCCGTCTATAATATAGCCTATATAGTGCTGAAATTGGACGTTCAACAACAAAACAAACTTCTGTACTGTCAGCCCAATTTGTTTGGGCATAATTTTATATAGCCCTTCTATTTTTTTCGTCTAGCTGCCGTCCCTAGAAAGGGGGTTGAAAGAAGAAGGAGAGATTTAGGCCATCAGTCCTGTTGGTATAGAAATCAGTAGTTAGATTTATTTTACTTATTTATTGAACTGATGTCGATCTTCCAACTAAGCGATTGTTGCACAATAGTGTCACTGAAATAAAACTCGTTGTGGACAATTTGCCTTCCGACGCTATGGCGACTTTGTCTCTTCCAACTGGTTGGGTCGATGTCAGTACAATGTGACAAAATGAGACGTAGTCATGGTATGCCCGCACTATCTCTGTGTGGCAGGACGTAAACGTGTCAGACTTTACACGTTGGGACCGGTCCACAATAATAATATAGCCTGTATAGTGCTGACCTTGGACGCACGACAACTACCAAACAACTTTTATATCGTCAACTTTAGTACGGTGATCGAGCAAATACTGTACATACAGATGGGACATCCTATCATATATATCATAATATTATCTGCCCGATTTCTTTTATTTCCGAAGGTGCGTGACAGAATACTGTCCGTCATTATATTACCCTTTTCCCCCAAGCGGCCTTTTGTCGTGGACTGTCCCTCTTTTCTTTCAGCCTCTCTAACTACGAGCAAAGCACTCATCTGTACACATTGCTCTATTATTGTCCCATTCTCGGAAATTACCTAGTTCATATTCTGATGTTATGATTACTATAATAATTGTGGGAAGAAAAGATCGATACACGATATCGGCCAGGCTTGGGCGTGAGTTAAGCTTCTTTTTTCAAGGCTTAAGTGATGTACGAGTCCCCCCCCCCCCCCCCCCCCCCCACCTTTTTTTTCTCCTCCCACTTGACGGTCCCCCCCCCCCACACACTTTTTTCCTCCGCAAATTTTTACTCTATAAGAAGGACATATCGATCATTTTGGCTCAGCTCCCAATTTCTTTGTCCCATTGTGTGATAGATAGACCATCAGTTGGGGGATGTTGAACCTTGCTGCGATGAGGCCTACTGAAACTTTAAAAAAAGAAATGAAAAAAGGCGCCTAGCGGCCACACCTACAGTTAGTTTAACGTTTCTGACCCCAGACTCGATGAAACGCCATCTGAAATTAATCAGTTTTGAGGTAACCCTTTCAATCTCTGAACGCCCGTGAACGTCCAAAATAGAAAGGGCTCTATTTATATACATATAAAGTGAATGTGGGGCAGCTTGTTAGAAAGTCGAAATTTATGTAGGGTAAGTATTCAAATAATACTTTATTTGGGTTGGCCACACTGAGTGTTTGCGAATTGGGGCTGGATTGTAATCATAACGAACGAGGAGGGAAGACTTGAAGTAGGCTAAGTAAACTGGACAACACGGGGTGGGCTGCGCCGCCTCTCAAGATATTACCTGATCCTGCCTGATTGCTCTCTCCCCCTCCCCTCTCTCTCTCTCTCTCTTTCTNCCTATCTATCTATCTTTTTACCTACCTGTCTTGTTCTCTAAACCTCTATCTCTCTCCCTCTCCCCTCTCCCCTCTCTCTTTCCCTCTCTCTCCTCCCTCTCTCTCTCTCTCTCTCTCTCTCTCTCTCTCTCTCTCTCTTTTAGCCCTTATATACCTCGCTCTCTTCCCCTCACATACAAACTCATTCCACTCAGGGCCTTTCATAAAAGGTGCATCAGATCATAAATTAACCTTTGTTGAAAGTGTGCATACTTTATTTTTCGTTTGGTATACGTCCAATTCACGACATGCGTTAATTTGTCTGCAAGTTTTGGCAATGCAAAACTAATCCCCCCCCCCCCTTTCCCTTTACCCCATTTTGCCTTGATATCAATGTCCCTCTGTTAAATTTTAACCTGAACGTCTTATACGAATTCCTTAATTGTGGAAAATTTAGCAAAGGCGTTGACAATTCGAAGCTTTTTCACCGAAACCCTATTAAAACATAATTTGAATGATAAAAAAGACGGATATTAATCTGGATTTTTACAAGAAGCAAAGTTAAACGTCACTTCGAATTTAGACATTATATTGCGAGAAACTTGTTCACACTAAATATTGATGGAATCTTTGAAACCGTGGGATAAAAAAAAATTGATTTGGCTGATTTTTCGCCCTGTACTGGTTGGATCGGTGTCACTGTGGCAGTAAAATCCGACCGACTAAGACAAGAGCCATGGTATCCCTGCACTGTCTCTGTGTGGCAGCACGCACAATTGATGCTGGCATTACACGCTAGGCAACAAACTGAAACTCTACCGATACTTTATTAAAACCTAACATTTGAATGAAAAAAAAAGAAGATGGCTACTTTTGATAATTACTCGTACTTTGTTCAAGAAGTACGGGTTTAAAATCAAGCGCTATAGCGTTGGTCTCCAGAATTATAAACAGGCTAAAGCAGAGGACGTTGACCTACCGACGGTGTCAGTATAATATGACTGGCTGAGACAAGAGTCTAGATCTCCCCGCCTTATCTCGGGTGTTGCAGCACATAAAATTGTTAGACGTCAATCTTGGAGTCTGTACAATGCTGACGTTGGACGTTAAACCAACTCGAACTCAAACTCAAACCCAATGTTACCATTATGCAAAGACTTGTATACATTTGATGTTGTTGAAATCTCTGAAACCGTTGGTTCAAAAATTGTTTTGGGTCGGTGTCAGTATAATGTGACCGCCGAAGAAAGGAGTCATGGTATCCCTGCACTGTCTCTGTGTGGCAGCAGGTAAAATTATCAGTCGTTAGAAGTTAGAAATCGTTGGGACACGTCCACATTACAGTATACAATATATCTATATTATAGTGCTGACGTTGGACGCGAAGAGCCAACACTCAAACTCGACTTTAAACCGTGGGATCTTCTCGTGTTTTGCTTTCTTTACCTTAAAGGAATGCTGTGTGTCTTCACTGTAGCGGGGGAAGACATCGACATCAGGTCACCGGGTCAGGCCTCAGTCCCTTCCTTTCTTCCGTGTGTTATCTTGTTGGTACTCGGTAAATAAGGAAGTGAGAACTTGATCTATGTGCAACTTTCCAATTTTTTCCTTCAAAAAGTTGTATCTATTATCTGTTATGGTTTAGGACCTGCAATTATTTTTGTATGTTTTGTAAGTGCCAATTTGAGAGGCTGTCTTTTCCCCTTCAACACCATTATTCATTTTATTCATCTAAATGTACAATCATTCGTGGTATTTGAATTTGAAAACAAGCACCCCCCCCCACACACACACGCAAAGTAAAAAACAAATAACAAAACAAAACAAAAACCAAAAAAAAACCCAGAAAAGAATCCTTACCAAGATTCATTGATCAAGACTAATCCTGCTGTAAGAGTCGCCTTCGACGGTTGAATGGGCAATCAAATTATTGCATAGAAACTTGCATGTTAGAAGACCACCCATTTATCCTCTCGTGACCTTACTGTGGGGAGGGAACAGGCGTATGGCGTAATTACTGGTAATCTAATGAAGCGTTTTCTTTGTCCAGTGACATAGTATTACTCCGCTACGGGCTGCAGTTGTCTGTCTCGCACTTACTCCGATCGCCATTTTTCCCAATACATCGATGGATGGATGGACACTTTCCGGCTCTGACCACTGAACTCATTGACCGCTTCGTGTACGGCCCCGTGACAGCCGGACGCCATGCTCGGCTCAAAACACTTCCCTGATGGTCATTCTTGGACATTGTAGTTGTACTGGACATACAGCCCGGACATTAACTTTTTTTTCTTCCTGGGAAATACTATTGAAAGTTGTATTTATAGAAATTGGCATTAGTTCTGTCTACAAGGGTTTCTCAAGGTTTCACTCACCCTTTCTGGGTTGGTTTGCATAGACTTATAAGCCTGCAAGCGTTAGCTCTCTCATAGCGACTACCGTGTCAGAATGTTGATGTTGTTGAAGTCACGCGGATTCGGCTTGCAATTTCCTATTGGTTCAGCAGAGGATGGAGGACCTGGATCCTGGAAGTTTGTGTGAGTTGGAGCTGAGAGCCAGAGCTGGACTCTTCAGGGATGCGTTTAGTCTAATTTTGATATAAAAAATCATGTACATAATTTTGTATTGATGATTTAGAAGCATCTATTGGATTATACTTTCTTTAAATTTTCTGTCGTGGATTCGGTAAGGATTTTAATTGTAAAATGGTCCGTATGGTGTTATAGGTAACTCCTGTTTTAATACAAGAGTATAGGCAATTGATATATCGCGCTTGGTGTATTCAAAATTGTAATAAAAAAATACTCTAGCCAGCTACTATGTGTCGGACACATCTTCGTTTATCTAAGGAGCTATCCATAATACATGTATAGCCAATATACCGTCATACTAAACTGTCTTGTGGTTCTGCGAAAAATATGGCGTGTCCTACTTTTAAAAAGACTTGCTAATAATACCAGGAACTCTAAAATATAAATATGAATGCAAATCGGAAAAACATCAGACGATATTAATAAGACACAACATACTTTCACCGTTGTTGTTTTTAAGTACACCTGGCCTTTGTGATCAATGGTTTTAAGTTTAAAGACGAAATCACCCTATGTGCCCTTGTCTCACAATACAGTGCCCGATTTTAAGTTCTTTTCTGTATCTGTCTCTGTTTTTGTTCTAATTGTCTTGTCTTTATCTGTTTCTCCTAGTCTCTTTATGATTATATATCTGCCTCTCCCCTCTCTCTGTCTGTCTGTTTGTCTGTCGGTCTGTCGGTCTGTCTCTCTCTCTGTCTCTCTCTCTCTCTCTCTCTCTCTCTGTCTCTCTCTCTCTCTCTCTCTCTCTCTCTCTCTCTCTCTCTCTCTCTCTCTCTCTCTCTCTCTCTCTCTCTCTCAAAGCGTATCTTGGCATAACCATGTCTTGTGTTCACCTCGATGCCATTAATCTTTCTGACGCAAACCCCATTCTTCACCAGGTAAAATAGGTACAATATAAAACTTTCGGTGACACTTAATGATTCATTTTTGTGTATTCTGTATGTGTGTGAAACTTTTCTTGCCCAAGAATCCTGTTCACTTGCGCTTTCTCCCTCCCTGTTGTTGTGTGTTGTTACATTCGAATCGGGACGCGTCCTAGTAACCATAAGGTCATCCATCCAGTGTTGGGTCACCTTGTCAGGTCAGAAGTCCAGTCAGACACACGCACACACACACACACACACACACACACAATCTCTGGATCTCTCCGCTCTACAGTATGCAATGGGACCGGCCACTGAAAGGGTCTTTCGTGTATCACAGTTCTTACGTCGTTAACATCTTTATTTACCGTGATTCTGCTGATGAAGCTTTTTTGATCTCCTTCTTTTATTGTTGTTTTTTCCCTTGTGTTCATTGCAATCGTGCAATTATTACGCTCCTCGTAGCATCAGGATGGTTTTAGCAAAGATGGAAAGGATTATCAGCTCTGTCCATCTTATGCCCCCATCTCCCCCCGTAACCCCTTCCTTAGGCAAAACTTATTGTAACACCGTCAATGGAATAAAAAGAGGTATAGTAAAGTTGGGAAAGAAAGAAAGACAAAAAATGGATAAATGATAGGATTTAGATACGATAAGACCGAGAGGAAAAAATGCAAACAAAGATGACCAAGAGAAATTATTGTTATAAAGAGGTGGAGAGAGAAAAAGAGGATAAAAAATCAAGATGATTTTGTTGAAGATAACGAGAAAGATTATGAGCGTGGCATATTATAAGAGAGGAAAAGAACAAAAAATCAAGGAACAGTTTTAGTTATTACAAAGTGTCATACTTTCAATCTTACTTCATTGTTTATTTGTGTATTTATTTGTCAACGATTTCATACTGTCTGTCCGCTTTTTCGGTCCATTATGGCTTTGTTTTTGTTGTTGTTGTTGTTTTGTTGTTTTTTTACGGGGGTAATGTTATACCCATAACAAATAGAAACTCAAGAACTGATGTTATGCACGCATATTTTTTTTAATTAGCTAGCGATTACATGATTATCATAGCATTAGCAAGAAATGTTGACTGTATAAATATAAGACTTAGTATTAATGATTTGCCCTTTGTTTACTTGTATCTTCCAGGGAACAACTACCCCGAGTGGTCCTCCTTCACAGAAGCTCAGAGGGTTACGGGTTCGTGCTTCGCGGAGCTAAATGTGAGTATACATAAAAGATTAGAATAGGTGGAATAGGTCAGTTCATCTGCTTAGATAGCTCCTGGAACGTTTAGAAGAGTAAATCTACTAAGGTTAGCTGATATGGCTTTAACACTATTTGTATTGTTCAAACGTTACAGACGAGGCTACCCAAACTAACAAAGTCACTGAACTGAGTGAAGTGAACACAAAAACTTTTGCATAGTAATAACAGTAATCTATTTATTTTAAATTAGTATCATGATAGGGACAGAATAAAACTCCGTTAGTTTTTTTCGTTTTCGACCTACAAGCCGACCAGACAAAGAACGTAAACTGTCCTGAATGTACCTCACATCTCAATGATACATAGCTCACTTTGATTCTAAATGAAAATTTTTGCGTATTTCGGTGACCCTCTAGTTTGATGCGTAAAAATAATCAGTTCTTTAAGCTTGTAAGTGGGATTTGAGGTGGTTAGCCTTAAAAAGGAAATGAGAAATGGTTTTTGAATAGACCGAGTGTACGGATTAAAGAAGACAAATCAGTTTTTTACTAGAACAAACCTACTACAACAACAATAACAACAACTACAATAACAATAACAACAACAACATAAACAACAACAACAACAACAACAACAACAACAACACAACAACAACAACAACAACAACAACAACAACAACAACAACGAACAAACAAAATTTATCCATACGACATCAGCAGTTTCTTTTTTCACCTTTTTTGGAACAGTGCGAGTAAAAGTTGTAAAAAAATATGAGGAACAATTGGTAATACATTATCCATCACTTCATGCAACATTGCGTGGTAAGAACAATGATGCTGTGATTTTAGGCCTCGTAATAAAGATTGTTTTTAATAGGGGAAATACTGTTAGTCCTAAGTGTACGTTCAAAACGCCGTTTTACATATTAACACATCTACAATAACTGTTGTATCCTTGATGCAGCCGAAAACGCTTGCATTTTTTGTTGAGATTCCTACAATCATTCTTCATGTCTTCTCGCATCTTTGCAATATTTGGTGAAATTCTTCCATTTTGCATATCCTTTATTTGTTTTTCGAAACTATAATATTTTTTGAAATTCTTAAATTTAGCATTTTCTTTATTTGTTTTTCGAAACTCAACAATATTCGTTTGAAATTCTTACATTTTGCATCTTCTTTGTTTGTTTTTCGAAACACTACAAATCTTCTTTATTTGTTTTTCGCACCTCTACAATTTTTTGTTGAAATTCCTACATTTTGCGGTTTTTTTTTCGTCGAAACTCTTCAATATTTATTAAAATTCTTACATTTTGCATCTTCTTTATTTGTTTGTGGAAACGACAATTTTTTTTCAATTCTTTCACTCTGTATCTTCCCCACTTTTTTTTCGCTATGATAGCGAAACTACCTACCGGCGGAGGCTTCAACGACTTCGCCCCCACTGCCGAGTACCCTGCGCTGCACATAGACCTGTCACACCTGGGCCCGAGAGTCCGTCTGTCCCGACCAGAGTTCCCGCCCCTGAAAATACTGGAGGTGGGTCTAGTATACTTGTAATGGTACATGTAAGATTGATTAAGATGGTGGTGGTGGAAAAAATCATCATGATGATGATAATGTTAAAGGTGGTGGTGGTGATGATGGTGGTGGTGGTCGTGTTGGTGGTAGAGATAATGATGTGGTGGTGGTGCTGGTGCTGGAGATAGTGATGTGGTGGTTTTGGTGATGGTCGTGTTGGTGGTGATGATGGTGATGGTAGTGATGACGATGATGTTACGATGATGATGATGATGATGATGATGATGATGATGATGATGATGATGATGATGATGATGATGATGATGACGATGAGGATAATGATGAATAATGCAACGGCGTCCAATCACAACTGCAGCCTAGACTCACGCAGTAATTAGCGTTCAGTAACCCCAAAACAAGCAAAAAACAAAACAGCAAATGAAATCCCATCGTTCTAAATAAATTACTGATTATGCCATTTTGCCATCCCACCAATTTTTGTTGTCGACAGATCAACAACGAGAACGTGGTGCGGGCGTCTCACGAGCATGTGGTGCATCTGATCCGCATATTATTATTATTATTATTATGGCGATGGTTGTGGTGGGGGGTTGTTGATCGTATGGGTGGTGATGGTATAATGATAATATTGATGATGAGGATGATGATAATGATTGAAACATAATAAATTTAGTGTAAACTGATTGGGTCGATGTCAGTGAGTATAATGTGACCAGCTGTGGCAAAAACTCTGGTATATTTGCTCTATCCCTGAGTGGCGGCTTGGATGTCTAATTGTCTGGTACTAAAATTCAGATCCGTTCACGAGAAAGCCTAGTTGCGAAGGTTGAACGTGAAGAAGCGAAGCAACACATTTTTGTTATCAGAAAGAAGCCTCTCTTGTCATCACACGAAATTAGTAACATCTGTCTGATTTTTATCAAAGATACAAATGATCGCGAGATATTTATGCTATTTTAACACCGGTCTAAAAGAGGCATTACGAAAACGGGGCCCTTAGCAAAACGAAGGCGATAATTAATGAAATAATGTACAGTGTCCAATCATAGCTCTGGTCCATATTTACGGAGCCAATGAGCAATTAGAAAACCACGTCTCTAAGGTGCGTGGTTTAGAAATGCAAAGCTTGCAACATCCCCACAGGCCGGAAAAAAACAACCCCCCAAAAACCTCAGAAACAAACGAAAAACAAAACAGTAAATCAAATCCCATCGTTCTAAATAATTTACTGATTGTGCCATTTTGCCATCCCACCAATTTTTGTGTCGACAGATCAACAACGAGAACGTGGTGCGGGCGTCTCACGAACATGTGGTGCATCTGATCCGCTCCTCCAGCGACGTGCTCACCCTCAAGGTCATCACCGTGGCCTCCAGCTCCGACCAGCAGCCCCCGTCAAGCCCGACCTCCCCGCTGTACCAGCCCGGCTCCCCGCCCGACTGGAGGCTAGCGGCCGCCGCCCAGGGTCAAGGCCAGCACTACTTACAAGGTCAAGGTTACCATGTGCATCCGGATACGGGCGCCATGACGCTGCCTTCGCGCAAGAAGCAAGGTACTGTATGGGGGTACATGTATTGTGTTTTGTTGTGGGGAATACGTTGTTTCTTTATAGAAAGAGAAGAGCTCTTTCCCTCTCAGTATCTCTGTCTTTGTGTGCGTCTCTCTCCCTCTGTCTGCCTGTGAGTCTGTCTGTCTCGGTCGCTCTGTCTCTCTCTGCCTCTATCTTTGTGTGTGTGTCTCTCTGTCTCTGCCTCCCTCTCTCTCTATCTCTCTTCCCCTCTCTCTCATTCTCTCCCCCCTCTCCCCCCCCTCTCTAGGTATTACGTCTCCTAGGTTCCCCTGATATACATCCTTTACAATGTCGAACAGTTTTATGGTGGAACTTGGAAGCTAGACATTCTCAGGTCATGCCTAAAGTATCCAGTCAATTTCAAGTAATTGCAGTTTTGATAAAAACAAGGACTTTTTGGACTTCGGCAATCTTGAGTTTCTGATTTTTATTCTCCTTCGTTAACCCATTCGTTTGCGTTATGTTTGTAATGCCCTGTGCTGGTCAGAAAATCGCTTTACAAAGTTATACAACTGGAATTTAATCGCACATCATCATCAGCAGTATATAATACCACTTCCACCGCCATAAGCCGTTGAATGCATTTTCTGTTTTATTAAAATGCTCGAGGCATGCACCAAAATTATTTTTTTTAGAAAATATGAAAGATATTTGCTTTTTTGGTTACAATTTATAATTATGCTTTACGCCTTTGTCTCCCATACGCTTGAACGATTATGACAAGTACTACATGATAAAATAAGTTATTGTACTATATTGCCCCTCTTCAAAATGGTACAGTATGTGAGATTTATGGAACATCGCCCATTCATGGTCTTAGCCTTAGGTAAATTATCTTTAATCCTTCGTCTAAAAGTTAAACTTAGCTTTATGGCACAGTGTAAATACACCATAAATTACCTCTCCAGTCACGTAACAGCGAACTTTTTTCTTTTTTTTTTTTTGCCTTTAAAGTTGTAAACCATTTTGGCGTAGTGTGTCGCTTTTATTGTATAAAATTATAGCTAAAGAGGAAAGCATGACCAAATACTTGGTTGCGAAAAATACACTAAATTTGCCGAGGGATCGAGACCTTTCTCTTAGTCAAACAGTTTTCAATTTGACTTACACAGCGAAAGCAAAGTAGATGCCCAGAGAAATTCAATCTAGGGCTGAAATTCATAAAATCTCATGTAAAGTCGGATATGAAATATTGGGTTACGAAATGGCAAATACAGCGCCTGTTTAGCTTTGATCTCTGCAAATAAAGGTAATATTTGAAATGTGTAGATGTCAAATAGATATAAAAAAGTGAAATTAAAATGTCCGAAAGTGTATTCTTAGACATGGGCGAGGACAGCTCAACACAATGCAATGAGATCTGAAAGTTAATAATTAGTTTCTTTCCCGTCAAAGGTAGGGGGCGCGGTGGCTCTGGGGTAGAACATCGGCTTCCGACGCAAAAGGTTTGAGCCCTGGCGATTTCGCTCCCTATTGGTTGGGTCGGTGTCAGTTTAATGTAACCACCTGAGACAGCACATAAAACTGTCAGACGCCAGTCTTGGGGCCCGTACATAATATAGCCTATACCGTGCTGATGTTGGACGTTAAGCCAACTCAACTACTCCCGTCATAGGTGGGGGAGAGGGTCCAGTCTTAAACCAAGTACTATTAATACGCCCTCTTAACAACCATCTCCACATAAATGCGCAGTGTTTGAACATATAGATTTAGCAAACAGAGCAAGTCTCGCCTTGCGAAAGAACTTCTTGAGACACCTCTTTAAACGCCAATCCTTAACATTTTATTACTTAGTAAAATTTGAGATGTAAGGTGGGTGTGCCTATTCTATGGACTGTTTTTTCTTAAAGGTGTTTTTTTTTTACTTCTGCGATTGCTTTATTCCCATTTTCCGAAAGAAAAAAAATGCAAAATCGATTCTGTCAAACTACATTTTACCATGATGAAAGTAAATTACTGCCGCATTTAGTAACGCTATGAGTGCTTAAATTATATGCTTTTTTTATGGACCACTGCTATTAATGCCGTTTTTGTGTGTTTGTCCCAATAAAACACTGGTTTTCATATATATATATCTCAGAATAAATACCTACTCTTTTTTAGTTTCGTTTAAGATTGTTGTCTTTATATTGTTTTCTTTTTTTTTTTTTTCAATCGATCAGTGTTTTAAGAACTCCATTTGTATCAAATTACTGTGGTTGCATGCTAAAATTACTATGTATCAAAAGGACTTGTTGAAACAGATCTTCAGGGAAATGAATTTAGGATTGTATCTTGCGTAATATGTTATTTAATGCATGATAATGTCAATATCAATCCAGTAATTAATGTTTTAAAAAATCGAAAAAAAAATGATTTAAACGTATGAAATAATTGACAACTTTATTTTCTTCCTTGACTAACTGACGTGTTTATTTTTCTCGCCCTGTAGCCGCCCCCCTACCGCCACAGAGAGATCCGCGTACCTCCTTGTCATACAGCAAAGGAAACTCCAAGTCAATGGCTGAGGGCCTGGCTGAAATAGGTGAGATCAGAAAAGATGTTGGGTTTTGTGTGTATATATATGTGTGTGTGTGTGTGTGTGTGTTTATTCATTTATAATCTTAAAAGATCTTTAGTCAAGTGTACATCTTCTAAACCTACATAAAAGGTTAGAGGTAGAGGTAAAGGTTGGTTACTTAATGTCCACCATCAGTAACTAGGCTATGACCGTAAGTGCAACGTTTTGGTAAGCTTACGATTCGTCTTTATATATGTGACTAAGAAGGGATGATGATGATGATGATGATGATGATGATGATGATGATGATGATGATGATGATGATGAGGTTGATGGCGAGGATGATATAACTATCTTAAAGTAAAAGTGGGCACGAGCAGGGGTAAAAGAATGGTTGACATAAGAGTACGACGACGATGACTTTTGCATTTAAAGAGCATAAAGAGAATCTAACATGAACAACTTTGGTCAAGTAGGATGAGAATGCTCGTAGTTATGTGCATGCTGGTCTACTATTTGTTTAAACTTTAAAAATGAGTGGGCCTCTGAAAACACAGAACAGTGTAAATACAGTACAGTCAACTGCCACTTCTACCATTAAAGTATGTAGCCTTACCCGACTGTTAACAAGAATGGAAATCTAAGCTTAGTCTTTACGTTTGCCCGACAGTTTGGCGCAGCTCATGTACTCAGGTGCGGTTTAAAAAGTTGAATGGCCGATCGGCCGCCAAATAAAATAGGGATACATTCTTTTCTGGTTGGGAAAAAATTGAAACTAATGAATCGTGGCTGAACTAGTTAGCGTTGGGTCTAAGTACAACGTTGCAGTAACTAACAAGTCGTCTTATATTATGCGATTAAGAAGGCTTACGACGGGTCGTAAGCTACCGCGACGTTGAGCTTACGGCCATTTACCTCGATAGTAAACACATCGCACATAACTTGAATACATTTCTTTAGCATTGCAACGGGAATGAAACTGAAAAAGAATGTCAAATCGCTAAGTTCCTGCAGTTGAAAAACATGTTCTATTTGTTAGATTTGTTAAACTAAAAGGGTTAAGTTACTAAAAGATTTTGTCATTCCAGCATCACGGAATCTGCCGTGTTGCGTCAAAAATAGTAAGACACACAATTTAACTTTAAGATAGATGTATCTTTTTTTTTAAAGGACCAAAGTCATAATTTTTTTAACGGTAAAGGATTGTACCTAAGAACTTCTATGTGAGGCGAAGTGGCTCAAGCAATAGAGCGTTGGTCCCCTGATCGGAAGGTCCTCGGTTCGAATCTAATGATTCTTCAAAAATGTCTTTTTCCGATTTTATCCCCTCAGGGTTTGTTCATTGTCAGTCTAATGTGAACTGCTGAGACATGAGACCATACACCTCCCTCTCTCTCTCTCTCTCTCTCTCTCTCTCTCTCTCTCTCTCTCTCTATCTCCCCATCTCCCAATCTCTACCTCCTTCTTCCTTCCTCCCTCCCTCCCAGCTTTTCCCCATTTTTAAACGTTACCTCACCCTCATCGTGTCTTCTTAATCCTAACCCGGCAGAAAAACTCGATGCCGCCATCGCCGAGTTTGAAGGCCAGGAGACAATCAGGCGGCACTCCCTGCACGGGCTGCTTGACAACGCCGGCGGAGACCCCAAAGTCGCCTCTGTGCGCGCTTCCCACTCGGCCAAGCGGGTCTCCGTGGTGGACTATGACGAGCTCCTCTCTGGCGAAGCAGCCGGTCAAGTTCAAGGTCAGGCGGCAGGAATCAACGCCCGTCCCGCGCGGGAATACATCAGCCCCGCGGAGGCTCGCATCAAGAAGTACCACAAGAAAACGCCTCCTCCGGTAAGCAATTTGATGATAATATAATTATGCTTTTTTTTTGTTAGCTTTTAAAGGGAGGTATTTGGTCTTAAATGAAGTGAGTTGCAATTTGTTTAAATAGTGTAGAAAGGCAAAATAAGAAATCGAAAATTTCTAGAAAAAAAGTTATTCTCCATATAACAATATTTCTAAAGCTTTGGTCGTCAATTTCTCTCTCTCTCTCTCTCTCTCTCTCTCTCTCTCTCTCTCTCTCTCTCTCTCTCTCTCTCTCTCTCTCTCTCTCTCACACACACTCTTTAGTCTCTTATCTCCATCAACCTTAGTTTTTTTTTTAATCCCAATTTCTATCTATCTACTTCCATGTCCCTCCAAAATTTTAACACAATCCACATTCATAAAATCGTTTTAATTAAACAGAGAAAGATACTTATGTTCGTGACTTTGTTAAGAGTTAGATTACAGTCTGCATTACGTTGTCAGGTTAGAATACTACAATCTTTGTCTTTTCCCTTCAGATTATGGAACGCACCCGCAGTACACCCAACCTTGCTGCTCCCATGGATGACCAACTCATTATTTCCTCAAACGGCCACTTGCCATACAAAACCAATGCCATTATCACAGGAAATGGCCCTGGCGGATCTCTCAACAAGACGAAAGCACCCATGTACCACCAGAGGTCTGCCAGCGGGAACTCAACCCCCGAACTCCCAGACCGACATCCTGTGAACGGTGGTCGGAGTGGAGCCCCCGGTGGGCCTCCGACGCCGGAGGTCGTTCGAATAAACACAGGCGCCGTCAAAAAATCAGCAGCGAACGGCAGCATCTCCTCCTCCTCGTCTAATGGCATCTACGCTAATGTGTCGGGCCTGGTAGGGCAGGGCTCCAGCTTCAGGCCTCCTCCAAACTCTGCAGGGTCCACCAGCTCGCGCCAGCAGGAAAATTCTGGACCGCTGCCCCCTCCGCCCGAGCACACCATCCTGAAGACTACATCATCTGCTCAGAACCGGCGCCAACAGCTACCGATGGACAGCATTATTGTGGAAGGAGGAGGCTCTGGCTCCAAGGGCATCTCGTTTGCTGACCAACGTGTTATGGAACATGCTCAACAGTTCATCAAAAAGCACCCGACAGCCACGCTGCTGGTCACCGCAGACATTCACGCATCTCCAGAACATGGGCAAGACAAAGCGCTGAAAGAGGATGATGTTTTTGAGCCTGAGCCAGACTACGAAGACAGTGGAGACGAAGAGAAACAAGCTGTGTCCGTTGGTAAACAGATGGTCACAAGCCCTTTAACGTCTCAAGGTCGAAGAGAAAGCACACCCAGTGTGAATTCATCCACTAGCAGTACAAGTGTGGTGCGCCAGAACCGAGGATCAGTCACAGTCATTTCTATTAGCAGTAACAAGAGCAAGTCCACACAGAACACACCAACTGCAGCCGCAGTTCCCAGTATCACAGCTGGCAACCACTCCCCAGCTCAATCTTCAATGGCGCTTAACACCCGAGTTTCCCCTGGCAACAGCCTTGCCAGCTCTCGGAGGTCGTCGGCCCAATCGGGAGTTAGTGGCGCTGAAGATGCCCCAGCAAGGGAGACAAGTTTCTTCACATCCGCCCAAGCTCCCCCTGCCCCTCCTCCTCCCCCCCCCCCTGGTCCCCCCCCACCACCCGACTACTCGCCAGGTGGAACTCTCACTTTAAAGGGCCGTAAGGAAGCAAGAGCAGAGAACCCCAGCCCAAAACCAGCGCTTCCATCGCAAGTGTCCCAGGAGGATATACTGGCAGCTGTGGCCAATAGGAAGAGCAGAATAGAGACAGTCGGCCCCAAGGTTTCTGATGTCAAAGCCTCTCCCATTGGTAGGTCAATGTGTAACTTTTAATAAAGAAAGGAGTAAAATTTTATATTGTAAAAATTATGTTTTCATTCAAGCTACTGAAAGTCACTGATATCTTAATTTTTTCTTATGATTAGCATTTATTACTTTTGTCATTTCTTTTTGTGGTAATGTTATGGTTCTTTGTTTATCATTCTACTGGAGCAAGAAGATTGGTAACTAGATTGACTGTGATTTTTCCTGTGGACTATCTCAATTTTAAAGTGAATTTGGACATAGAGACTAATTGTGGTACTAAGTAGAAGAATTATATTACAATAATTAAACATGTAGGCCTACTTTAAAAATAATGCTTGAGCACAAACTTATTCTATAGTTACAAATGTGTATGGGACAGCTGTTACATTTATGACTTTTTCCTGTAAAAGAACATAATTGCCATAGGAGGTTCGTTATTTTTCTGACTAAAAAAAGGTATAGGTTCCATTGACAACAATATAGCCTATATAGTTCTGACATTGGATGTTAAGCCAACTCAACTACAACTACTACCATTGACGGCATACTTAAAGGTTTATAGTGTTAACTTGTGTCTTAAAGCTTTAACTCTGCTACTGATGGCCTTGATAAAAGATTTGCTTTGGGGATAACTCTATTACAACAATAGAGATCGCTAGACATAATCAATTATTAATTGGTTATAAACACAAATAAGCTTTTGATCTCATGAACTTAAAAAATATTTTTTAATCCTATACCTTTCTTTCATCTTTTATGATAGTTTAGACTTCATATTCATAAGTTTATTTTTGTTTGAACTTCCACAGCCAAATCAACCCATGAGCTGAACCAAGAGGCGTTGCTTGCAGCCGTGGCTCGGCGCAAGAGTCGCATGGAGAGTGAGGACAAATCACTTGTGGATGACATTGAGGCAAAGCTGAACCGCAACAAGAAGCTTCAGGCAGCCAAGTTCAACCGCAGCACTTCTAAAGTGGAGACATCCTCGACATCTTCAGCCTCTTCAACAACTCCTGCCAGAGAGCCACCATCAAGTATTTCAAGCCCAGCTCCTGCATCAACTACAACAACCACGGTGGCATCAACTGGTGCTGCCTTTGCTGTGACCCCGAAAAGCTCCAGTGGATCCATTGTGGACTTGGATGTGCCAAGTCCAAGGGAAATCTTGTCGAGGTTTGAGCCCAGCAAAACAAAAACTTCACCAGTGGTGCCACCGAAAGGGACTCCATCCACATCCCCAGCTGTCTCGTCATCTGCGGAGCAAGCCCATGTGATAGACTTCCGTTCTCGTCTCAAGCCCGTGGCAACATCAAACACGGGCAAAGCTTCACCTGTTGCAGTAATCTCACAGGTGCCAAAAACAACAGTAGAAACTATATCAGCTACTTCAACAAAGCCCGTTCCAGCAACAAATCCACCAGTTTCGGAAACCAAATCGTCAGAAACAGTTACATCGAAACCTGCAGATCCTAAGACATATACTGTTTCGCCAGCAAAAAACAACTCCAGTAAGGCTCCTGCCCCTCCCCCACCCGCAAAATCTTCACCCCCACCTGCAGTCCAGCCCAAAATAAGCAATAAAGAGGCACCTTCTACAAACACAACCACCAAACCTGCAGGTTTAAGTCAAGGTTCCTCTGTGCAGGCCAAGCAAGGAAACGGTTCTTCCCCATCTTCTCCTGCAGGATCTGCTGCAGACTACATTGCCTTGGCAGAGAGAGCTCGACTCGAGTACCTGAAGAAAAAAGCATCAGGAAACATGGTCGCCACAGTTTCAAAGAAAGGCCCTGTTGAGATTACACCCATGGGTAAGAAAAACTCTGCCCTCTCCAAAGACAACCAGAAACCCAAAACCAATGGCACTACTCCGGTGAACAAGGCAAATGGGAAATCTCCAGTTAACCCAAAGGAGGTGAAACCTGAATCTGCTAAATCAGAGCAAAATGGAAATGTTCCTGTGAAAGGAGTAACTGTGGACCACTCTCACACTGAGCAGACGGTGAATGGTGGGCGTCCCAACTCCCCTCCCCCTGGCCTCGTCCCTCTTCCACCGGTCGGGTTTCAAGATGTAGGAGATGCTGCATCCCCTCCATCTGTTCCTAGGGGTGTGGTCATCGACATTTTGCCCCCTCCATCATCTTTTGATGTGGGCCTCCCATCTCCGCCCCCTCCTCAATCTGCAGGGCGCCAGGAAGACGCAGCCAGCCTCGTATCTTCTGTTTCCTCCCTCAGCACTCTGTCCAGCGAGCACGGGAACTCGTCGGGCATGAAGCCGGGGGTCTCCATAGAGGACATGATAGCGCCACCGCCACCTCCACCTCCAGCTTTTGATGACATGATGGTCCTGAATGATCAGGACATGTCTTTTATTCTCCCGCCCCCACAGTTTTTGGAGATTGATGCGAACGCCAATGAGAGTAAGTCCCTGGACAAAAACTCGCGACCGTTTGCAAACAAGTCTGTTGGAGCATGGTCGTGTCTCGATGTCTTGGACTGGTTAGATAGCCTTGGCCTACCACAGTACCGCACAAGTTTTGCCAAAGCTCATGTAGATGGCTCCAAATTGCTAGATATGGGACGTACTGAGTTCATTGCTCTCGGAGTGACTCAGGTTGGACATCGCATGAACCTGGAACGATCTGTTAAAAAGCTGAATATAGCAGCCAGCACCAACCTGTGAGGTGCCCATGTCTAAGTTCAGGTTTGAAAATGGAACATTGATTGTAATTATACTAATAAAACTTAATAATGCAGCCAGTATCAAAATTGGAAGCTCTGGTGGCGTATGAACAGAACTTGATTTTAAACCAACTGGTTGAGCATGGTAACCTTTCTGTCGGACAAAACTGAGGTTAAGAAAGAGAAACCTCTTTTGTTCTGATTCAATTCATGAGGATACAAACACTCCCCACGAAAAGGTTGACGTTTTAAAAACAATATATGGCTTGAACAGTCTGTAAAGACCTCCAGCCTATTGGTAATACAAATAGAAGGCACCAGAATTTTATGCAGGCTTTGGAACATTGTTGGCATATAACATTTCTTTAAATACATGGTTTATAAGCTTGCCTCACTGTTGTTGTTTTTATCATCGAACCAGTGAAAAAAAAATTGCAAAAGCTTATAAAAAAAAAAAAAGAAATTGAAATTGAAGTATTTCTTCTACTTTTTTCTGGTAAACCACCCGGTTAAGAATTGTGTAACATTGTGAGACATTTACCTTTCTTTAAAAATTTTTTTCGTTCTCCTTATCTGCGTGCAATGAGAAAGAAGCATGTGTACCTCTAAATGATTTTGGTAATTTACAAAGCAATTATTTACGAGCATGACTTCTCATTGATGTGGATATGGCAGTGAGCAGAAACTTATTGGTTAGATGACTTTTTCAATGAGGAAAAGTTGCAATTTTGTGAGCAATAACGGATGTACAAACAATAATGATACAGAGAAGCCTAAAATACAAGAAAAAACAACTTTGCAGCCGGACTGGAGAAGTTTCTCATTTTACACTGTGTAATTTTTTATATCCTCAGAGCCAATTTTTTGGTCAGCGGATGTCGTGATCATGATTCTTGTTTTTAATAAAGCTGGAATCTTTTCATGAATCTACTTTTGATTCATTTTTTTAATCATGGCTTGTAAATTGGTTTTTGATAGCTTGTCTATAACATGTTTTATCAAATATTGCCATATACATTTTTAAATTTTAATATTGCAGCTCTAAGTCATATAAATTATGTACATGTACCACCTATGTCCTATTTTTGTTATGCTTGTGAATCAGAATTTAATGTGCATTTCTTTTTCTCAATCTTGAATGTCATGTAAGAAAATCTGTCATAAAATGATGGCATACATAGTTTCAAAAACAGGTTCCCAAGTATTAATTGATAGAGCAAAAATTGTTTTACCACTGTCTTTTTTAGTTTTAACTACAATTCGCTTGTTTTGTGAGTAATCTATTATTATTGTTTTTTTTTGTTTTGTTACATATAATAAAACCCATATCTCAAATTTGAAGCAAAATGAAAAGCTGCTATTTTCCTTGAAAATGTTTTTTGATTGCTTTTTTTTTCATGATCAGATCAGTCTTAGGAAGTCAACCTTGTGAAGTCTTTCAATTGTATGCATTTTATGTCCAGTTTATGTATGTTTAGCCTACTCTGTTCTAGTACTAGGCATTGACTTCACTGTTTTTTCTACCAGCTCTTGCCTAGCACAGAGGCTAGTCTAAGCAGCTCTGGATATCAATTTGTTGTTTGAAAATTGTATAAAATTAATGTATCGGCTGATGAATTGTTTGTAAAACTTGATTCTGTGTTTGAAAAATGAAGTCATATTTTCCATTATTCATGTATGTAGTCAGCACAAATTCACTATGTTTTGACTTATTCAAATAATATAAAGAGTCACGGGTTCGACATGAATTGTTGCTATAGCTTTTTATTACTTTTAAGTCAAACTCATGGTTTATATTTCTACTTAAGTAAAATTTCCTGTAAGTTACTGTTAACCTTATGAATGTCAAACTTGGCGTACTAAGCTTTGGCTTAAAAGTAGCCAAGTAACGCACTTTGACACACACTCACACACACATAGCTTTTTGGGTATCGAGTCTAGTCGCTGCACAGTTGTGGATCTAAAATGGCAGATTGTATTTTTTTATGAGACAGTGCCTTCATAGTAACCAAAATGTTATAGAAAATAGCTTTCATATTGTCAAATGCATTCCATCAATTTTCTATGTTGAAAATGTTAACATTCCCTAATATATGTTTTTAGTATTCTGCAATATACACTTATATTAAACTCATACATTTTTAATGACTTCTTTAAAAAAAACAACCTGTAAGATGATAATTATTTTTGAAAATTTACAATTTATACTTTCATATTGCTGATAGAATGTGAGCATTATAATTAATGCTATATTTCAAGCTAAAATAATAAATATAAAAAATTAAAACAAATAAACGTACTACATTTATTGAACTAAACGCACTCCCAAAGAGAACGTTATTATTCTTGTTTTTTTTTTCTCTTGTCACATATGAAAACATTTAGAAAGATTTCTTGTTATTTGATCCTTAGGATTTGTTTTGCAATGAAAAGTTGAAAAATCAGCAGCTTATAAATTTCTTGTTGTGATCCATTAGGCCTCCATGTTCTTGTTAATTTAGAAGTATTTTTCAAACAAGAAAAGGTTGTTTTTGGAATGATCAGAGTAGAGCTATTTATTTAAATGATATTTATGACTATAGGATCAGTATAAAATAGTTTATGAAATATCTGATTGAGAGCAAAAAGAAAATTAGAATTTTTTTTCTGTCTAAAACTCATCCTTTGAAACATTTTAATGAAAAAGTGAGTTTTAGTACAATCATATGTCCCATTTTTACAGTTCCTATTATTGACATTCTGTGGTATTCAGTACTGAGTAGTATTAGATCAGTTAACATACAGACTGGTTTGTTCACATCATGAACAATTCCATTTCCCTTAAACCAACTTTTTTTCTTCATCTTCACACAAAAAATTGCAGTCTCTACATCTTTGCTTTCCCCAAATATTCACTGATGACTATTTTTTCTGAATATTTTTTTCCTCTCTCTTAAATAAACCAGCCATTAAAGATTGTATAGTATTTTTTTGTGAGCAAATTTCTACATATTATCCTAGTTATACACTCATGCCTCTATTATTTCCCTCTCTAATTCGATCATCTGAGAAGTTTTACATTATTTAACATCATATCCCGTCTTATTTTCTCATTAAAAACAATTAAAAAAAAAAAAAGATTTTAAATGTCAGTCTTAAAAATTGTGAAAATTATGGGTAAATGAAGGGCAAGTTAGCTCAAAGTATTGTTTTAAGCAAAGTTTACATTGACCTTTATGTCGTCTGGTCTTTACTTATTACCATTGAAATAAATGTGCACCATAAAAAATTGTAAGCTTAACCAGTAATGCCAGGTAGCTCGGGGTTTTTCACATTAGTATTTACAAGGAATATGAACTCCAAAATGGCAATTTGATGAGGTAGGAAATAATTCCTAAGTCCATTAAAAAAAATGTTACCTCTAATTTTCAAAGTCAAAGGTACCACAAGTGTGTGCATGTGACAAATTTACCTTGTACATGTATTTGGAATTTTTAGTGTATCTTGTTTATCCTGGTTTGTTGGTGTCAGTCCAATGTGGCCGGCTAAGACAGGAGTCGTGGTATCCCTGCCCTGTCTCATCTGTGGCAGTGCATACAATTGTCAGATGTCAGTTTTGGGGCCCGTCCACAATTTAGCCTATATAGTGCTGATGTTGGACGTTAAACCAACTCAACTCTCAACCATGTTGTTTTTCTTAATGTAAGCCTCATTGCCATATCTTCTTTTCATTTACAAGGAAGACTTAACATTGTGCATATTTAAAAGAAAGTAAATCACATTTTATCGATGTGTTGAATAATTATTGTAATTATTTACAGGCATGCCTTTATTTCAAGTGACACACCTAATATTACTTCATGAATCATCAGGAAAGAAAACTTACTTCAGCTAAAAGTTATTGAACTAAGAAAAAATGTATATGTATTATTGTGCATCACCGTGATTCTGTATTATTTTTTTTTTCAGTTTAAGTCCTTTCTCTTTATAATCATATAATGTTTCTGTGTGTGTTCTTAAACAACATAATTATGATTGAATTTGTTTGTCCTATCCTTTTATTTTTAATCGATAATTTATCAGTCTGTATTGGCTCTATCATAATTTGGAAACACTAGTCATGAAATTAAAGATAACTATAGAAAAACTCCTGGGAACAATACATGTAAAAGACTTCAAACTATGCAGCTAATCTGTATTTAATTGACATAGCTCACTTCGCTTTGCTATGATCAGTTTTAAACAATGGTGTTCCTGTAAAATACACCACCACCCCTACCAATTTTGAGAACAGGATAACAGTATGACTTATATGCAAAAAGGCATGATTTATTCGGTACACCTTATAATTATATAGAGAAGAGGACCCTGTGTTACTTCAGGTCTCATTTTACCATGAGAATGTTACAGGGTTTTATTTTACAATTTTATGCATTGTTTTTGTGCATTGCTGTAGATAGAAATTATATCTATGTATTATGTATACTCTACAAGAGGATCAAGCTATTTAATCTTATGAGCACTGTAGCAAGGCCGCTTGTATATGGACATCAATTTGAATTGTACACATTTTGTTATGGATTTTTTTTTTTAAGTAAACGGCCCAATAAACAGTCTAACCCCTCCTAATATTGCTTTATTTCATCTTGTTCAATTTTTACTTTTGTCATTACAAAAATAAGAAGAAGAAGAAGAAGAAGAAGAAGAAGAAGAAGAAGAAGAAGAAGAAGAAGAAGAAGAAGAAGAAGAGGAAGAGGAAGAAGAAGAAGAAGAAGAAGAAGGAGAGAGAGAAGGAGGAAGAGGAAAATAGAAGGAGGATGGAGGAGGGAGTAAGAGAAGGAAGGAGGAGGAGGAGGGAGCAAGAGCAGAACGGAGGAGTAGGAGGAAAAGGGAGAAAGAAGAAGAAGAAGAAGAAGAAGAAGAAGAAGAAGAAGAAGAAGAAGAAGAAGAAGAAGAAGAAGAAGAAGAAGAAGAAAGCAGTGCAATATTTTAAAAAAAGTGAAAGCCCACTGTATCTAAACCATTGGAATGCAGAAATTCCCAGTTTTCATAATACAAATATGATAAAAATTTCTTTTGAAATTAAATCTAAGCAGTAGTGTTACTTATCTAATCTTTGGAAGAACTTGTATACCATTACTAGGTGGAAGTGGAAAAAAACCCATCAAATTAAAATAGCCCAACCATACTACAAGAACACATTGGACTTGATGCTTTTTCAACACAACTATTAGATAAGCTAAATTTGGGTAGCCATCCCACAAAGTTGCCGGTCAAACATGGCTATATAAAATGTGTTATCAAGAGATTTCATTAAAATGGGATCAGAGTTTGATTGGATTGGTGGTATGATTAACTAAACTTTTTCAAAGAAAGCTTAACATTTCTGGTACTATGTCCTACGCTTTAACCAGTATTGAAGTATGCCTTGAGGGGCAAACTGGCTTATAATGGTCTCCAGATCAGAAGGTCTGCGTTTGAATCCCATGATCGGTGAAAAGTGTATTTATCCGATTTTGTCGCGTGTACCCGATTGGGTAGTCGTCAATGTGTCTGACTGAGACAGACTTCCAGGTTTCCCCGTCCTGGTTTTGTGTGTGGCAGCACATAAAATTGTGAGACATCATTCTTGGGACATGTCAACAATATAACCCATATAGTGCTTACGTTGGATGTTACACCGGCTCAACTCAACTAATCTAAATGGCTTGATTAAGGAATAGTTTTGTATCAATTTGTTTCTAAGTATGAGTGATTGTAGCCAAATTCACAAAACAGAATATTATTTGTTTTATGGTAACTTAAAAAAAAAAAAATTAAAGTTACATTTAGTGCTTTTTGTACTATAAGCAAAAGAGCATTATTGCAAATTCTTTTCATAAGATTATCAGCCATGATACAACATCACACAACAAAACCATATCTTTTTAAATAAATATGCTTGATAGTTTATTCATCTTTTGCATTAAACATGCATAAATATAAACACATAGAAAATTGTAAAAATACATGGTGACCAATAGTTCATTTTGTATGAAACAAAACGTGGTGACTAAATTTAGGGAAATAAAAAAATTTAAAAAATTAAAAAAAACAACAGGCAATTCACAATTTAAGCTCAAATAAACTATCTTTCTTATCAAAAACAGTAATAAATAATAATTATTCTACAAATCTGAAAAGCTTTTGCATGTACTCTTTAAATTCATATTTACCATCTCAACATCAGAATTGGTCAAGGGTATAATGTCTAAAACAAGAGATCTCTTACTAAAGAGATCTTACTTCAGTTGAGAGAAAACAGTAAAACCTACAAAGAATCTTTAAAAGGATTCCCTTTGATCAAAAAAAGTTTAAGAAAAAAAAATGTCATGTTCAATTTCAGTGGCTGTTGTTGCCATGATGTTCGCAACTCCAGACCCTCATGTATGCCATTAAGGCAGAATGGCATAGAATTCTTTTTTAATGAACTTTTTTGAGGAGAGCAGGACTCTAACAAAGAATGTATTATTCAACATTGTGTCATATGAATCTAATTTAATTGAAAATCCATAAATTAGTGAAAATTGGATAACTGTACACTGTCAATGTAACACATTTTTTTTTGCCCTTCCTCATTGTTTTGGTCACATTTAGAATAGCATTCATTTAATCCTTTGGTTTCTTATTGTGCTTTCACACCAAACAAGTCATAATCTGTTTAAAAACAGTCATCCAATCAAATTGAAAAGCTTTCACACCAAATAAGTCATAATCTGTTTAAAAAACAGTCATCCAATCAAATTGAAAAAAAAAAAAAGACACAATAGCTATGGACGGAGTCAGAGCAAAGAATTATCTGAAATTCATCAAAACAGAAGTCTTACATATATATATAAAAGAAAGCTATTTCATTTTTCTGTGTAAATGAATTCAGGTTTTTCAAAAATCTTTCTAATAGAATTAAAAAGTAAAAAAAAAAGGATTTTAAGATAACTTGGCAAGTCTTGCAAGGCAGCTGTATCACAGCAGTGCTACATTCTTCAATTATTAAAAAAAAAAAGACTTAAATAATTACTATATTATGTACTTTTCTAATACATGTAAAAAGGAAAAAGGAAAAAAAAAACAGTTATAATCTACACAGTCTTCACATTTCAAAATGTTAAGCAATTAACTTTAAAAGCACTTCAAACTATTAACTATTATATCTTTCAGAGGGTTTTGAGGATTTTAAACGCTAAATAAAAAGATTAAACAATTTCCCCAACTCTTTTCTTTTTTTTCTCTCCCAATTTTCCATCTGATCTAAAACTCATTAGGGATAATCTCAGATCAAATATTGTCCTGCTTAAAAAAGATCACTGATTAATTCATTAACATTATATCAGTTGTTTTACAACATTTCTATTCTATGACTGCTAATATTGCTGCCTTAAAGCCGTCCATCTTCAGGCAGCATAAGCGGAGCTGCAGTTTCAGCTTTGACACCGAAAAAGGATGTGGTTCTAGTGGACAGACTTCAACCAAACAGCTTTGTGGTGAGTGTAGAGAAACCAGCAGACAGACTAGGTTATCTCAGAAACCAAAGAGGTAGGAATGACTAAAGAGTAATAAATAACTACGATCAACTAAAAAGACTAGTACTAATCTCAGGACTGCCCTGTGTCTGCAGCATTGTGTTTGCCATCTTTGGCTTCCTTGTCAGCATCCTCATTATCAGGGCTATCTTTTCCATTCCTCTGAGTTCCATCTTGGTTTAGTTTACTGTTGTATTTTGGGTCCAGCTCAAAGTTCTGGAAAAACCACAAAGCGTGCATGTAAAAAATATGCATGTGTGTTTGAACTTTTATGAAAATATTTGTTAAAACACTAATTCAGGCCAAACAGACAGGAACTAAGGATTTTAAAGATCAATTGAGTGATGAGAAGACATATTCTACTTTGACGACAATAGACAACAAAAATTTGATCTGACTTGAGACAATATCACAATAGATACAAATGAGAAATGCATGCTATTTACCCTATTTTATATATTATTGATAGGTAAAGAGCACTGGATTTCATTGGATTTTTTTTTTCACTTTGCTCCTTTGAATCCAAATCACCAATAACTAATCGAATGATAAGACAATCGTTTTTCTTCCTAAAACAAATAAATAATCAATGTATGAAATCTGTAAGATATCCTTTGGTATTGTTTTTTCTTTCTTCTGACATTAAGGTAAGAGAAAATTTATATGATAAGATTAAAAACCAATTGTAAATTGTTTAACTCAAGGAAAGCATGTCTAAGAATTGTATATAAAAAAAACAATTATCATGCAAATGATAATATGAAACAAAAAAAAATTCTATGTGAATAAATAAAACTGCAACTTTATATCCTACAGAGCCTGAATGTCATGAAACAAATTTAAAAAATAACAGCTATACCTTTGACACACACAGCAAAAACAAGAAGCAAAAAGAGGAACACATGATTTGAAAATGTACCTCTAATTCTTTCATAATTTCATCCATAAAATCTGTTGAGTTGTGCTTGTAAGCCAGGGCTGCTCGTATAGAATCTTTAAACAACTGTTGAATTGAACAAACAAAATAATCATATGAGGTAACAGAATACAAATCTAAAGATTGTTTTGTAAGTGGTACACATTCTTTATGACATTGCATAAACAAAGTTCTCTATAAATCATCAATTATTCAAAATATGGTTGGAAATTTTAAAGAGATTTTACCAAATGGCAGTTTATTCGTTTCTTGTCTTTCTTTTTGTCAAACAAAAAAACAAATTCCTATCCATAAACTTTATATAAAGCTGCCCTTTTTATTGGTGAAAAAAACAAACAACAAAAAACATGATTCTATTTTTTTCATCTGAATCCACGTTGTGTACTCAACCATCTCTTTACCCTAATAGTATATTGAGAGGTAAAATAAAGAATTAAATAGTAATTTACTCTCTAAAATTGCATGTACTGCTCCTTTAACAATATATGCATTTCTCACATAATTATCTATTTTAACTATCAAAAATAAAAAGTGGATACCACTAGAGATCCTGCAATGCATGGAAAAAGGTACAAAACATGGCATACAGTTAGCCTTAAAAACAAAAATACAGAGCTGTTCTCTGCCAAAGATTTCCATGGGGAACCAGACACTGAGACAGTCAGGTCAGTAGAGCAGGGTTCAATCCTTAACCACAATACTGGACTGCTATAAGATTGAATTTGGCCCCAATTTGACTAATAACATTCTCTTTCAAAGCCAAAGATATGGCATCGAACATAGTTTGTGATTTAAACATACAAATCGTCTTGTTTGGTCTCTTTCAGCAGTGATGATAATGAGGGAAAGTGAAAAAGGAGTAAATTTTTCCAAGACCCGTTTTAAACCCTTAACAGCACCAAAAATGTAGACTCATATATCTATTTCTAATAGTAGCAAGAGCAAAAAATTAAACAATAATAACATTGCAAGAAATTGCTGACAGCATAAAACATATACCTGAGGGCGCAGAAACAGCATTATGGGTTTATGGATGCTTGGTGCCTTACTCTGATTGGTAATGGGTGATTGCAATGTCAGCACTGCTGTGTTTTGGAAGGATAAATAGCTACTTCCAAGAGAGTTACATAAGGAAAACTAAACTATGGGCTATTTCAAGTATATTGTATAACAAAATCATGATTCTGTAATGAAATAAGCATAAAAAAAAAAAAAAATTATCGACTTAAAATAATTATAACCCATCTTTAATAGGCAAAAATTAAAAAGGAGCCATATGTTTTATTCCAACATTAAGGTCAAATAGTTATTTTGGGAAGCCTACAGTCTGAATAACTAGCTATGCACCTCCGGCCATATAGTGGAAAGTAACGATTTGGCTCTTCCGCTTAGCTTTGCAGATTTCGGTTTCTATTCCCGAGTCTTCCAAGCTCCAAGGAAAAAAAGGAGGGAAATACGGAGAAAGGGAAAAAATACAAAGATTTGCTGAAAATTATCATCATTATTTCATGAGATTATTTCTCATGAGAGGATTAAATTTTATGTCTGCAGTGAAGTGATTTAATGGGATATCTCATGGTGTATTTTTGTCCCATCTGGTTTTACAAAAAAGCATCTCTCTTTACATAAAGAGTCACAAAAAATAAATTTATTACTAAACAAGGAGAAAAACTTATTAAAGAAAACTACAAATAAGTCACCTTCACAACATTTGTTCCATCCGCTGCCGATACAAAATAGAAAGGCATACTGTGTTTTTTAGCAAATGCAAATGTCTTTTGTGTCATACTCATGTCCTCTGGAAAGAATAAAATAGAGAGATATTTTGCATCATCAATGATGTATGTCTTCATTTATGAAAGTGCAGTCAGTTTTAAATGGTAATGTGGGTTGAATGAGTGTACATATTAAATGCATACATACAGGTTTACTTGTTTTAAACAGTTAAATTAACATTTGTGTATAAACTATTTCTAATCTAAAAAAAAAAAATCGTTGATGTTCATCAAAATATATATACAAAGAAATAAAAAAATAGAAAAGAGGGGGAAAAAGTAACACAAAAAAGAACAATTTTAAAATGTTTTCTCTGAAATGTATGTTGCTATTGTAGCGACAATCCTGTTAAACAATAATGAGGGTGAATAAAAAAAAAAATAGGAGCATGTGAAAGAAAAGTTGGCCCTAGGTCTAATTTTACCCAATGTTATATCAGACCAGGTTTTTACAAGTTAAAAATTCAGATCCGGAAACAGGGGTGATGAGATTTGTAATTATCAAATATATCTATTTTTCATATTTCTGAACTAACCATCAATTTTGTTGGCTGCACATAAGCAAGGGATTTCAGGTCTATATGTTCGTAGATCTTTCAACCACTCAGGTAAGTTCTTGTAAGTTATCTTTCTAGTGCAGTCAAATACCTGTAATGTCCAACACCAAAAGCATATGAGTAAAGAGAGAAAAAGTTTCAATGCCACTACCAATAATTGAAAAATTTTATAGAACAAAAAAAAAAAAAGTATAGAGTGAATTTGTGTGTGTGTGTATGAGAGAGAATTATGATACAGAAAAGCAGTCCAACAACTACAGAGGCTTTAACAGACGGAGCTAGACTTAGGGACCAAATAATGATGCTAGTAACTGAGAGAGTGTATGAGAGAGAGAAAGAAAGAAAGAGAGAGAGAGAGAGAGAGAGAGAGAGAGAGAGAGAGAGAGAGAGAGAGAGAGAGAGAGGAGCCATTACCTAATGATGAAAAAGGGTTGGTTCACTGAAAAGGTTGCTGAAATTTGTTACCAAACCGCATTTACAGTATATATATTATATATAACAAAAATTAAAAAAACAACAACAAAAAAACACATATATGTGAAATTTATATCTCTATGGAGAGACGTCTGTTAGGTTTGCTGAAGGGATGCTATAGGATGATATAAAAGTTTTCTGGCTTAGTCTGGGATTTATTTTTATTCCACAGTCTCAGTTTTGTATACATGGAGCAAGAGTTATGTTATTTCTCAAAAAGTATGCCTCCCCCCCCCCTCCCCAAAACAAGGTAAGTGCTTAATTCTAATATAACATTGCAATTATATGAAAATCAAGCAGGGCAAAAATATAAAGCAGTGATTTACCAATATACAAGCTTGAGCTTGATGGTAGTAAGACGGGTGCATGCTGTTAAATCTTTCTTGACCGGCTGTATCCCAGAAATCTGTTAAGATACAAGAGTTACAAGATTGTGAATAATACTAAAAAAATATGCCATGCTCACAGTTTAAATCAAATTTGTGTAGGTGAAAAGTAAAAGTAGGTGATAAACTAGCACCTGTTGACTTTTTCACAAAAATCCACAACACAAGAGAATAGTCATCAACTTCATTTTCAATCCTAGAAAATAAACATGTAAACCATACCTTCAAACCTTTAGATTAATGTGGTATGTATACTGTTCATGGAGTAACTCAACGGATATTGGGAGAACATCGACACATAACTGTGATATTAATTTATAATAGGGCATGTGAGCCTTCCTTCCAATAATCTGTTAGTTTGTACAGAGAAACCACACAAAACACAAAATTCAGAACATATATACCAAATGCACTATTGATGAACTTACCTACTGTTATTTTTTTACCATCAACCTCTGTTGTGTGGGTAAAGAGAGTAAGGGCAAATGTTGACAACTGTTGAGGCTTGCTGGAAGGTTCATGTAAGGTTTTAATACTTTTTGTTTTAAACAACAGAGCATGGTGGCAAAAAACTATTCTTAAGAACAAACAAAGAAAGCTAACATCATCTTGATCAATGTAGAAATACAAGAGCTATGATTCTGCATAATTATTCAGTGATTAAAAAATACAACCCACAAATACAACAAGACATAAAAAAGGGAACTGTTTTTTTTGTTTTTTTTTTGTAGAAATGAAACCAACAATTTGTGCTGTCTTATAAAAAAAACAACGATTAATGTATTATTCTTTCTTTTTTTGCATAAGCTATGCATGTACACTGTTTAAGGATACTATCCATCCATAAGGAAGCGCTCAACCAATCTGATGGGGAAAAGAGAGCAAAAAGAGAACAAGCATTTCAATATTCATGAAAAGTGTAGTGAAGAGTGGCACAAAAAAACAGACGGCCTAGACAATATTAATTTATAAATAAATGCAGTGATCAAATCAAAATTTTTTGGCAACCCGTACAATTTTGCAATCAGTATTTGATATCATATGAGGACATTTTAAAAGTAATGTGAAAAGTTGCTCTTCAATAAAAAAAAAGTTTGCACTCAAGATGCACTAATCTCTCAGCTGTTTCACTATAATGGCCATTGGATGCATTCTCACAGACACGGTGGAAGAAAATATTATGCTTTGTCAGTAAATTCAAAACGAAGCAAACCAGCTTAGAACTCTAAACCTTATCTTGCACCTTCAGACTACCACTTCTTTCAGCCTCTGAAGTGACAACAAAAAGCGTAAAGTTTCAAGGTTGAGATTACAGTCAAATCTGCCGTACAGACCACATGTCCATGGCGACCACATTTCATTGGCTCCCTTGCATTTTTCCATATTTTGTTACTGCTCACCGCAACCTTAGGCAGGCTATTATTTGACCAAAAGCAAACAAAACCTCTTCCAACACGACTATAACTAATTTCTCAGAAATAAAGATGTGCGTGAAAGAGAAAGGGTGTGTGTGGAGAGGGAAACTTAGTTGCTGTGCATATCTTGTGTCAATGTAAAATTACGATTGACCAAGGTAAGTGAGAGCGGGGTGGTGGGTGGAGGAATGGTTTGGCCGCAATGCAAAACATGTTTTTCAATGGCTGTGGGATACCAAACTTTTAGTAATTACAATTACATCTTTTGTCAGTGGATGGAACTCGTCTATGACACCAATATGTATGTATGTATACATAATATAATTCTCATGTAACCCAAGTTGGTTGGTTGGTTGGTTGGGTTTTAACGTCCAACATCAGCAACTTATGGCTACATCGTGGACGGGCCCCAAGACGGACGTCTGACAATTTTATGTGCTGCCACACACGAGACAGGGTGGGGATACCATGACTCCTGTCTCAGCCGGTCACATTATACTGACACCGACCCAACCAGTAGGGATTGCAACTATGTACAGATCGTTGTGAGATTGTTTTGTCCTATAAAGAGTATTTTACTTTATGACCTTGTTTCAGCTCGGATGTGACATTATGTGGAGTTTAAAAAAAAACACAATGACAATGACTTCATAAGTATTTAAGATTGGTTAGATCTATTCACTAAAAAAAGAAGTTGGCTTATTGCTGGAACATAAATGAATATGCCTTATGAAATAAAGGATACTGCCTCTTTTTCAAAGCTATAGGATTTTGTCAAAATTTTGCTATACAAATTACATGTAGATTCTAGATCTAGATCTAGTGTTTTTGGTCAAATATGCACTAGATCTAGAGCTAGATTCTATAGATCTTAGTTTTGGTGCAAATCAAAATTTTCGTATGACCGTCGAATAGGCTAAAGTCTTTCCTATGTCAGGTCAAATAATTGAGATACACAGTATTAATGCCCATTATTCAGATAAAAATGCTATAACATAATTGTGTTTGGACTGAAACACTAGATCTAGATCTAGATCTAAAGATCTATAAAATCCTTGTGCGTATGGATCTACCAGACTCAGCCGTTGAATGTAAAAACATCCCCTTGTATTTTCTTTTAGATCTAGAACCTAATTTAAATGTATGAGGATAATTCTGCTTCGAATTCAACACCCTTACTTAGATTTTCCCACCGCGCTGTCACCTAAACAGATGACTTTGATACGTTCTTCTCCCTCATCTCCTGGCTTGTCATAGTCTGGCTGGCTGTTCTCGGCCATTTTGTTGCTAAAGAATGCAATGGGTGAATTGTGGGTAAGGCCTCTGTGGGTATTCCCGGTTCTATTTTTTTTCCACCGAATATGGGAAGTGTTCATTTGCTCAGGAAAGGGTGCCGGTTGTGATGCAGAGATTATGAGGTTTCGGTTCTTTATATAATTAACGATTATAACAGTATGTATCTTTTGGAATAAGTTCAAAGTCATGCCAAGTATCTAATAGATTAACTGGAATGCCTATATGCCCACGTTGACACAATGGTTTTGCCACCATTGATATGATCTTAGAAGAGTACATGTATTAGAGTAATCCACAAAAATTATTCACTTTATTTAGGCTACTCATACAGTCTAAGACTTATAAACGTTAAGTGGTGGCTGTTGTTTAGATCTAAAATAAATATTGTAAGATGCTCTAACATCAACAAAGGGTATGGTTTGTGTTTTGATTATTTATCAATACAACAGTAGATCCGAAAATCATCTTTAAGAAGCAGTAGATGATGTATAAATGTAAGCAATAAAAAAATTATTATTTTTTTTCGGCGCAACTTCGTTTTATACCCGTCATCTTGTCTGCTGTGATTCGTTATCGAACCGGTACTAGTACATATATTTTTTTATTATTATTTTGGTCAAGCGCATGCACCACTTTTCACTCCCCCAGCATGATGATAATTTCTATGGTGAGCTAAGACTGGTAGGAGCGGAGCGTGAGTCTACATACAAGCGATCATATGGACGAGAGAAGTGGGCAAAAGATTGCACCCAGTAGTTCTTATGAATAAAGAAATTTAGATCTATTATAGATTTGAGTTTTTGGTACTTCATTTTTTTTATTTTTTTAAATTTTCAATGAACTTATGAAGATTTACTAAATTTCAAAATGGCATCTATATTTTCAGACTCTCCCCCCCTTTTTTAGACATACCTAGTCTAGGACGAAAATTTACCATAATTACCGGCTTAGTCTATCTAAAAAATTTAATACTAATTACATCAGTTTTTTAGGCCTATTTTACGACCGCTGATGAATACTCTAGATCTAATGTGAGCTCAAGGCTGACGGCACAGTGGTCTCGCGTACCAACCTACCCCATTTTCGAACCTGCTCACTCTATGAAACATAATTCTTTCTATTTAAACAACAACCCTACCCACCCACTTTTTTCCTCAACCCCAATTTGCCAACATTTTTTTTATAATATATATCTATTTATTATATCCGGCTCTTTCTCTATCCTATGTCTCACTCTTTTCCCTCTACCCTTTCTCTATCTCACCATTACTTCTTTTTCTCCATCTCTTCCCTTTCTATCTCTGACCCTTTCCTTCCCACTCTTTCTTTCTCTCTCACCTTTTCGCATCTCTGGAGATAGATCTTTTTCCCAACTCTCTCCTAACAGTGGCTAACTCTCTTTTTTCTTTCCTTCCTTCCTTCTCTCCACTCTCTTTTCTTTCTTTCTCTCTCTCTCTCTCTTTCCCCCTTCTCTCTGTCTATCTCTCTCTCTTTCACATGCACACACACAGTGGTACGGATGTTTAAGTGAACGTAATATCCAATTGTACGGCCGTATGTTTGATTTTATTTAATTTCCTCAGATTCTGATCCCTTAATAATAGCGTTGATCGTTTCTATAGTTCTTAGACTAAGAGAAGATGAGTACACTGCTGTATAAGTGCGGTAACGCGGGTAATCCACCTGGTAAAAATCAAACAAATCTTTCTTTCCCTATCGCACTTTATCTAGTCTATAGGCAGGGAACTCAAAGGGTCTTACTGGCAGGTTTGAACATTTGGCCTCTTTAGACTGTAAATCATGGTTCACTGAACAGAAAGTAGTAGTTGATCGTTCACGCAAGGTGCCATCCTTCATCATCCATCATTCATTCTCTCTCTCTCACTCTCACTCTCACTCTCTCTCTGTCTCTGTCTGTCTCTTCTGTCTCTTCTGTCTTCTTTTTCCTCTCTCCTACCTCCCTGTCTCTCCTGTCTTCTTTTTTCTCCCTTATCCGCTAGGAGCTGTGCACACATCAGTCTGTGTGGTGGGACTAGGTATAGGGGAGGGGGAGCCATCTGGTGTTATATCAAAGAAATTTATTCTGCCATGATTGTGTCACTACTCTATAGAGGGAGGGAGAGAATTCTCTCCCTCTCTCCGGGTTTAACGTCTCCTAGGTTCCCCTGGGGGGTCATATACGGATTGTGTCACGCGAACTCCTGGTACTTAGCGGCTTCAAAGTCAAAAAGTTTGACAAGGAGGTGTGAACTGTACAACTGTCTGCTCTAGCCTGAGAATCATGGATGGACACACTCGTTTAGTTACGAGAGACTAGGCATTCAACCACTGAAGAATAAGTGGGAGTTGAACAATTACACAAGATGCCTTCGTGTAATTCGTTGTTAAGTCTTCATTCTCTCTCATTCGTTCAACGTGTGCTAAGCACTCCCTCGGTAGGTTTTCATCAGACCTGATTTGTACATGATAGTTCTTTACATAACATTACAATTTTATAACTTGCAGTTACAAACAACAGGCACAGTCATTCGTCTACTTTCAATTCACCTAACGGACAGACAAGTCTAGACCTTTAAAACAGCCGCATCGAGGTAATTCGTTTCGAAACAGTAACAAAGGATTTTTTTTAGGCGAGATTAAGGCACAGCATTGGGGTTACTTTTCAGTTACTAAGAAACACCCATGAAAATTAAAAAAAAAACAAACAAAAAAAAAAACGTAAGAACCCGCCCGCTTTAGAACCCGTTTTTGTGTCTCCCGACGGATGGGCTCTTAGGCGGAGACTACTTTACTTAGAAACTTGTAGCCTTGTAATTAATCAAGTTATATCCCTTGGCGTTTAACCTTTCAAAGTAGTATTTTCTGTTATTTCCCTTAATTTCGAACTAAAAAGCATTCTAAAAAGAATTTTAACACAGATTTATTTAAACCGTGTTTGATCAGTGCACCCATCTGATGTATGACAGAAAATAGGCAATAAACTCTACAAGGGGTTTAACATAATTGTCGGAATTCTTGTCCATATTTTTACTTTTTAAATTCTTTATATTTGTGTGTATTATTATTTTAGTGCAAATATTGTATTAAGTTTTTTGGCCACAACAACTTGCCATTGAAATACAATACGGTAGAAATTAAAGCAGAATGGTTTTTTTTTTATTATAGCTACGTTTAAACATATAGCTTTGCATATAAATTGAAGTTATACCCTTTGGCATTTAACGCTTAATAAGTATCATTTCCTGTTATGTCCCAGATATTGTATTGGGATTATTGGCTACAACAACCAGCCCTTGACATACAATAAGGTATCATTTAAAGCAGACTGGTTACCTCTTTTATAACACCTACGTTTAAACATAATAATTATATCTTTGTAAATATTCGAGCTTTATCTTTTGGCGTTTACCATTATGACGTATAATTTTCTGTTATTTCCCTTTTTTCGAACTCCAAAGCATTTAAAGACAACCTTTTAACTTAGTTTGATCTCAACGGTGTTTGGTCTTTGCACTCACCCTATCTTTGATAGAAAACAAGGAAAAACATTAGAAGGGGTTTAACATACTGTCGTAATTTGACACTTTTTGCCTACTACATTCTTTTTTTTGTATTGTATTGACATTGCACAAATGTTCTTCGAGCCAATTGTATATATTTTTTTATTTGAAGCAGATTAGTTTTCTTTTTGAAATACACCTACGTTGAAACATGTAGCTTTTTAACAAATCAAGTTATATCCCTTGGCGTTTACCCTTTAAAATAGTATTTTCTGTGGTTTCCTTTAATATATTAAACTCAATAGCACTTCCAAGCACACTTATAACAGATTTATTTAAACCGTAATTGGTCAGTGCGCCCAACCCAATGTCTAACAGAAAATAAGGAGAACACATTACAAGGGATTCTTCATCTCGTATTAGTGTGTGTATTGTTATTTTAGTGCAAATTAAATTTTTGTATTGGGATTATTGGCCACAACAACGTGCTATTGCAACACGATAATGCATCATTTAAATAAGATTGGTTGGCTTTTTCATTATAGCTGTGTTTAAACCTATAGCTTTATAAATGTTCGAGTTATATCTTTTGCGGTTTACCCTTATTAAGCGTTATTTTCTGTTATTTCCCTTATATTTTTGAACTTACTTAATTTTATCTTACCAGAGTTTGGTCTTTGTGCTCACCCGACCTTTGATAGAAAATAAGGAAAAACATCAGAAGGGGTTTAACATAATGTTGTAATTTGAAACTTTTTGCCTTCTACATACTTGATTTTTTAGTGTATGTACAATGTTATATGTGTTGATTTTGTACCGTATTGAGATTACACAAACGTTTTACTAGCCAATAGTAAATATTTTGTTCCTATTTGAAGCAGATTAGTTTTCTTTTTGAAATACAACTACTATGTTGGAATTTGAAACTTTTTGCATTCTATTTTTAATGTATGTACAGTGTTATTTGTGTCGATTTTCTATTGAGATAACACAATAGGTTTACGAGCAAAATGTATATAATTTTTACCATTTGAAGGACATAAGTTTTCTTTTTGAAATACATGTACTTGTACTTTGAAACTTGTAGCTGTGTAATTAATCAAGTTATATCCCTTGGTCTTTAAAAGTAGTATTTTCTGTTATTTCCCTTAATATATTTGCGAACTGAAAAACGTTCTAAAAAGAAATTAAATACAGATTTATTTCAACCATGTTTGATCAGTTCGCCCACATAATTTCCGTCAGTAAAATAGGAAAACACTTTACAAGGGGTTTAACATATTGTCGGAATTAGAATCTATATTACATTTTATATTCTTTATATTTTAGTGTGTGTATTATTATTTTAGTGTTAAGATTTTGTCGAGATTACCGACCACAATAACAAAACATTGAAATAAAAAGATATAAAATAAAGCTGATGCGTTAGCACTTTAAATTATTTCTTCTTTTAAACATACAGATTTGTAAATATTCGAGTTATATCCTTTGGCGTTTAACCGTCATTAAGTATTTTTTTTTCTGTTATTTACCTTATATTTTCGAAGTCCAAAACATAAAAAAACATACTTTTAACTTTGTTTGATACCAACAGCGTTTGGTCAGTGCGTTCACCTAATCTTTAATAGAAAATTAAAGAAAAACCTCACAAGGGTTTTAACATGTTGTGATTTGAAAACTTTTTTCCTTCTTTATTTTTTCAGAGTATGTGCATAGTTATTAGTGTCAATATTCTATTGAGATTACACAAAAGGTTTACGAATGAAATGGTATAAATATTTAACCATTTAAAGAAGATTGGTTTTCTTTTTGAAATACCACTAAGTTGAAACACGTAGCTATGTAATCATCAAGTTATATCCCTTGGCGTTTATCCTTTAAAAGTAGTATTTTCTGTTATTTCCCTTACTATATTATCGAACTAAAAAGCATTCTTAAAATAATTTCAACGCAGATTTATTCAAACCAAATTTGATCAGTACGCCCACCTAATGTGTGAAAAATAGGCAATAAACTCTACTAGGGGTCTAACATATTGTCGGAATTTTAATACATATTACATTTTATATTCTTTATATTTAAGTGTGTGTATTATTATTTTAGTGCAAAAATTATATTGTGATTATTGGCCACAACAACCTGCCATTGAAACACAATAAGGTATCAATTAAAGCAGGTTGGTTGGCTTTTTTCATTACAGCTTTGTTTAAACCTATAGCTTTATAAATGTTCGAGTTATAACTTTTGTGGTTTACCCTTATTAAGCGTTATTTTCTGTTATTTCCCTTAAGCTTATATTTTTAAACTTCAACGCATCTAAAAGCAGGCTTTTATCTTAATTTGTTCTTAACAGTGTCTGGTTGGTGCGTTCATCCCATCTTTGATAGGAAATTAAAGAAAAACATCACAAGGGTGTTAACATGTTGTCGTGATTTCAACATTTTTGCCTTCTATATTTTTTCAGAGTATGTACAATGTTATTTGCGTCGATATTCTATTGAGATTACACAAAAGGTTTACGAAACAAATTTGTATAATTTTTTTACTATTTGAAGGAGATCAGTTCTTCTCGAAATACAACTACGTTAAAACATGTAGCTTTGTAATTAATCAAATTATATCCCTTGGCGTTTAACCTTTAAACGTAGTATTTTCTGTTAATTCCCTTAATATTTTTTCGAACCTAATTGCATAAAAAGTACTTTTAACACAGATTTTTTAAACCATGTTTGGTCAGTGCGCCCACCTAATGTGTAACAGGAAAAATAGGGAAAATATTCACAATGTATTTAATTATATATTCTCTGAATTTGAATCTATTTTTCATTTTAATATTCGTTATATTTTAGTATGTGTATATAATAAGATCACGTTTAAAACTCTAACTTGGCCACAACAACATGCCATTAAAATACATTAAGGTATCATTTAAAGCAGATTGGTTACCTCTTTTATTACAGCAACGTTTAAACATAATAATTATATCTTTGTAGGCTAAATATTCGAGCTATATTATCTTTTGCTGTTTACCATTATTACGTATAATTTTGTTATTTCCCTTATATTTTCAAACTCCAAAGAACTTAAAAACAGACTTTTAAGTAAGTTCGACTTTTCTGTGTTCCACAACAACCTGCCATTGAAACACAATAAGGTATCAATTAAAGCAGATTGGTTGGCTTTTTCATTGTAGCTTCGTTTAAACATATAGCTTTGAATATATTCAAGTTATATCCTTTGACGTTTAACGCTTATTAATGCTTATTTCCTGTTTTTTTCCAAAATATCGTATTGAGATTATTGACCACAATAACGTGCCCTTGAAATACAATAAGGTATCATTTAAAGCAGATTGGTTACCTCTTTTATCACAGTTACGTTTCAAAATAATAATTATATCTTTGTAAATATTCGAGCTTTATCTTTTGGCGTTTACCATTATGACGTATAATTTCTGTTATTTCCCTTTTTATCGAACTCCAAAGCATTTAAAGACAACCTTTTAACTTAGTTTGATCCCAACGGTGTTTGGTCTTTGCACTCCCCCGATCTTTGATAGAAAATAAGGAAAAATGTCACAAGGGGTTTAACATGCTGTCGTAATTTGAAACTTTTTGCCTTCTACATTCTTTTTTTTAGTATATTGTATTGAGATTGCACAAATGTTCTTCGAGCGAATTGTATATTTTTTTTTAATTTGAAGCAGATTAGTTTTCTTTTTGAAATACAACTACGTTGAAACATGTAGCTTTCTAACAAATCAAGTTATATCCCTTAGCGTTTACCCTTTAAATGTATTATTTTCTGTTATTTCCCTTAATACTTTTTCAAACTCAATAGCAATAACAAATATTTATTTAAACTATAATTGCGCCCAACCCAATGTCTAGTAGAAAATAAGGAGAACACTTTACACGGATTAAACATATTGTTGGAATTTGAATCTATATTACATTTTATATTCTTTATATTTTAGTGTGGGTGTTATTATTTTACTGCAAATATTTTATTGAGATTACTGACTATAGTAACGAAACATTGCAATAAAAAGATATTAAATGAAGCTGATTCGTTAGCTCTTTTAATTATAGCTTCGTTTAAACATAGAGATTTGTAAATATGCGAGTTATATCCTTTGGCGTTTAACCCTTATTACGTTTTTTTTTCTGTTATTTCCCTTATATTTTCGAACCCCATGTGTGGCCTGCGTCTATGCAGTCCCATTTACGCTATACATCAATATAAAAGACAGCGAAAATGTACCAGTCCTCAAAATGATAGCCTTGACCCCAGTAAGTTGTTATGAAATGTTTTGAAAAGTTAACGCTTAAATTTCTGAAATGCGCAGTAGAGAACTATCTTGATCCCCTTCAATTTGCATACAAAGTCAATTATTGTGTTGAAGACGCTGCCTTAGGCCTGAGATAGAACATTGCCTCCAACGCAGTAGGTCCGTGATTCGAGCCCCGGCGATTTCACTCCCTACTGGTTGGGTCGGCTTCAGTTTAATGTGACCGTCTGAGGCAGTGTTCATATCATCCCCGCCCAGTCTCGTGTGTGGCAGCACATGAAATTGTCGGACGTCAGACTTAGGACGCGTCCACAATATAGTCTGTAAGAAAACACATATAAGCACATCGAGTATCCAAGGGCGAGGCTACCCAAAATAATAGGCAGAGCCTCCAAATTGACTTCTACGCTGTCTTAGTTTTTTTTGTGAATAATGCTCACAAACTTTTAGAAAAAAATACTGAGACGTTAATGCGTGTAATCTTGAGTGATCTTTTGTTAGCATTCCCTATCATTTAGCCACACAAAGCTTTATACCTTAAAGGGAAACAAGAATGTAATTGCATGAGTGTTAGAATTTTAAACTAAAAATACTAAACTATGTTAAAATGAACAACACATTCTCCAAGGTATGTAATTTAAACACTAGAGCTCCGCAGGGTTGCGTACTGTCTCCACTCTTCTACACAAATTAATGACTATCACACACACAACATAGGCCTATACACGGCATACAATAATACAGTTTGCAGATGACTCTGATTTTAAGGTTTTCTTGTAACGCAAATATAATCATTATTTTTGCAAGAGGTAGAGAAGTTTGTTAAGTGGTGTGAAAATAACTACGTACATATGAATGTTTCAAAATGTAGATAAATAATAATATACCTTAAAGTATATAAACAGAACTGTGCCCTGCTGACGATTGGTGGAGAACAAGTAACAATTGTACAACGATACACATATCTTGGATTTTTAATCGACGACAAATTGAATCGGCATGGACATGATTTTGATGGCACAATGTAAAAAGTGAAATTAAAGATTACTTGTTGCGAAAGTTGAGGTGCTTTAATCTGAACGAAATTTAAAATGTTCGCTTCTATATCTCTATGATAGAACGCATAATTTCAAATGGTATTAGCCGCTGGGAATCAGAAGTCACAAAGGGGGACGAAAATATAATTAATAATCTAATGAAGGAGGCAAGAATAAAAATAATTATATGTAAATAAGGAGCCTGAAAACTACTCCAAGGCTTGCATGATTAAGCTGAATTCAATTCGACGTAACAGCAAACACCCCTTTACTATGTGTTTGTACGCACGCTCTGATCGGAGCAATACGATCTTGACCCCCCCCCC
>RQTK01000296.1:177172-194672 GCA_003991915.1 Elysia chlorotica
GCCAGCCCACCGACACCACATCGACGAGGTACCTAACGCCTGTACCTCTGAGGATGTTGCACTGTTTACACAACTTCCGACAAAACTTCCCTGCCATCTTTCAATCTCCTACCCGGTGTTTTATGGGAGGAACCACATCAGACCCAATTCATAAATTATGATGATGCGCTTACCTTATTAGCATGTGGACCTTGGCCGTTTTACGGGCTTTTAACACCGTTAGGGATTGGAGCCAGTTCCTGACAAAGTTACCCTCGCCAGGCGACCTTGAACCAACTTGTGTCTTATAAGTACCCGGGTCAAACATGGGTCTTTCTCAATGCGGTTTATATGTTATGATTAATACTATACTTTTGTTATTCATATTAAATTCCTACAGATCATGACTACTGGAGTATCTGTTACAATAACACTTGTTACTTAATTCTTATTTAATAAAATATTCCTGAAAATATAATACGTAGCAACTTTTTGTTTTTGAATTTTCAAAATAAAATATAAATTTTGCAGTGTTACCTACCTTTTTAAAGAAAGATTTGTAACTCTAGACAATAGATGCTTGTATTAAATACTTCCCCTTTTGTTTACATTAACCAACATAGTGTCAAAGCACAACTTGTATTTTTATTGTGACCTGAGCTGTTTCTCGCCTGGGCAGTCTCATCAACAGTCATAAGTATTATGCTTAAACAATTCTTTTTCATTTTGTGCAGGATCTGTAATAGACATAGGCAGTCGTTGCCCTCAATTTTTTATGTTATCAGTTGCCATGATGAAACCAATGATTGGGGTTTCTGCTTTTGTTGTGTAACTTTTGTTGTTGTTGCTATACGTGGTCTCTTTCTCTTAGTTATCCCTCCATATAATACAGTCTCTATCTGTTTCCTTAGAGGGGTTAATAAAGATGTTGTATTTACCACTGTCTCTGGATGTCTGTCTGTCTGTCCGTCGGTCTGTCTCTATCTCCGGTTTCCCTTTCTCTCTCTCTCTCTGCTTTTCATTCCTCCTTGTTTCAACATTGTATGTTTATTTCTAGTTCACGCGCTCAGTCTATAATCTACAACCCAATCGCTTTTAAATTAACTGTGACGCTTCATATCATCCCCAGCATTCCCCTCCTCTGTCTCTGTCTCTCTCTTGGAGGGCGCTGTGGCCCAGGGGTAGAACATCGGTTTCCGACGCAAAAAGTCCCGAGTTCGAATCCTTGCGGTTGCGTTCCCTACTGGTTGGGTCGGTGTCAGTATAATGTGACCGACTGAGACAGGAGTCATGGTATCCCCGCCCTATCTCTTGTGTGGCAGCACATACAATTGTCAGACGTCCGTCTTGGGGCCCGTCCACAATATAGGCTATATAGTGCTGATGTTGGACGTTAAAACAAACTCAACTCAACTCTCTCTCGTGCAAAGTTGGTCAAGAAGAAAGTCAGGATGTCGACTCAACGTTTTCGTCACACTCTAAAAGTCAACTGTGATTGTGACTCTACCCGTACTGTTATAAGCCCTTCGACTTATGGCTCCGGATGACAAACCCTGTTGGGTTATGGAACTAGGCTAGTCACTGATAGTCCGCAGTCACGAACGATTGGCAAATGAGCCTCATAGTCGACCTTTGGCGTGAACTCGACGTTTCACATTTTTTTATCATTTCAGTGACTTGGCCTTTTCTTATGGAGGTTGTGTTTGGGACAATCATTTTTATAATTAGAGGCGATGCGATAACATTTAAGTAAGTCCCCAGCCTGCCGTGGAGCAGCAAAGAGGCTCGACCTGGGATTATTTGCCTTTATAGAGAAAACTGCTGAAGTCCCTGAGAAAATAACCCGTTGCCAAAAAACAACACCACCAATATACCAAACTGCATTGTCTATAAGGGAACTTCATGAGGCTTAAAAATATGAAAAGCTTTAATTGGGATGATGTGTTATAATTGAGAGTACATCTATGGCCTAGTATGCACATGAAAGTAGTTTTAGATACATGGCTAATCATGTATTTAAAGAACATCTAATTTTTTTCCCTCTTTGTTCATGCAGCCCAAGGTCTAAAATGTACTTTAATTGCAATCTTAGTTGTTGAGTTGGTTGCCTAACGTCCAAAATAGCCTGCAATCTGGGGCTTTGAGTTTTATGATTTTATATTCGCCTGCGGATTGAAGGGTGCCAGGTTCAAATTTCTGTTTGGTATGCATTTATTTCCAAAATTTTAATGAGCTCAGGCCCTCACTCATGGTCTCATTTATGTTGTTGTCGGAAAATAGCAGTTAAATATCCAATGCATCATAAGGCAATTAATCTGTCTATGAAGGTTTTGTCATTATTGCAACTACATGTGTATGTATCTTTTCAGGTTACACTAGAGACTGATGAAGGAAAAGGAACATCTCTTCAATAAGGTAACGAAACGGGACAAGTAAATTTGCTATTCTTTTATTTTTTCAAAAATTAGTAGTTACTACACAACACAGTATATAGAAAGGATATTAATTTATACTGAACAGAAGATACATAAAATTGAGACTGCGGAGAAAAGTGGGGATGGGGGTGAGACATACACACACACACAAAACCCACTGGTTCCTTAATATACAATTTATCTAGCACTATTTTCTTTAAATGAAAGTTAACACCACACTTGTGGTAGGCCCTATTAGGAATAGCAAAAAAAGAAAAAAAGCATTTGATGTAATGTTTCATTTAGGTATGAGTGTTTAATTTTCTATGATGTTTTTGATTTGTGTATACTTGATATGTGGCAACCCTTTGTTTTTCCTATAAATACATTTATCTTTTTAAGAATTCTATCACTGTATCAGACTTCGTGTTATCTTAATTTTCTATGTTCTGTGAGCTCCCTTTTTCTGAGCTCATTTTAAACAATAAGATGACTGCTGGTTTATTCCCAAACCGCTAATTTAGAGTGCAGTTACATTTTTTTTTATATCAAATATAAATAAGTTCTTTGAGAAACTCAATGGTTCTTTATACTAAATGACTTTTGGATATGTATAGAAATTTAAAAATATGACAACAAAGGAATAACATGCTACTCACATATGAATAATGTGGACAACAAAATAATTATACTGAAATAGGCTTTAATGGATTCCTTAGAATGTACATAACTCAACAGACAATTCAGCGGCACCACATCTTCCATATTGCAGTTGTACATGCACTAATAGTACATTTTAAAATTTTAGGAAATTAAAATTAAAATACAGTGAAATCTTAAATAATAACCATACACTGTTTTGGTTTAGTTAATAAATCACATGAAAATAAAAGTGTTCTTTTACATTTCTTTTTCTTCAAATTCTCTTATGTCAAAACGAGTGACAGAATTACAAGCAAGCATGCGAAAATCCATGTTCTGTCTTCTGGTGCTCCTCAAATTCTTGAAGGGAAGTCCTGTAAAGTGCTTTCCCTTTGAATCCCAAAGAAGTTGCCGAAGTCAGCTAATGAGAACATAAAGAGAATAAGAAAAATGTAGTCAGTAAAATTTATATGGGCTGTAAGAAATGAAACTACCATAGAGATGTCTATGTCTCCATTAATTTTTTCTAATTCTTTCACTCTCTTTATATTTTTGTTCGGGTTTCTGAACATTAATAAATTCTTTATTACAAAAATTCTACATAAATGACTTAATTTTCAAGACGAAGAGAGATGTTTAGTATAAATTATGTTCTTTTTAAAGTGGATATTGTGTTTGAATCCAAATGCACAGGTACGCTTAAGATTCAAATCTCACAAATAAAAATTTTGTTTAAATCATTATTTCAAGGACGCCTGCAAATTATTCTTACAACTCTATTTCTAGATAATTCCTGCATACAAATAAATTCCAGAGGCCTGTGTATAAATTCCTGGAATTAATTGGGGTTAAAATACTTTACTAAACGTTAAAATTTACAGTAAAAATATCTATTTATCAGGCATTTAACCAGCGATTGGAAAAAAAAAAACAACTCCTGAACTTTTCTCCACCAAGACTTATCAACTGACTTAAGAAACAAAATACACGAAACGGATAAGCAGGATCATGTCAATCATTATAAATGTAAGTTTAGTTAACCCTCGCTGTACGTCAGTGGTGACTAAAATCTAAATCAATGGGGTTGAAGCCAAATAAATTTCCCATTCACAACAAGGTGATCCAAGGTACAGCATGCAGATTTTTATTCAGAAAGTTGAAAGAGAGAAGGAATGGACATACCTAAGATAGATTATAAGGAAAAAGGGGGGGTGGGGGGAGAGGAGAGGAGAAGAACATAGAGAAGGGCAGAAGAAAAGAAAGCTAAGCAAGCGAGCAGGAGAGAGAGAGAGAGAGAGAGAGAGAGAGAGAGAGAGAGAGAGAGAGAGAGAGAGAGAGAGAGAGAGAGAGAGAGAGAGAGAAAGAAAGAGAGAGAGAGAAGTAAAAGAAGAAAAGAAAAAGAGTCCTAAAAGCCAGGAGAGAGAGATAAAGTGTGAGAGACTCGGAGAGATGGAAATTGAGAGACAAAAGAGGAGAAAATGATGTAGTAAAAGAAGAAACTTGAAAGCCAGGAGACGGATTGAGAGAGAGAAAGGGAGAGAGAGAGGGGAGAGAGAGAGAGAGAGAGAGAGAGAGAGAGAGAGAGAGAGAGAGAGGGAGGGGAAAAGAAAGAGAGAAAGAGAGAGAGAAGAGAGAGAGAGAGAGAGAGGGAGGGGTGAAAAAGGGGAGAAGAGAGAAAGAGAAAGACAGAAGAAAAAGACAATTTTTCTTCCAGTATCAGTTATGCTACAAGCCAATGATCTTTTAAAAGGCATAGCCTAGCACACGGTCGAGGCTACCCAATAACCCGGTTCCTCCCCTCAGCCATAACTGTATGTACGATAAGTATATACATCATTGTATCTTTTGCCATAAATGTTCCGGTTTTCTACAAGTTCGATCCAAAGTCCCACAAAAGATTGGATAACCAAAGAAGGTTTAAGTTCCTATTTGCAATTTAGAGAATGCTGGATATTTGACTATCTGCCGACAGCATTCTAACATCCGCCTTTAGTTTGTTTCTTAGATTTTTAGATACAAGAAAGAGGAGGCAGGGGCTGGGCTGAGATTAGTTAGATAATTATTTTATCGAAGACAAAATATATTGGATATCTGTAGCAGATGAGTGTTCTTTAGTACCAAGATCAGTGAATTTAGGTTGCAATGTAAACAATGATCCTAAGAGCATGAAAAGTATAAATGAATATAACAGTATGAGAACTTTCATGGAGGGTGGATGATGAAGTACAAAGCTATATTATTCAGTACCAGTAATATTTGAAAGAGTATGCAAATGCAATTTAAAAAATTAAAATGCATATAAAAGTATCACTTACCTCAACAACAACATAATCTCCAGGTTTGGCAGAAATCTTTTCTACTCCGTTCTCTGAACCATAAGGGATAGGTTCATTTGGAAACACAGCTTTTGTATTTGCATCATTGCGACCAGCTAGGTCCAAAGAGGATCTCTTGCTTTCCTACTTAAGCAACAACAAGAATCAGAACAAAAGGAAAACAAAAAGATATCAATGTTTTAAATGAGAATCAAAGATAAAACAGTTAGATGATCACTTAAAAATCAACATCTTTATTCTGTTTGAAATTTGAATGCAGGTTTTTTAGTTTTTTTTAAAATAAAAGTAACCTTGATTTTTGCTAGCATAAACTGTGACATAAAAATTACAAATGAAACTGCATAATCAATACTTCTACGCACTCCTTTCATAAATTATTTTATACTGTTCTAATAAATACAGATTGAATACTCTGTTCACTACATAAGTCTATATTTTTATGTATGTTCTCTGAAGATCTACTTTAGGCACTGTTAAAGTGTATTGCAATTTGTGTTTGAATATTATTTTTGCGACCTTTCAAAAACGAATAATTAGCACTGCCTGAAATATATTTCCGAACTCAAAACTTAAACCATTGATTTTGAGTCCAAACAGGGATTTGCAAAGGCTCTTGCAGCCAAAATTGCTATTCATTATTCTCATCATCCATATTTGGGATGTCCCAATTGTTAAAAAGTACACACACTCACACAAAAACTATGCTTATAAAAACAAAATCAAAACAGACAATACAAAATTACAGTTCAAAGACTAATTCTACACAGACTACCACAATGGCTACATAAATCTCAACACGCTAATTATGAAGCTTTGTTTCATCTGTACAGCAAGACACAGTTCTTACTGGATAAATTTAAAAATTGCTTTTTAAACCACATACCCCTTCAACTAAAATGAGATGCTTTTCTCCAACTTGTGCCATATGCCGGACCTCAGCATGTTTTCTGAAAGTAGCATGGAGTTCCTCATGGCGTTTCATTTTCACTTCTTTTGGAACATTGTCCTCCAGTCTATGGTAAGCGCGGGTTTTCTGCATATTACAAGAAAAATATGTAAAACTGGGTTCAATTGCTTTAGCCTCTAAAGAAATGTGAAAGTGTATACAGCGCAATTATCTACGAAACAATTTTTTAATTTAATATTGAATGTAAAGGCTATGGTAAGCTTCTAGAGACACATCATCAGCAACTCTTTTAGTGTTCATTAAAATGAATAAAGCGAGTTTGTTTCATATGCAAAGCATAGTATGATACAGTCAACTAGGATTTTAAAGCAAATAAAAAAATGCATCTCTTTTACAAAGCAACAGCATGTAACAACAACGCAACAACAAAAATAGTATAAGTAAATCTGAGCTACATTAACAAAAGCCTTGTCTTAAAATTTCTTTTCCTAAAGATTTCAAGCCTTTACTGTACTGTAAATGGTTCTAGATATTATTGAGGAGTGCTATTTTCGTGTGTTACCATAAATGTGACTATACCTGATGTAGAGTTGCCTTGAAAATAAAAAGGTCATTTTATCAAGAGCGATATATCAATCAGGATGAACGTGAGGCAATTATTAAGATATATGGCATGAGCTGGAAATTTGATTTTTTGAGTAATTCACAAAAAAGGCAGGGGTAAAATTGCTTTTATTACAAACATACTGCTCTTATATTGTTAAGATAAGTTGCCAAAAAAACAACAACATATTATTCGAAAAGTAATAGTTGACTTCATTTGCACTTAAGTTACCTGTCTCATACTGTATGGAAAACAGTAGGCAAAATTGTATTTGACAGTGTCCATCAAAGACAGGGTATCTTTGTGAGCTTCTTCTGTCTCCCCACAAAATCCAGCAATAAAATCACTTGAGAGGGCCACACCTGAGGTCAGCGAAAAATTCACAAGAAAAAAATAACAACAAAAATATACATGTTGTTAACCTGTGTCGGAAAAGAAAAGTTCCCTCTATTTCATTTTAAGGTTATTCTGCAAGTATGGTATAGTAGACCAAGGTTCATGTACTAAAAAAAAAAAAAATCATATTGCCCCAATAAAGAGAAAAGTTTCACATTTTTAAAACCTCTCTTTTGAACCAAAGGTTACTGGAGATGCCAATAAAAATTTGTTTATTGTAATAATATTAATTATAGTTATTTATTATTATTAATATTATTATCATCATTATTATTATTATTATTATTATTATTATTATTATTATTATTATTATTATTATTATTATTCTTATTATTATTATAACTACTATCATCATTATCATACTTTTATCCTGCAACAAACCTGGGATGGCTTTTCTCACATGCTCCACAAGCTCCAGGTAAGCCTCCCGGGTGTATCCTCTCCCCATGGCCTCAAGCACACTGGAATTCCCACTTTGTGCGGGCAGGTGAATCTGCTTGCATATATTTGGGTAGGCAGTGATGGCGCCCAGAACCTTTGAACATAAGGCAAAAATATCAAGTTTAAAGAGAGTCAAAACTGAAAAAAGGTAGGTAAAAAAAACAACAAACATTTGATATAACTATTATTTTGTAAACATTGAGATGATATAAAATGTATGTTTACGGCTGAGCAAACACCATATTGTTCTACATGATTGTATTGCAGTAGCTAAGGTAACATAAATAAAGAAATCATATTTAGACTAAGAGATGTTGAGTTGAGTTGAGTTGATGCCCAATGTCCACAATATATAGGATACATTGTGGACGGGCCCCAAGACCAACATCTGACAATTTTATGTGCTGCCACACAGGGTGGGATACCATGACTCCTGTATCAGTCAGTCACATTAAACTGACACCAACCTAGCCCATGGGGTTGGGATTGCGGGCACAATCGCCAAAAAATACAAAATATTCTAAGTCCATGAGGATGTACACATTCCAGGGTTGAACTCAAAAGTTTTATGATCACTGCATTTGTTGTAACAATAATTAAACCTTAAGCACACACATAAAGACATAATATAACACTTAAACTTTAGGAATTTACTTAAATATATCCTCAGGCTTCAAAACCTAGCTAAAAAATAGTCTCATCTCTTAATCTTTCCATGGTCAATAGTTAGCATAAGTTTTAAACCTCATCAGGAAAATCTTTTGGGTGAGGTGAAGTGAAGCGTATCCTCATTTCCGGATTGACCAAAGCCACAGCTTCTAACAGCTCTGCAAATCTTCTGCCTCCGGTCTTTGGCTTGTATACTGTTTTGAAACCTTTGATTTGAAGTAACAAAAAAAAAGGATATGGATGAAAATGAAACCAGAATATAAGAATTTCATTGATATGCACTTTGCATGAATACTTGTATATGATCGTATTTATCCAGAGATGAAAATACTACTGATTATAAATAAGGATAAAAAATATATAAATCCAACAATGTGACATGACAAACTCTGCTGAGTCACTGTATTATGTATAGGTATGCAGTTTGCAGCATTTCATTTTTCTCAGTCTTCTAGTAGTATGTATGATGAATAACTTTCATAATAAACCAACTTCCTCATTCTTTATTGGACTCTTTAAATAACTTCCACCCAGTGAGCACTCCACTTAATTCAATACGTTATAATTTGTAATTATACCTAAATTGGACATAGGGCCCCACTTGATAAGTCCGGAATAAATCTCATTTAGTTGCTTCCTCATGTTTTTGCTTAGTTCAAGTTTCCTGCTTCATTTCTTTTATTTTGACATGTTTCCAACCCAATATGGCATTTTTGTAAACAAAGAAGCAGGTTGTTTAGTGCTAATATTACTTATTAGACTAAATAGATAACCTGCAAAAATTAATTAAATTTGCAGGCCCTTGCATGCTAAACAAGCCAATGCATGGTGCACATAGAACACCTCTGTGTAGATTCCAATCTAGACCCACAGCCAAGCCACTCCAGCGTTGGCACTCTCTTAAAATACTACATCTAATTCAACTTAAATATAATTCAATATGAAAGTTCTGGTCCATGCCATTTCAAATCATCAGGTATGCACTGTAATTGTAAATTTAACCGCTCAAAAATATTTCATTTTAAAAGCATTTTTAAAGCTTTCAAAGTTTCACTTCTAGCCCCCCTACCTTTAGGATTAAACTCATATTTTTCAAAATCAAGAGTTGACTAATTTTGGATTCATCTGTGAAATCTGATGAGAAACTCTTACCTGCGCTTAACTGTGTTGGTGAACTTATATGCTCCTCTGATGACAAATCCCGGTAACTATTTACATTCTGGCCAAGAAGTGTGACTTCTTTGCAGCCCTGAATAAGAAAGATATCATCCGATAACTTTCAATTTGACAGCAGTAAGTTCAAAATCAAGCAGGAAAATCATTGAACATAATTATCAGGATAATTTTTTCAAAGCTGCACACAAACTTTGGATAATTTTAATATCAGTCAAAAGTTTATAATGTTGTCAGCGTAATTCTAATCTTTTCAAGCCATGACAAAGAAACTCAGCTCTAATAATCAAAACAAAAAAAGAAAGAGAGAGATTTCAAATGTTATTATATTGGTTTCATTATTTAAATCATTTGTTGTATTTTCTACCATTTATCATACATTGTGGGGGTCTCTGTGGATCCCCATGTTTCAACGTCAAAATGGATATACAAAAAAACACATTCAAGTTAAAATCAAGATAAAAAAAAATGCATGTGGTCCATTTATACACCCAAACATTAAATTAGAACTAATAACGGCTAAGGGCTATCTGCTTAATGATAAAACTTACTTGATCAGAGAGAATATTAATTTCATTGACTATTGATGTAAGTGGCCTACTGCGCTCACGCCCTCTGGTAAAGGGGACAATGCAGTATGTGCACATATTGTCACATCCCCTCATTATGGACCTGCATTGGGAAAAAAAAACAAAAAAAAAAACAAAGGTCAGATGAGACGCAAAAGGAAAAATAAATTTAGAATTCTTCTTTTTCGTTTGTCAGACGGATAGTTTCACATCTGATATAAATGAGGCTGTGCGACGCAGGTCCTCAGGCTTCCATAAAGCTTGGTGGCATTTTATAGAGAACATATCTGAGCAATCTGTGTCCCACTATGACAAAATCCAGAATTTTAATTCTAATGTAAAGGCTGTTGGATGATTTTCACAATGGTATTGTCATAACATAATATTGAAAATTCACAAAGCCAATGATACACATAAATTTATTTGACAACACAAATTAACTTTCCAGTTCCTGTATTTATGTCAGTTCGTCAAGAAATTTATATTATAAATTTATAATTTTAATTTATATTAGCCAATGAATGATCCTTATGATTTTAAACTATTTTTGTAAACATAGTCAATTGTACTTGTGATCAAGTTGGAAAATGTGCCCTTATCAATGCCTATGGATCAGATGCAAAGAAAAACGTACACAATAGAAGAATGCACCTTTGTCTACTACTGGTTGATAATATAACTTAGAATTTCATAAGTTTTTTTCAAAAGAGAAGCTGAGAGCAGTTTTCAATATCAACTTTCTTTAGTGCTACACAAAGAAAATTCAATACTTTAAGCTCAGTGTCACATTTTGCCATTTATTCCGATATTTTTCCAGAGTAAGAACACAGCTTTTATAGTGCTGCAAAGGAATAATATTTTACATATAAACAATTGCATGGTTGAGAACGGTATGCTTAACATAAAGAATCTGATGCAGAATTTTTTTAATTTCAGTCGTGAATAAAAAATACTGTTTTCAAATTTTCTCTGGCAGTTAAATTTTGTTAAAGAAATTAAAAACTACTTAACAATTTAGGTTTGTTTCAAAACGAGACATTTTTTTAAAACGTGCAAAAACTGAAACAAAAAATTACCAGTACTTATTTTATATATATCTAAAACATTATCATTCCAATAAAAAATGTTGAATCTTCCTTGCTTAGATTGAAATATTTTTCCCTTGCACTTATTTTAAACCAGTACTGGCAGTAAATAAAAAGAAAACTCACACAAACGCTGAGGGACTGTCGCTGTTCAGACGCACAGGCACTACATCTGCATAAGTCTCTTCTAATGACAGTTGCACATTGACTGAGAAAGAAAAATAAGCAAAAAAGATAAAGTCTACATTTACACTAAATGTGACTAGAAATTAGTCGGTACGGAGAAGTATTATCAATCAGTGCCCAAAATTTCTGAAAAAGGACTGTAACTATTACATTATGAAAGGAGATTTAGTTTACATACTTTGAAATCTAATTTTGAAACAAATTCAGGCAAGAGAAAAAAATACATAAAAGGGTAAAAAAAAATAATTGTGAGTTGCAGTGGTGCAGCTTTAGTTCTGACCTTTTCCTTCTCTTTCTCAATAGAGTGGAAGCCTCATAATTCGAATTGCTTGAGATTTGATCTTAACTTCGAATTGGGAGGATTCGAATTTCAGAAAGGGACGTACCTGATCCACATTTTTAAATTGGTAGACAGTTACTTGAAAAACAGCATTTATTCTTTTAGCAACCTTCTCCTAACCCAATTTCTTCTAAAAGTTTGCCTTGAGCAGCCATATGCATTGAGTTCTACTTGACAGATAGTACTTTTGTAATGTCTATTGGTGCTGCAAACTTCAAGTCAAGAGAATCAAACCAGAAAAACTTTGAATTACGAATCAGATTTGAATAAAGCCAAACGAAAAAAAAAATCTATTCTCTTGCAAAATTTGGTTTATGAAAATTTCGAATCATAAGACTTCATTTTGTGAGGTTTCCACTGTAACTTATCAAATTCAACATCAAAATAGATATATAAAAAAAACACATTCAAAGGAAAATAATTCAAGTTAAAATCAAGATATTAAAAAAAAAATGCCTGTGGCCCATTTTATACCCCCAACATTAAATTAGAACTAATAACGGCTAAGGGATATCTGCTTAATCATAAAACTTACTTGCTCAGAGAGGATATTAATTTCATTGACTATTGATGTAAGAGGCCTACTGCGCTCACGGCCTCTGGTAAAGGGGACAATGCAGTATGTACACATATTGTCACATCCCCTCATTATGGACCTGCATTGGGGAAAAAAAACAACAAAAAAAAAAAAAAAAAAGTCAGATGAGATGCAAAAGGAATACAAATCTAAAATTCTTTTTCTTCGTTCGTCAGATGAATAGTTTCACATCTGATATAAATGATTTGTGCGCCGCAGGTCCTCAGGCTTCCATAAAGCTTGCTGGCAGTCTATAGAGAACATATCTGGCCAATCTGTGTCCCACTATGACAAAATCCAGAATTCTAATTCTAATAAAGACTGTTGGATGATTTTCACAATAGTATTGTTATAACATAATTATTGAAAATTCACGAAGCCAATGATGCACATAAATTTATTTGACAACACAAATGAACTTTTCAGTTCTTGTATTCTGTCAGATTGTCAACAATGAGCAACAAATTTTATAATCTTATATCATATCAGCTAATGAATGATCCTTATGATTTGAAACTAACTCCGATATTTTTCCAGAGTAAAAACACAGCTTTTATAGTGCTGCAAAGCATAATATTTTAGATATAAACAATTGTATGGTTGAGAATGGTATGGTTAACATAGAGAATCTGATGCAGAATTTTTTTCATTTCAGTAGTGAATAAAAAATACTGTTTTCAATTATTCTTTGGTAGTGAGATTTTATTAAAGAAATTAAAAACTACTTAACAATTTAGGTTTGTTTCAAAACGAGACATTTTTTAAAACGTGCAAAAACTGAAACAAACAATTACCAGTACTTATTTTATATTTATCTAAAACATTATCATTCCAATAAAAAATGTTGAATCTTCCTTGCTTAGATTGAAATATTTTTCCCTTGCACTTATTTTAAACCAGTACTGGCAGTAAATAAAAAGAAAACTCACACAAACGCTGAGGGACTGTCGCTGTTCAGTCGCACAGGCACTACATCCGCATAAGTCTCTTCTAATGACAGTTGCACATTGACTGTGAAAGAAAAATAAGCAAAAAAGATAAAGTCTACACTTACACTAAATGTGACTAGAAATTAGTTGGTATGGTGAAGTATTATCAATCAGTGCCCAAAATTTCTGAGAAAGGACTGTTACTATTACATTATGAAAGGAGATTTAGTTTACATACTTTGAAATCTAATTTTGAAACAAATTCAGGCAAGAGAAAAAAAATACATAAAAGGTAAAAAAATAAATTGTGAGTGGAAGGGGTGCAGCTTTAGTTCTGACCCTTTCCTTCTCTTTCTCAATACAGTGGAAACCTCATAATTCAAATTGCTTGGGATTTGACCCAAACTTCGAATTAAGAGGATCTAAACTACAGAAAGGGACCTACGTGGTAGACAGTTATTTGAAAAACTGCGTTTAAGACAGTTGCCTACTGTTGCCTACTGTTATACCAATATCTTCTAAAGGTTTGCCTGGAGCAGGCGTATGCATTGAGTTCTACTTGACAGATAGTACTTTTGTAATGTCTATTGGTGCTGCAAACTTTAAATCAAGAGAATTAAACCAGAAAAACTTTGAATTATGAATCTAATTTTAATAGAGCCAAAGAAAAAAAAAAAATCTATTCTCTTGCAAAATTTGGTTTATGAAAATTTTGAATCATTAGACTTCATTTTGTGAGGTTTCCACTGTAACTTATCAAAGAAAATATATATATTCTTTTAAATAAACATTGTTATCTTTCATATATTAGACTTAAAAGAGCAACCTGCTGCCTGGTTGGAGGAGGAAGTCACCACAAGAAGACGGGGCAAGTCTTTGTAAGCATCAGGTCCACACACCACATCCACCATCTGCTCCTGGTCAATGATTTTATGCTTAAGGCGCTCAGCCATGCAACCTGGTGCAAAGAAACATTTCAAGTATTTCAGAGGTAACAAAATGGAAAAGATAACCCCCCCTCCTTCCCCGCCTCACCATTACAACAGAGCTAAATGAAACTTTTCCTAACAGGTCTCTGATACATGACTGTACCATGAAGCATCATGCAGATCGTATGTTACACTAATTTCTAACTTGTGGGCATATTGACAATAAAATTGATTCAGTGTTTACTGCCTCCATATTGTAGATAGATCAAAGGTACCCAGCAAATCGTAACCTCCCTAGCCCTTCTCCATTTCCAAACTCTCCTATCCACACCTCACCACCTGTCCACCATCTCCAATCTCACCAACATTCACTTCTACTCTCTATATAACTATATGATCTCATCAAGCCCTTCCTCAGATGCTGTTCCTACCTTTCCCTCTTTCTGCTCATCACCTCTCCTTTTTGTCCCATAATATTATATCTAGAATCTAAATTTTTTTTTTTTTTAAGTTTGATTTTCAAATACTTGTGCATCTGATTAACAATTTTGTAGTCTGAACAATATTTGTGTGCTTGCAGAAAGTAATCAATAAGAAGTAAGGATAGGAGTGCCATAGGTTTCTTGAATGAATTATAATTAGCTTACTTAAAGCAAAGAAAGGGTGAAAAAAAAAGAACAGGAACATTTTTTTCTTCTATGAAAACAGTGTTCTTTCAGTCTCACAACATTGAATGTAAAGTTAGTGCATAAAACCCCATGAGAGTGATACCCTTCATAGCGACAAAGTTTGGACTAAAAGGAGGCCTAGAAATATTGTTGCAGCCTGGAATTCCAATGCCAGGTGTACAGAAAAATTCAATGAACACAAGGGGTCATACCTAATAAACCTATTTTCAATGGGTGTCTTTTTCCACGTCGTTTCTTTAAGGCCTTGAAGTAGTGCATCCTGCGCCATATTTTATCTTCTGCTCCTTCTCTGATGGCGCAAGTCATTGCCAGCACAACATCTGCCTGTAAAATACCACAGAAAGAAATATAAAGACTGAATTTCCCCCCAGAGTAGTAGGTGATGACAAATGTCCCCCATAATTCAAGACATAGTATAAATATAACTTTTTTTTTTAATGCACCAGATGCACAAATTGTGTATAACAGTAAGCATAAATAATAGAAATGACAATGTCTTACAGGGCAAGAGTCTAAAAACAGTAAGCATAAATAATAGAAATGACAATGTCTTACAGGGCAAGTCTAAAAAAGTCTATTAATAATTAAATAAATTGATATGCACAGCTGACAAAGAAAGAAAAGAATTCATACCTTTTCTATGCTTGTTGAGTTCACAAAGCCACTTTGTTTCAGAATACTGCGGACAATCTCTGTGTCATTAACATTCATCTGACAGCCATAGGTTTCTATGTAAACTGTAAAACAATAGGATAATACAAAATGAATGAATGCAAAATAAAAAACAACAAAACCATACTAAAAAATCCATTTTGTATAACAAAACTTTTTAAAATGATGTTAGCTTTTTCTTAAATTAAGTTCTGATTTTTTTTAGGACATAAATCTCAACACTCAGATAGTGCAAAATATCTTATTCTTCCGTTATTTGTTCTTACTATTTTGTATCTCATTAAATTTTAACTATTTCAAAAGTTTTTATTACTTGGAGGTGGGACCCCTTCATTTTGCTTTAAAAAAACTTGAACAGATAAGATTAAATTTTATTATATTTATAATAATCAATCTCATAAAAGCGATTTTTGTGCTACTCATTGGAAGTTTTAGAGAATCTATTTTTGGATTTAAAAAAATGAGAATCCTGGAAAATAAAGATACAGGTTCAAGAAAAAAACAAATGTAAGTTCTGCTTTCTTCATCCCATTTTCTTTCTGGAAATAGGCAGAAGAGAACTTTTTAATCACAACTTTAAGGAAGCTAAGTTACATTTAGGTTGGTACTAGTATAATGTGACAAAAAAATTACAGATATCCCACTCTGGCGTTTTGCTAAGGGTCTTCTTCAAACATAAGAGATGTCAGATCAAGAAAATGTCTTAGCATCTTTATTTTCCAGGATTCTCATTTTTTTAAATCCACTGAGGGGTTAAATTTAAAGGTGAAGGTCACCCCGATTTTCAAAATCTTTTCTATCCATTCTTATTATATATTCTTTACCACTTCTGCTGTTGCCTTGAAACAAATGTGCCCCAAGATAGTCGTCACTCTCACTGACGTTGTCGGCAGCCTGGGCAGCTGGCTGTGCTGCTCTCAAAAAATCACCTAAAGATGGTCCATTGTGAGCACCCATTTTATTCACACTTTCTGATGAATTTACAGTTTTCTGAAAGCACTTGCTGGTTGAAAATTGTGGAAATTTGGAAGACGCTCCACAACTTAACTGGCGTAATGTGAAAAGGCACGAATACAATTGCTGTGTGCGACAAAGTCTTGTGGCCATATTTCACTTGGTAGTTTGTGCTTGAAGCTGCCAAAGGAAAGGGAAAAAAAAACAATTAAAAAAAAAAGTTTGAATTCATCGAGCATTGAAATAACTCTAGAATTTTAAAACAAACGAAAACGTCATACAAAGTTTTAAAAATGGAAAAGATTTCTTAACAGCAAGTTATCATTTTCTATAATTCTACAATCTAGGACTTGTGTGTTTAACTAAAGCACTGGTAGGCATTATCTTCGATCTTCAAATTGATGTTATACATGTATATGTCCCATAGGTTTCCTACAGAGATGAGCAGAAAAAAGATGGTGGGTGGCAAAAAAGCACCAAAGAATTGAACCGTGGACGTCCTGTTCCTCAGTCGCAAGGACTAGAGACTGAGCTATCTTTACTATACTGAGCTAACGCTGTAGTAATTTATTAAAATTTAATTAGATCAACATGCCACGAATTTCTAACCAGGTTTTCAAACACCTGCCAAGTATTGCACCATCTGCTTGCGCACACGGAGCTTCATGAGGCAGTAATGATCAAAGATCATCAACGAAGCACTGGCAGTTACAATACGTGTTGGCCAAATAAACTCAGTATTGGGTCTTGGTGGGGCAGCGTTTTACACTCATTTGAATCAGAATCAATCAAAGCATGGCGCTTCCCTCATCATCTTCCCATACATAAATGGTTCAACCGTCTTTAAATACACAGTGACTAAATACCGCCAGGTTACCCAAGATATCTACCGGGGGGGGAATTATTCCTTGTTAGCCCTTTCCTTTCTCAGAGATTCAGAATGGACAGTGATATATTCATCATAATGTGACTGGGAGGTCGAGAATTTCCCAAACTATTTATTGATTCC
>RQTK01000296.1:213566-316585 GCA_003991915.1 Elysia chlorotica
CCCCCAACCCTCTGCCCCCTGTCCTTTCGTGCCGGTAGCGTCGTGAAGTGGACAGTCGGCGTTGCACCTTCCCATGTTCTCAGTTTACGTTTATGGTTCACTGGGACATTTTTGGCTGTACCGGCGTCTTTCTGCTGGCATGGCTTGGGCAGTGTCACCAGTCTTCGTCCCGTTATTTTTCCCCCTCCATATTACTTGTATTCCCTTAGAGGTCAGTGCCTCTTCAAAAAGGGTTAGCATTATCTGTGCCGAGCGATGCTTCTAGTCATCGAAATAAACAAACATCTGCATTTAGAACCACGGTGAGCTATATCATTAAAATACAGGAACATACAGTTATATTCTTTGTGTAGATGTCCTGTAGTCCAAACGAAAAATACTGAGTTTTATTCTGTCCTTACTATGAAACCGATATTAAAACAAATAGATCCGTATAGCCATTGTTATACAAAAGCCATTACTCCGGCATTTTTCTTCTTCTTTATTCTCTCATGGATCAGTGCCTTTTCACGTAGGCTTAGCATGGGACCTGATTGTTATCTGTCAGACTGCACTGAGCATTTTCATATAGCGACGACAATAATATAGCGTTGTTATTGTTTCGGTGCTGTTGCTGTTGTTGTTGTTGCTGCTGCTGCTGCTGCTGTTGTTGCCACTCTTTTGTATTTTTGTTTTGTTTTTCATGTCTTTCACACTATTCAGTTCTAACTTTTGAAAATTTAATGTAACTATGTTAGTGGTCAAAAATCTAGTTTATCTGACGCAAATGTGTTTATTTCTCCCACCCCCGCTTTATTTTTTTCCCTTCACAGACAAACCGAAGACACCAGAGACCGAAACAACAGGTCAGTATGACAATGACCTGCATAGTCTTGTGACACTGACCTGCTCTGGTTGACAACACGGGATTCTAGTTCTCGGCGTCACTGACAGTCCAGGTTTTGTCCCAAGTTCTCTCTTTAGCTCTCTCTCTCTCTCTCTCTCTCTCTCTCTCTCTCTCTCTCTTCCTCACTCTCTCTTTCTCCATTTGTTCTTCTCTCTCGCGCTCTCTCTCTACCTATCTCTCTCTTCATCTATGTTTGTCTGTCTCTCTGTCTGTCTCTGTCCATTTATATTTCTATTTCTATCCATCTATCTCTTAATATATCTCTCTCTTCATCTATGTTTGTCTGTCTCTCTGTCTGCCCCCCTCTCTACATGTATGTTTCTCTCTCTATCTCTCTCTCTCTCACTCTCTGTCTTTCTCTCTCTCTCTCTCTCTCTCTCTCTCTCTCTCTCTCTCTCCCCCTCTATCTCATGATTATAAATAAACATCGCCGTGTGTATGTGTGTGTGTGTCTACCTCTCTCTCCTTCTCTCTTTCCCCCTCACATATCCCCTAAAATAATGAAAAACACCGGCCAGGGTCATGGAGTACACATAACACAGTTAGCCCCCAAGACTTAAACGCGAGGACTTTTGCCGCTTGACTGAACGTCTTTGATTCAGAGGAATATAAAACCCCGATACAAGCGGAGAGCTTAATGCATTGACAATAATAAGCTCTCCGGGAAAATTACAAGTCAGAGTCATACACCGAGTAGTTTGTGGGATAAGCTTCCTATGCCGATAAGGAACTTATTGAGGTTTGAGGTTAGAGTTGGTTTAACGTCCAACGTCAGCACTACATAGACTATATTGTGGACGGGTCCAAAGACTGACGTCTGACAATTTCTTAAGGACAGGGACACTTGGACTCCAACTCAACCTGTTACAGGGAACGAAATCAGACAAATATTTTTTTTATATCGTAGGATTCGAATCGCGGACCTCTCGATCTGGAGACCAACGCTCTAACACTTGAGCCCCCCTTTTCAAGCCCTTTTTACACAATGATTGCGCGGTGCTGCTACTTTACAACAACCAAAAGTACAAATAATTTTCTGTGAAGGTAGTTGCACAATCTACGAAGCTTTGGCAGGGCTTCTGATTTCCAATTCTGGTACAGCTGTACAATTATGTAGTACAATACATTGAGCAGGGCAATTAGAAAAATAACAACATTAGCAACAACACAACAACAATAACCAGAACAGCTTGGAATGTAAGTCCAGGACCCCTCTATACACCACACTAGTATCGACGGATTTTCTCGACGGACATGTTTATTTACCTTCTGTTGAAATGTTATTACAGCTTGGCGTTTATTTCTTTGTTAAAAGAATATTAAAATCACATGTCCTTCAAGAGGCACATGCCCAGTGGCTTTGTTTTTTCGTTATACTATACTATAGTAATGGTTTTGAAGTCGCGCTCTTCAATAAAGAGATGAATGGAAAAAGAAGCTGTACAAAACATGAGTTAATTGGTTGGTTGGTCTCTTTATGGCTTACGCCAGCAATTAAGCTACATCGCAGCCGAGTCCGAAAACGTACGCCTAAAATATTAACATTCCTCCACCCAAGAGTCAAATACAGACAGGAATAAAGGTTGTCAGATTGTCAGCCAATCAGCTGTTAGCCAGATACAAGACAGGCAGACAGACAGACTTACCAAGCGTATGGAGCGCTGTGAAGTTGACCCTCAGGTTGGTCAGTTTGAGCAGGTCCTGGACCTCCTCGCTGTACGGATCAGGGATGACCAGATATGGGGGCAGCACTCGGTAGATGACCTGTTAGAGTCAAAAGATCAGACTGCTGTATCAGGCCATCCTATATCTAACTTTACATTTTAACGCAGAAGTAGTATATTATTGTAAAAAGGCAAAAAATAGGCAAAAAGAAATATCATCAGTAAATGGACATCTTCGTTTGACCATAAAGTTAAAGTGTGTTTTCAATCATCAAATCCACCATACAACACCCCTTTTTACTGACCTCGCCATTGGTGGACGGCGTCTCCGCGGAGTAGTTCTCATCACAGATGACATCAGAGATGTTCCCGATGAAGCGCTTCCTGATCTGGGGGTACGACTTGTCGCAGCGCTCCGCGAAGTAACGGTACACCTTCCACGTGCGGCCGAAGTCAAAGGAGCGCTCGATAAGCATGGCCTTGGGCCGGAACGTTTTGAAGGTCATGATCATGTGGGTGAAGTGGAACTCCGCCTCCAGATCAAGCTGTATGGACACCTGGGATAGACGAAAGGTGGCATTACGCAAGGGTGGATAGACGAAAAGCGGCATTACCCGAAGGTGGAAAGAAGAAAGGTTTACCTTACATACGCAGTGTGGACACACAAAAGGCGGCATTAGACATTGTGGACAGACGAAATGTGGCATTACATACACAGTGTGGACAGACGAAATGTGGCATTACATACACAGTGTGGACAGATGAAAAGTGGCATTACATAGTGTGAACACACGAAGTTGAATTATCTAGTGTGGACAGACGAAAAGTGGCATTACATACACTGTGGAAAAGCAAAAGGTGGCATTAGACAGTGTGGACAGACGAAAGGTGGCATTACAATTAGACACTGACGGACGAAAGGTGGCATTACACAGTGCGGACACACGAAGTTGACATTATCTAGTGTGGACAGACGAAAGGTAGCATGATATACACAGTGTGGACAAACGAAAAGTGGCATTACATAGTTTTACATAGTGTGGACAAACGAAAGGTGGAATTACACAGTATGGACAGACGAAAGGTGGCATTACACAGTGTGGACAGACGAAAGGTGGCATTACACAGTGTGGACAGACGAAAGGTGGCATTACAAACTGACAAACCAAAGGTGGCATTACATTTGGACACTGACAAACCAAAGGTGGCATTACATTTGGACACTGACAGATCAAAGGTGGCATTACATACACCATACACAGTGTGCACGATGAAAACTGGATCAACATTGGTAACTTATGATGTGCGCATAAAGTGGTATAGCATTATTGAATCCAGAACTATAACTCTACGACACACTTTTTTTTCTTCTGATTTGAACTCTTGATTTTCCTTTTTTTTTAATCCGTTCGTCGCAAAGTCTCTTTGGGCCCCAACTTAACTAATGGTCATAATGGAAATTTGAGGATCTAGGAATACAAAGTCATACGATTTCCAAGAGAAAAAGACTCTGCTTTGGGTTAAATTTCAATTTTAATTGTTTCTTGTTGCTGCTTCGCGTCAAACGTCAGCACTATGTAGGCTATATTATGGACGGGCCCCAAACCTCACGTCTGACATGTTTACGTGCAAAGACAGTGCAGGGATACCACGACTTTGTCTCAGTCGGTCACATTAAACTGGCAGCAGACGAGTCGCCAGAGCGGGACTTGAACCACAGACCGCCTGCGTCGAAAGCAGATGTTCTACCCCATGGGCTACCGTACCTCCCACCCCAACCCCAAATAAAACTCTGTGTCTCTTCCCTCCCTCCCCCCTCCCAAATCTCCCTATTCCAACCCCATACTCCACCCATAATATTCGAATACATGGTTCAGACTTCCCCTTCTCCCCTCGACTCGGAAATACAAAAAGGACCAGAACGCACCTCCTCCTCTTCCCCGTATCCTTGCCCCGACACACAATAATAATAGGGTGAGGACGTACCTCCTTCCGTAACCAGTACCCTACCCCCGACACACAAACAAATAGGTTTAATGAAAGGCGTACCTCCTCCTTGCCGGTCTCCGCCTGCCACCAGCGTCCGGGCGAGTTGGACACGATGTTCTCGATGCGGTGACTGTCCTCGAAGTAGCCCGCGCTGTACGGCTGGCGCGAGTCGCAGGTGAAGCACTTGGGCGCCTTCTCCAGGTAGCTGACCACGCAGTAGCGGTCGGGCCGGTTCAGGCCGCACGTGGACGTGGCCGATAAGTTGGCCTCGCGACCAATCAGCAGGTCGCCCGTAGCCGGGTAGCAACTGCCGAACTCGCACTGGGGCTGCCCGATGCCGAGTTCACCTTGCGCTAGGGCGCCTGGTGATGGGCAAAGACAAGAAAGAAAGCGTTATGGAGTAATTTGTATTGAATCAAACATGTAAACGAAAAAACCCAAATGTGTTTAATGTCAAAATAATAATATTTATCAATACAGATTGAGGTATGAATAAAAATGTCATATTAAAATATTATGTTGCCTGGTTGTGGTTGGGTTGAAGATCACTTAACACTCAACAATGCACTATGGAGCATTTATAGGCTATATTGTGTAGGGGTCCCAAGACTAACGTGTAACAGTTTTACGAGCTGCCACGCAGAGACAGTGACACCTACCCAACCAGTAGAAGACGAAATTGGAAAATAAATGTTTGAACGATCGTGTGTTTTGAACGTTAAAAAATCATAATGAACCATTTTGAGTCAAATTAACTAAATTTTGATAAACGATGTTTTTTTTCAAAAGATAGTAATGTCCGAATCATGAGATAAATGATGTTTTTCAAAGACGGTGATGCCATAATCATGATATATCAATAATCCTTGAGACATATGATGCCAACATCCTGCGCTAGAGTAGTGGTTAATAGGATGGAAAACTTTTTACGTGTCTTTAGGTTTAATTTATTTGTTGTTGTTTGACTAGAAATGTGCTATTTTGCAATTTATTATTTCAGTTTTAAGAATGTCTATTAAATTCAGATTAAAAATCAAAAATACCCTCAAAACTATTTTATACGCCACGCCCTGGATTCTTAAACCAAACGTGGGTTGAAGAAAAAAAAAACACCCCACCAAAAATAATTTTTTCGCTTACTCGGGTCATAAAAAACGTACATTGCAAACTTGTGAAGATCAATTTCCTCTTTGATTTGGTGGTTTATAAAACTGGGTATAGCTAACAAAGTGGCGATGGTTGAGTGCGATAAACAGAAAGGACTGCGGTGGGAGAGAAAGTTTATCTTAGAGAGAGAGAGAGAGAGAGAGAGAGAGAGAGAGAGAGAGAGAGGTGAGAACGGAAGTTAGATGGAGAGAGAGAGAGAGAGAGAGGGAGAAAGAGGGATAGAGCGAGAGGGAGGGAGAGATAGAGTATCATTTCCCCAAGCTCCAGGGCAGTAGATTTAGATCTATATGTTTATAAATAAGGACCCATTGTCTTATAGTTATACAGCCCTAAAAATCTTTTAAGACCCCACAATTCAGGGCTTGCTTTCAAGCACTCTAAACATCCTTTGATCTCTATTACTTGACATGGTTGTCAGCAAGTGATAGTTGATTCTTAGTATATGCCTTGCGATCCCAAAGACGTATTAACGGGTGACATAATCATACGCCTTAGGCATTAAGATTCTCTGATCGCTTATTGGCTCTGTATGTCTACAGCAGAGCTATGAATAAATCCGGTGCAAATTCCCCACATATTGCTATTAATCGAAATCTGTGACATTCCCTTACCTATCGGCTTCGCTTTCGCTAGGGGTCTCATTAACACATGGCCTCTATTGTTTTGAATGGGCCTTATTAAGTACTTTCGGATAAGTGACTCATTGGAAAATGGTAAAATTCAAAGTCCATTTCACCAATAACTGGCGAGTACCCAGATGGAATTTAATAAGTAGGAGATACAAGAATGTAATTCATGTGATGCAGAGAGAGAGAGAGAGAGAGAGAGAGAGAGAGGGAGGTACACAAAGAGTGAAAGAGATAAAGAACGAACGAAAGAAAAAGACCGCGTGTGAAAGAGATATAGAGAGAAAGGGGGAGAGAAAGAGGGATAAAATGAGAGCGAAGAGAAAGAAAGAGAGTGAGAGATATTACAAGAGAGGGAAGAGATACAGGAAGAGAGAGATAGAGGGGGGTGAGGTGGAGAGAGAGGAGGGAGGGATCGTTTAAAAATCCATCTCTTCTGTATTTCTTCATCCCAGTGCCCACGAAAGAAAATTGTTAAAGCACATAAGACAATGCTTGTTATTCTTCAAGAAAACCAACATTGGTGGATTGAATATCATCTACTCTAGAAACAAGGCAAAACGTTCTCATTAACAACGTATATTTAGGAGAGTATACTACACTCTTCATTAGCTACGAAGTAAAACCAGTGCTCAATTTGCAAGTTGTGCGTCCACGGAGACTAAAACTTACGAACATAAGAGCACGTCATTATTATATAATATGCATCGCCTTTGCTTATAGTACAAAAAGAGAAAGAAAAGAGAGAGAGAGAGAGAGAGAGAGAGAGAGAGAGAGAGAGAGCGAGAGAGAGAGAGAGAGACAGAGAGAGACAGAGAGACAGAGATACCTTAACCCACAAGTTACCATCTGTCAAAGCGAATAGAAAACTCCCTCCATCGTACCATTATGAGAGTAACACACATCTGGCTTCTCAAAGCCTCCCCTCTTTTTCTCTGTCTCTCCCTATCTCTACATATCTTTCTACCTCTCTCTCCGTCTCTCCCCATCAGTCTACTGGGCCAGGCCTCCAGGTACCTTGGCCTCATAGCACTTTCATTCAAAATACGAGACCCTTTAGTGACCCTATTTTCATTTTTTTTTCCAAACCAGGAGCGTCAGGCGCGTTAAAGATGCTGAGCATGTGACCCTGTTTTCTTACTCATTTGGGAACTTAGGGGACTAAAATAAATAATACCAAAGTGACCATGTTTTCTCACTAATTTGGGAACTTAGGGGACTAAAATAAATAAGACAAAAGTGACCCTGTTTTCTTACTCATTTGAGAACTTAGGGGACTAAAATAAATAAGACCAAAGTGACCCTGTTTCCTTTCTCAATGGTTATTTAGAGGCCTGAAAATAGTAGATCTAAGACTTAAGTTGACCCTGTTTCATTTTAACACGATACATGTACATGTATTAGATTCATTGAGAATGCCCTCTTCTGAAGCTAAAGAAGAAATTGTATGAATGATCTTTATAATTAAATGTGTCTGTTATTATACCCTCATGTTACTATTCCATGGGTGTTAGCACGTAGATGCAAAAGTAACGAGGAAAAATAAACTGCACAGCCCGTTCTTTGGTAAATTGTGTCTAGTATCACTCCCCCTCTCTGTCTGTTTGTCTGTTTCTCTCTCTCTCTCTCTCTCTCTCTCTCTCTCTCTCTCTCTCTCTCTCTCTTCTCAATCTCTATCTATCTCTTCCCTATTTCTATCCTCTCTCTCTGTCTCTGTCTTCCTGTACTATTTGTTTCTTTTTCTTCTTCGTCTTAAACTCCCGTTATTTCTCATCACAAATCTTTCTCTATTTCTCTAATTATCTGACCAGCTTGTTGCTCCCTTATAGCCACTTATCTCGTGATAGCTCTTCATCTCTCTCTCTCTCTCTATTCCCTATTTCTATCCTCTCTCTCTGTCTCTGTCTCCTGTACTATTTGTTTCTTTTTCTTCTTCGTCTTAAACTCCCGTTATTTCTCATCACAAATTTTTCTCTATTTCTCTAATTATCTGACCAGCTTGTTGCTCCCTTATAGCCACTTATCTCGTGATAGCTCTTCATCTCTCTTTCTCTCTCTCTCTCTCTCTCTCTCTCTCTCTCTCTCTCTCTCTCTCTCTCTCTCTCTGCACATATACGAAACCGCCTATAACCAAATACATGTAACCGGTACCTTTCCCGTTGACGCCTTCTTTACTTTCTTAGCATGCTCACTCACGTTCTCAACATCTGTCTTACCCACTAGGGACCCCATCTGTCTTACCCACTAGGAGGGACCCCAACCCCCCTCCCTCACTACCCCATTACCCTCTCCCTCTCCCACCCCCACCCCCTCCCCGTTAGGCACATCAATGTACAAAATCATGTACTTAAGTAGTATATCTAATGTAACCGTTGTACTGGATGGATCATCAGAACCTGAAAAACCAACCCACCAGATACTATATCTATATCTTCGACTTCGCCTTAAGTTAACACTCACGAGTATGAAAAAAAAAACAGACACCCATCATACACTCACGAGTATGAAAAAAAAAACACACATACACCCATCATCATACTCACGAGTATGAACAAAAACACACATACACCCATCATACACTCACGAGTATGAAAAAAAAAACACACACACCCATCATACACTCACGAGTATGAAAAAAAAACACATACACCCATCATACACTCACGTGTATGAAAAAAAAACACACATACACCCATCATACACTCACGAGTATGAAAAAAAAACACGCATACACCCATCATAGTTCCGGCTGAAGGGTTGTTGAGTACTTTCCCACACCAAGATCTAAGCCAGCATAACGAATCCTCTTTTTATGATGAGCCAGCCTGAAGCCGGGGCCCAGGGTTTGCCCAGGGGTTTGTCTTACTCACACATTATTAAAGACCGTGCGATAACGAGCTCTAAAACGAAAACGAAGACGGTGCCGGCGTCCAACCACAGCTCTATCCTGGACTTACGAAGCTACTGAGAGAAAAATAAAACTTCGTGGCTTAGGGGCTTGATTACGTAATCCGTTATGGTGTGTGAATCGCAAAGCTTGGAATCACTGATTCATATGGGGAACTTCCGGAGCACCTACCTCATCACGGCTCATGCCACTGGCTAATTTAGCTCAGATCCTGGACCAGAATTCCCCTATGCACTACCGGTTTACGCTCTTTGTCTCGATCTAGACCTTCTCACTCTGTATTTCTCTGTCTCTGTCTCTCTATTTTGGTTTGACTATATGTCTGTCTATCTCTTTATGTCTCTTTCTTTCTCTGTCTCTGTCTGTCTGTCTGTCTGTCTCTCTCTCTCTCTCTCTCTTTCTCTCTCTCTCTCTCTCTCTCTCTCTCTCTCTCTATCTATCTATCCCACTTACTCTGTAAAAAAAAATATTTAACTTAACTGCTTCAGCATCTCTCCATCTCTGAGGAAGAAGACCATAAAGTTCCCTTAAGAACGTTTACCACCTCAACATCTCCCCCTGCCCATCACCTCCTTGGCTCATCTGGACAGCCTCGACTAGATAAGATCGGTTAATTGAACATATGGAATGCATCAAATCACCCTTCATCATCAGCTACGGAAGGGCTGGATTAAGACTTGAGAACTTAACTTCGCCCAGAAAAAATATGGACCAGAATGTTCACCGTTGCTATTGTTTTCTTTGCTTTTCTTTTTTTTTAGGCGTTTTTTTTGTTTCTTTGGTGTTGTTTCTTTTCAAGCCTATATACTTTGCCTGTCAATCTGTTCGATTAGAAGAAGAAGAAAAAGAAAAAGAAAAAGAACAACAACAGCAGCAGCAGCAGCAACAACAACAACAACAACAACAACAACAACAACAACAACAACAACAACAACTTGATACAACATTGCATTACAATGGCAGCATGTACATGCTTAAAGGTGAGTTTTGCAAAGAAAATGGTACACAATTATTTATATGCACCAACCTTAAATGTCCCATTGGGGTCGAAAAAAAAGTTTATCTTATGCATTATAAATCTACCATTTAAAAGTGGTGAGGAAAAATGCATGTTTCAGTGTTGTCTTTATGGACCATTTAAAATCATGTGTGCGTGTAGCCAGACCATCCTTTGAATCAAAATCAATAAAAATATATACATAGCCAAATAACATCATCCTTATTGTACACTGTATCAGTATTCCTCTCTTGACACGGACTATCATAAGAACGCTGCAGTTATGTCCAAATCGAACTGAATATGACAACCGAATCAAATTATATTGTTTAAAACAGATGACTTACGAGTACATTCGAAATCTAACTTTAGGGTTTTAAAGCCAAAATAGTAAATTATATTATTGTATGGATCAATATTATTTTAGGTTAATGTTTGGTCGAAATGTTTATTTATTTATTTTATTTTTTAGTTGTTTAGACAATTTTCTGTAAATGTTTTGTTTACTGCCGGAATAAAAATTTCTATTAATGCATGCACGGCTCAATGTTAGGTTAATTTCGGTTTCAGAAAGAATCCTACATACTAGACATTGCACGAGATAGCCCTAAAACGTATTGTTTATTTAACTAATTAAGTCTTCGTTCAGGTGACATTTCTCCCTGTCGTTCTACAACCCATTTGCTTTTTCGCCGTCAGGCTTCAGGTAGAGCAGGGCAAATTTTAAACCAGGTATATGGCGACATTCTTTACCCTTTGGTTTATAGACGGAAACGGGAGACATACAGGGAAAGGAGAAATGGAGGAAAATTCAGAAATAATGGTGAACAAATAATTACTCGTGAGATGACATGAAAAAAAGGTTATATCTTGATTTTGGGTGAAATTAGAAGTGATCTGGTAAAAACGTTCTTATTTTTGTGTAAGATCATACCTAAAAGTTTGGTATGGCAGCATGCCTTTAAAAATTAACGAAATATTCCATACCATCAATGCTGTTTTTTGTTTTTGTCTTTCTTGTTACTTTGTTTTTTCGCTATTTTTAAAACGATGTTCCGATTCTAATACATTTTTATGGGTGACTTTTAATTTGACCAAAACTATAGCTAGAGCCTTTTTAATGTCCCATATCAATACAGAAAAAATGGATTCGTAGAGAGAGAGAGAGAGAGAGAGAGAGAGAGAGAGAGAGATTCTATCTATCTATATAGAGAGAGAGAGAGATGAGAGAGACGGGCAGACAGAAATAGAGAGAGAGAGAGAGACAGACAGACAGAGAGACAGAGAGAGAGAGAGAGAGAGAGAGAGACAGACAGACAGACAGACAGACAGACAGGCAGACAGACAGACAGACAGAAACAGAAACAGAGGCAGAGAGACGGACAAAGAGATAAACAGACAGGCACAGACAGGCAACAGAGAACGGGAGAAAAGATAGATATATGATAGAGATAAAAGGAGGGATAAAGAGAGAAATAGAGGCACAGAAACCTTGAAATTTCCACACAAAATAGAAGAGAAAGTGTTCGTGAAACAATATTGAAGTAGACGAGAAATCCTATTAACAAAAAACCTGGCGCGCACAAGAGCTGCTATTTCATAACACAGGCTTCCAAAAACCTCAATCAAATGTCAAATAAGAGAAGTTTCAAAGGATAAAAGGATTGATGTTTTCAAAACAATATATAGCCATTACTTATTTCATTGAGCCAAAGTGTATGCGCTTGTGGTTAGAGAAAGAGAGCGAAAAAGGGAGCGCGACATAGCTTGGGAGTTGGAGATAGATACATGGAGAGAGAGAGAGAGAGAGAGAGAGAGAGAGAGAGAGAGAGAGAGAGAGAGAGAGAGAGAGAGAGAGAGAGCGGGGGGAGAAACAGAAAGAAGGCAAAGAGAGAGAGAGAGAGAGAGAGAGAGAGAGAGAGAGAGAAAGAGAAAGGTAGAGAGAGTGAGATAGAAAGAGAAAGGTAGAGAAAAAAAGTAAGAAGAGAGGAAAAACAATGGGCAATACAACTTCCGGCACAGACACTGAAGTGTCTCAGACAGTCGTAACGCTTTTACATTCACTCCATTGTACAATAACGCATGCAGCAGCAGTTAGGGCTTTAACTCAATTTCCAATGAGCAGCACTGTAAGATTTCCATATGGAGGAGGAGCAGTAACGGTGTGACATTTTCTGCAAAGATCAAGCACGGAATGTGTTCGTTCTAAACACCCAAAGAAAACAAGCTTGCTTTGGCTGGAGTAAACGATCCAACAGAAGATAATTAATGTCATCGGTCGCCTTGACTCACAATCATTGAATCAATCATGCCACAGGTAGATTCTGGATCAAGATTTGATTGTTTGCAGTGTATATTTCTAACGCGGTCTTTTGAAATGAATTACATTGCTCCCTGTACGGGCTTATTCTAATTTATTACCATTCATTTATAACATAATAAATCAGGATGTAGAACAGGAATTTCCATTATACGTTTAAATTGAGAGAGAGAGAGAGAGAGAGAGAGAGATTGTTAGACAGAGAGATGATAAGAAATAGAGAGGCAGCGGACAGAGACAGGTAGACAGTAAGACAGACAGACAGATAGACAGAGAGACAGACAGATAGACAGGCAGACAGAGAATGGGAGAGGATACGAGAAAGAAAAAAAAAGAGATATACAGACAGGCAGACAGAAAGAGAGAGATTGAGAGAACAGAAAAGATAGAGACGGGGACAAGGAAGCAGGAAAGGGGGGCAAAGGAAGTTGAATGGTTGAGCTGGCCTTGAAATTTCGAGACACTACCTGGATTTAAATTATCTCCCTTTATATGTACAACCAAAAAAAACGGGTCAAACCATTAAAACAATGAACGCCAGAAGGCTCATTTATCTTGCTTAGAAGATTTTAAAACGTTTTTTCTTAACATTGATTTGATATAATATAGTGTATGCGTTTTTATTCTTTATCCGAAATAATTCATGTCGTTAAAAAATACCCTTAGTCGGAAGTTTCTAACAGCTATAGCACCGTTGCGGTGTACTTACTATCCGAATTGTTAAAACCAGCAATACAGTAACTTGCGTTATTATACATGTTTTTCAACAAATTAGTGTCACATAAAAGATAGGTGTCGTAGTGAAAACTTGATATTGTTTCGTTTCCCTTTTAAAATTGAGAGTAGTGGAATGGCTCAGAGAGAGAGACATTCATGGTCTAAGCATCAAACATTTCCATTGTAATTGGGATACTGAGGGTTTTGCTGAGGAGATAATTTTAAGTTATGCTTTTATGCTCGCGATACATACACTGTGGTTTCCAAAGATGCATGTGTCAAAACTACATGATGGGGTGGCTTTGGCGTTTACAATAACAATCATGTCAATAGTGACACTTTACTCACGAGTACGAATTTTTACGAAATCAAAGATAGAGAAGATATTAATCTTTTTTAAATACTGAACTAAACAAAAATGATATGGACCTAAATTAAACGTTCACGCAGTATCACAGTATAAATCTTGGTTGGTTTGATATCATCAACTGGAACAGACTCTGAGGCACCCTGTGCATAATTCACATAATCCAGGCGTGACTAGATGAGTGTACACTCTCACTTTTCACAAAGATCTAGATCTAGATCAAGTAAACCCCCGGAGCCTCAAACACTAGTGGCCCTAAGTACAACATGACAATAGCTTACGACTCGGAGCAAACCTTCATATTCGCATACATTCTTACGACGAGTGTTATTAAGCTACTGCCAAGTTGTACTTACGACCCTAGATCTGGATCGCATTAAAAAAAAATATGGACTACCTTTTTTTAATGGTTAAATATTTAATTGAGCTCGACACGCTAAGGTCACGCTTTCAAAATACGATATGGTTTGAAAGAGTGGGTGAATTGTGAATGAATTTCTGTGCGTAGCGGGAAGGTATTTTTTAAAACCATGCTGTGCCAAACGGTGGAAACGAAAATTTTGAGGGGAAAAATCGTTCACGTTTAAAACACTAACTTACTCTGGGAATCATAGATGGGTTAAACACACACTCAGTGACTCACACACACACGCACACAAAATAAAGAAAATGATAGGGTATTGCATGCATTTTGAAGTACACGTTTCCTGAATGAAGATTTTGGGAATAAACTGTAAATGCTTTATGGCTTTTTTACACCATTTTATGCCATATGTTTGATTGGTTATAAACGTAGTTATTGATGTCATCCGAAGCATAGAGATCTATACATTTATAACTCTAGTCTGCTATGCATCTTTTTTGAACCTCGTTACTTCTTTATCCAAACCTGTCTCTACTCTCTCTCTCTCTCTCTCAATCTCTCTCTCTCTTTTTTTCTCTCTATCTCTCTCTCTTTCTCTCTCTTTATCAGTCACTCTCTGAGTAATCATGTGGTATCCTCAGCCTCCATAATTATGCGGAGAAGATTAGTAACAAAGAATGGTATAAGATATGAGCAAGAATACCAAATGGACAATTACAGGTGGTTTTTTTGTTTGTTTGTTTGTTCTTATTTGTAAATGAACCATTTCGTGACAGTGCATAGTATATTATTAAATCAAAAATTAAATCACAAAACATATCTTTACTCGACTAGGGTCTGTCAGCTGTTTTTAAAACAAAAAATCCGTAACTTTATAAAAGGCAATTATATGATGCGATGTTGTCTCATCTACAGCACGACAGGTCGGTCTGGGTTGGTTTTTTTTATTTTATTTTTTGAATTATTTTTCTTTCACGGGAAAGAGAAGCTGATCCTATCACGCATTCTTCCACTATCTCCATCACACTCACAGGATACATCGTGACCAGTGTAATTAACTATAGCAAACACACACGTATTGCCAAGATAGTTATGACACGACACTATGATTCCATACAGAGCAGGTAATTATGCTTTATTCTGGATGGTTTTGGGGGAAGGAAGGGAGGGGTCTCCCTAAGTAGAAATAGAAAAGCTGTATCTTGCCTCTCCACCACAAAAATCATAATGGCCCTGTTTCCCTTCCATGGACTCCAGGCACATAATTCATCAACATCCTATCTTTATCAACCAAAAATCACAGGTCAGCGTTCTATCTTTATATCTTTATATCCATTTTTATTTTACCAAGTCAGTATTTTCCTAAACCCTCTTTCAACCAAGTCTCTTGTATTTTGACACAATTATGGACTTTCTATCATCAACCTACCTGACATGTCCACTTCTATTTACTATTATATACATGTATTAGCAAAACATGGCTAAGATATGGCACGATGCTGTCGTTTCATATAGAGCAGGTGTAGTTCAATGGGGGCTGATCTACATAGGAAGGGTAAACCTGACTAATCACGCATTCCTCTAACATCTCCACCACAAAACTCATAAAGGCCCCGCGTCCCAATATTTGCCTCTCAAGCCCATTATTCGGCGAAGTCCTATCTTTATTATAAGCACATCAATCAATAATCATTATATCTTTACCTCGCTTTATTTCACCAAGTGCGTATTTCTTAAACTCTCTTTCAAACTATTAGTCTCATGGCATTCTTATGGAGTTGCTGCAAATCTCCTCTTATAAATATTATATGACCACAAAAAGTGCCAACATAATTATGACCCTGTGCTGTGCTTCTATAGCAGTCATGATTCAGTCCGGGGTGTTAGTTTGGTTTCTTTCTACTTAAAAGCTAGAAAGCGTGAGGCTTATTTCTACTTTTATAATTATATAAACAAATCAGCTCCATTTTTACCTCATTTTCTCTCATCAAATCGTTATTTTCCTAAATTCTCTGTCATAAGAATGCATAGCATGTGTTATGGCATTATTATATGCGTCATAATATAATCAAACTTTCTTCTTCTATGCGGTAATAGTTAGTAACAAAGTGAGGTAAGATATGACACGGTACCGAGGCCCAGAGCAGGTATAGTTCGATCTGGGGTGGGTTGTTTTCTTTTATTGATAGAAAGTAAAACCTGACTATTTCACGCATTCTTCTGACACTTGCACCAAAGGGGAAAGGACTTTCGATGGCATGGCGCACCTTGCGTTCACGGCAAGAAGATAAATAATTTATTCACAGAGCTCTAATATATCTATCGATTTATTTCAGTTGGTTTCTAACACACTGTTAGTCTCTAACAGAGATTGCAACGATATAACACGACATTGTGGACTCACATAGAACATATATGGTTCGATATAATTATTTAGGAATTGTTGTTTATTTCGTTATGTTTTGTTGTCTTTTTGCTTTGCTATTTCGATATTGTGAGGAATTGTTGTTTATTTCGCTATGTTTTGTTGTCCGTTTGCTTTGTTATTACAGAAAAATTAAGCTGGGCCTACACCGCATTCCTCAGGCACAGGACCAGTGATTACCCCGTGTCCCCTATGCGTCTCAGACAAGGAGATATCAGTTATTCAGAGAGGCCCATAAAACCAACAGTGCCCTGCTCTCCACCAGGGCGCCCCGTTCCTCTCTCCTTATTTACCCTCGTATCTCTATATCCTCTCTCAAGATTAGGGCCTTGTCACGTCGGCCAGGCCAGGCCCCATTCATAAACCATTCTCGCTATCTCGGCCAGTCTTAGTGCAACAGACAAGCAGCCATCCTATTGGGGCCCGTTTATTTATACAACAATAATTAGAATCTATACGTGTTGTGTTAAAGCCAATAAGGTTGTAAGCCATATTTTCCCGCGAGAACAAACAACTTTAGACTTCCAGAATAGCTTAAGTGTAACGACATTAAGACAGAAATAAAAGAAAATTGCATGCAATAATATGCCCTGGAAAATAAACTCCATATCCGTTTAGAAACATGCATAGCACTCTTAATGCATAGTATGATATCATAGACTTCATGCTCTAAATATTAGCACACACACAAAAAAAAACATGCCTTGAAAGTAAGCGGTCCAAATACTGCGTATTTTACTAAGTCTTGTTGTATTGCGCTAAAGAAACAAATCATAACTGATAACAACAGGCAAATAAAAATGACACGCTAATCATGTTTTAAGATGACAGATAATAGTATTGTTGAGATGTCATTTCTTTTCACAGGGAAATGCACATTAAGGGAGAAAATGTTAAGATTGTTTAGCGACGAAGTTGAATAGCAATGTAAGATGTATCTTAATCCCATGAAAAGGAACTGGTACATACAGGTACCCTAGGTAGATATAGAGAGACAAATGAAAAAGTATTTAGATAGAGAGAAAGATAGATAGCATAGATTTATACATGTATAACTACCAGGGGTAGTTATATGTCTATGATAGATAGATAGATAGATAGATAGATAGATACTCATAAATAGATAGATAGATAGATAGATAAGATAAATAGAAAGAAAGAAAGATAGATAGATAGATGTAAAGATAGATAGATAGATAGATAGATAGATAGATAGATAGATAGATAGATAGATAGATAGATAGATAGAGATGACACAATGCATACCTAAAAATGTAAATCAGATAGGCGTCCTTTACTCTTCTCTTACTCTCTATCTGTCTATTTCTATCTCTCTCTCTCTCTCTCTCTCTCTCTCTCTCTCTCTCTCTCTCTTTTTCTGCATACCTTCCCAACCAAAAGCTGGCCTGTGTTCTTAGGAATTAAGGGATTTGGGACCGAGAGGCAAATAACACCCACAGTCTAAATGGTGTGTGAACTGCAACAAAACCTGACGAGGGCTTAAAGTCTATTAACTCCACTTTATCCCTTTTTCGTGTTTCGAGCTTTTGTAGTTTTGTCTCTGAATTTTTCCTGCTCTGTAGATGTATGTCCAACTGTCACTGTATAAGATCATCTTTAAGACTCTAGATCTGGGAGACAAACTAAGGAGGGAGAGAGAGAGAGAGAGAGAGAGAGAGAGAGAGAGAGGGGGGGAGAGAGAGAGACAGAGGCATATACAGAGAGAGAGGAGAGCGAGAGAGAGAGAGAGAGAGAGAGAGAGAGAGAGATGGTGGGCAGTAGGAGGGGGATTAGGTTGTTTTCCTTCGAGTAAGATGTATGTTTGAACTCCTGGAAAGGTATGGAGCACCTCGGAGTTTGACGTTTTCAGTTAATAAAGACTAGTGTGAGGTTTCAATTTGCGTTTTGAAATGGACAAGCACATGATTTTTTTTAATTGCAAAGATCGCAGAAAATCCACATTTCAATCATTATGGTAAAATAATTATATCCAAAATAGGTTTTGCTCTTTTGTTCGACAGATTTCTCTTTTTTTTTCTTCTTTTTTTTTTTTTTTTTTTTTTTTGTGGGGGGGGGGGGTTTTGTTAATCGACGATTTTCTTTTACATTTTCTCGTTTTTTTTTTTAAGGGGGTTGCGGGTATTTTACGATGAGAATCGCATAGAGGCCAATAAAATATCATTTTCGTTACCTAAATCTTTTGTGATTTTATGTAAGAACATCTCTTAAAACTACTAAACTTAGGATCTCTTAAAGATGCTACTAGCACTAGCCAAAGTGGGTCATCAACACTACCACTAGAGGAGCACTCCGCAGGGAGTGGGAAGGTCAAACAAAGCGAGTGAATGGACCGACTGGCCAGCCACAACAGCAGCTACAGATGAAGTAGTTAACGTACATGTGTGAAGAGATGAAAGGAAGGGGCAAAGAAAAGAGAGAGGTGAAGGAAGAAGAGATAGATAGATAGATAGATAGATAGATAGATAGATAGATAGATAGGTGGATAGATAGAAAGATGGGTGGATAGATGGATGGATAGATAGATAGATAGACAGATAGAGAGAGAGAGAGAGCGAGAGAGAGAGAGAGAGAAAGAGAGAGAGAGAAAGGTCACTGTGAAAAGAAAATCAGATTCAAAATGTTAAAGAATGGGTTAACACACTAATTGAGGCGCAAAGAGTAAGTAGGAAGGGGAGTTCGAGTATCCGCGGGTGAGTGAGAGAAGGTGGCGTTCGACAAGGCAGAAAAAGAATGTAGGAAGACATAATTATAGAAGACGAGGAAAGGAAAAAGGAAAAAGTTTTTAAAATTAATAAGGCAGGAAAGAGGGACCAATGGCAATTCATAAATAATTATTACTATCGTACATAAACTCTCGTGGGTCTTTTTATGATAATAAATTATTATTCTCTAGGAGGTGATTATAAAAAGGGCAATGTATGAAGAGCTTTCAACCGTTTCCACATTCATAATACGCCTCAGTTTTCAAGCACAAAATTGGCTCTAGTTCTTCTCAAGTCGCGTTCCTTCACGGACATCGTTCGCTGTTAAGTTGGCTAGGGACCCGCTTTGATTACTAGGTGCCGGGTTAGCTTCAGTACCAAGATCTACTTTCAGTTTAAAATTGAGGTAGGTGCGGGAATTCCGATATGAACCCTAGCTAAGAAGTGGAGTAATGGAATTAGAGGTCCGTAGTGTGGAGTGGATATTATGATATATACGTGTAGATCTACGAGGGTTTACGTGCGAAAAAAATGTGTGGATGGCTAACACAGGTAAAGGCAAGTGAAGGGTCGAGGGGGGCGGGACAGTATATCTGGAATTCAGAAGTGGCGAAGATGGTAAAACGATCAGTGATGCGTATGTTAACCGACCATATGGCAAAAAGTTCAGGCTCTGCGGTTATTAGTCTACTACTACGGTACTGGAATGGTTTGAGTTTTCTAGATCTAGTTCGCCAGCTGAGGTTACAAAGAAACATGAGCCGGAAGTTCTTGTCTGCGGCAAAGTTCCGGGAACTTAAACAAGACTGTTGGTTTGCACTGTACAGCCGGAGTCGGTGAAACTGAAAGCACTCAGATTGTCAGCTCGGTGTAAGCTTCTTCAAAGCAGGTACATGTACTGCCATCTAGTACTGGTAGATGTGCACTGTACAGTACTATCGCCATTTACTTTTTGCACCCACCCATCCACAGACCACTCAAAGTAACTTTCGTCCCACCCAAAAAGTAACTTTCGTCCCATCACGTGCGTTACTGGTGTAGTATACCGCTGCGTCAGCTAACAGAAGGGCTGACATAAAGAGAAGCTTTCAAAAACAAAATTAGTAGTGCATTTGTACTTTCGCTGTATCGGAGCCGGTACCGTAACAGTTGAGGCCATTGGACGATTAGTATGCACGTGATAGTATTGGCGTTCTGTTTCATGTTCAGCAGTTCAGTTTATGCAGACAAAAACGTTGGAAATACGGTGTGTGGCAGAATTTTAGATAATACATGTAGAAAAAAAAAGATAAACTGACTCGTGCCTTCTTCTCCCACATAGACGTTAATTGATAATATTTTCTTTATGTCTGAGAAGGCCAATTTAAGGCACTACATTGAATTTACGATTCTCGAAGAATGATATAAATATGTCTTAAATTTACGTCTTCTTTCATTCCAAATCATCTTGATGTTTATGATTACGTTTCCCTTTCAATTAAAAAGGTGCTATGACTATGGTTGTAGGGATAAAATGTGGTTTTATTTTAGAGACTTTTGCACGGGAGCGAAAGAGACAATTTGCGAAGACTACAATGGTAAGAGTTCAACTTGCATCAAAAACACTCACAACAAAGTAAAAACCTAAAAACAAAAATCTGTGGAGTGTGAATTGTAATGGTGCCCCACATTTTCTCAGGCTCGATACAAGAATAGTCCTTTATATTTAAAGTGCTCACATTAACAATTCTCACTCAATTCATGTGGACCTGGTCACAGGCAACAGTACCGGCCTTGCGACCCATACGACTACTATGGTTAACGTAATCAAACCCTTTACGTGTGTGTGACTTTCTTATGATCGCCCATTGTCTTAATCAGTCTAGGATAGAGCTACGATTGGATGCCTGTGCAGAGTCTCTTATTTATCACTATCGTCTTCGTTTAACTATGGGCCCAATTACTGCAAGGCCTTTATTGGTAGCACTGAGCATACGTTTAAGCCAGGCGTCGCTGCAGAATTACTTTGTTCTATCTCCTTTTTATTTTCATTGCAGATAGACCAAAGCGAGTTTGAGCTGGCGCAGGGGCAGATAGAGACTAGGGAGAGATTCACAGACAGTAAGACACGGAAGTGAAGTCCAAGAGGGTCCTTGTGTTTGGCCTGGTTGCTGGCAGTGCCACGGCGAGACAGCGGCCCAGGGAAAAGACAAGTGGGTTACCCTCTCGGCCCCGCGGGCTCCGGGCTTGATCGACTCACTCTACAAAGGGCAGGGCCGTGGGTGACAAAGAAAGAAAAAAGTGGCCAGCACTACTGCTCCCTGTACGGGCTTATTCTAATTTATTACCATTCATTTATAACATAATTCTCTCTCATGTAGAACAGGAATTTCCATTATACGTTTAAATTGAGAGAGAGAGAGAGAGAGAGAGAGATTGTTAGACAGAGAGATGATAAGAAATAGAGAGGCAGCGGACAGAGACAGGTAGACAGTAAACGGCCACTTGACAATTTTTCGTAACCGTAAATAAGGGGCGTTGTTTGAATTAAATACAAAGAGAACGCTTCTTGTACGTGTCTCTATCAAGGGTAATAAGTTTATACGAAATCCTATACATTACAGAAAATGCTTTCATTGTGTCAGTCTCTCTCTCTCTCTCTCTCTCCGACTCCCTCACTTCTTTCTTTTATTTTCTCCTCAATTCTGTGGCTATTCTCATTAATAAAACCTTGACGAATAATTAGGTAGACAACCCGGAAAGAAAATAAGATGGGCGATTTCATGAACACGCATTTGCATATTATGTACATAAACTGATACATGTATCCCTAAAAACAATTGTGAGGTAACGGTTCGCATCTCAATAGCCTTTCGCCACAAAACATGTAACTACATCAAATGCATTTTGCCACCGATACCATAAATGACTAATTTTAATGTTGCATCGGGGATCTCAGTCTCTCCTGGGTGATAAACCACAAGGCTCGAGCTTTCATACGGCTACGTGTAGTAATCAATGTAGGAAAACCCATTTGCAGATTGTACGTTTGAATTTGATATAGACGTAAGGCGGTCCATTTTTAAAAGATGTTGCCAACGGCAAGCTTTAGAATAATAAATAATAATAAAAGAAACAACAACAACAATAATTATAAATTATAAACGCTGATCATTACTCATGTTGTTTGATCTGGTAAGACTAAGAGTTATTCGTAAAGTCATAGATTTCCTTTTTTCCTCATAAATATCTTTGGTTATTTTACTCTGCATATAATTCACATCATTATCTAATGGTAGACCGCCGCGTTGATTTCGTTGAACATTCGTTTGCACTATATAGACTATATTGTGGATGGGCCCCAAGGCTGACGTCTGACAACTGTATGGGTTGCCACACGAGAAAGGGTGGTGATACCATGACTCCTGTCTATTCAATCGATTTATACTTAACCCTCGCATACAATGGTCTTCATAGCACTATCGACAAAAGAAGTCACCGCTAAACAATAGCAAAACTAAGAGCAAATACAAAATGCACAGGAAAAGGTAAAAGTGAAATGTGACAAAACGATGAGTCTAAGATTAAGAGACCAGTAATTGTGCGTGGATGTCCCCTTGATTTGTTCGAACAGGCTGAAAATGCGATAAGATATGTTGAGAGCAGACTGAGCCGAATATTGGAGCGTGGTGGTCCAAGGAAAAGAGCGCGTGGCTTTTGATTGAAAGGTAACGGGTTTTGTCCCAATCTGACGGCAGCGTTTGCTCACCTGCAGGTTGTGTATGATTCAGTATTTAGTACATGTATGTGATCGGTCAAGCCTCGAGTATCCTCCGCCGTATGGCCTGTAACCGAGGCTGTATGTCTCTGGCATCCTCGGGTCTAACCGTATTTTTTCGAGTTTCAATTCCACTGGTAAGCTTTCTCTGGCCAAAGATCACAGTGCCGATACATGTGGCACTAGCAGAATTGTTGATTTTGCAGACTCGGACAAGATACACTATACATTAAATTTGGTATCAATTGGGATGGAAACAAAAACATTGAAAAACATAACAATCTAAATCATGCTTCAAGAGTAAGTGCGACCATTTCACGAAAGTTTGATATGGAAACACCTCAATTCTTAGTGACTAAGATTAGTGCAGTGATAGAAATAGAAATAAGTTCGGATCGGCCAAAAGATGTATACATCAAAATTTCTCTTTCTCTCTCACACACACATTCAACCTCATTGAGTTACAATCAAGACTAACTCATATTAGTTGTGTACATGGTTGGGTTCGGAAATAAACTCTCATCTGCCCAATGAAAAAAACTAATGGTCCTCGTGACTGTGGGTCTAAGCTTTGTGCAAGCAGTGAGGGCTGAACATGAAAGGCACATAGTAACAGGTATTTCTTTTCCAAAACAAAACAAAAAAAATACGGCGGTCTCGCCAGCTTTCCGGAATTTTTGGGGGAAAAGTTTTCCGGACATCGGACTCAAGAGTCAGATAGAAAAATTTCTGGAGGATCCGGAACCAAATTTTATTTCCGGAATTCCGGAAATTTCCGGAAAAGTGGCATCCCTGACATACACATACACCCTCATTGAGTTACAATCAATACTGAATCATATTAGTTGTGTACCTATTCGCATTATCAACATCTGGAATAACTTGTTTATAAAGTTGCAAGTCTGATATAGTTCTATATGCATGGTTATGGCTCCCCTCCCCCCCCCCCCCCCCCCATCCTCTCTCTCACTCTCTCTCTCTCTCTCTCTCTCTCTCTCTCTCTCTATCTTTCACAAAATACTGAAATAACAAAAAAATGGGGAAATTGCTCCAATGCTTCACGTATACATGCACTCCGTGTCTTGTTGCTCGAAACAATGTTGTGCAGTTGTGGCTCAATGCTAGCTCGACATTGTTACAGTTTAAAACTTCGGTTCACCCTGCTCCTGAATTATTATTTTTTCTGCATTAAACTCCGGAGACTGGAATTGGAAAAACATCACGGCATCATTGACAGTGACACCAATGACCTATAGCAACTACCATACATGGAAACATGCTGTACACTGTACAAGCCATCAGATTGTGGACCAGGTTCTAAACAGTGAACCAGGTTATAAATTTAATGGTGGGTTGAGGCTAGCCCTGAGTGTGATCCTTGCAAGTGTCGTCCTTATTATTGGCTATGTCAACAGACTCGATCTAGCGTTTGGGTGGATTTTAGCACAGGTAGACTAGAAATAGAAAGCAAACGCGTGCCATCCCGAAAAAAAACCCACAAAAAACTAGTGGTGGTGTGACCAACCATACAAGCCCTTGGAGGGCTTTAGAAAGTTCTTAGAATAAGAGAAGTACCACGAGGTCCATCAAAATTACTTATGTTAGACACAAACAATGTGACAATTGTTGCTGAATAAATAACAGACAAAGATTTTGTAATATTTTTTTTAGATTCATTTTAAAAAATAAACATAGAAAAAATGTTTCCGGTTTCCTTCTCTCGCTCATACTAGCCTGTCCCCCTCCCCATTTATTTCTTCTCGCTTTTGCATTTATATTGAATATATAATACGTTAAATGTAAAACCCATTTAAATCATTTGCTAGAATTTGAAAAAGGAACGGTCCGTGTTTACCGGATGTGCAGTATTATCATCAGATACATAATCTTGAAAATAAGTATCTTAAAAATGAAAAGTTTACAAGCTGGTGAATGGCACTAATTACTTTTAAGTGTTAAAACTTGTAAAAAGAAACTTATTTTAATTAGTTTTCAATTAAAGCCTTTGAAACACAGTGTACACAAAACAACACATACCTGAGATAAAGCTGCACACTACTACACAACACAGGGCAGGTATTATAGTTCTCATTTTATCCATGCTTAGGTCTATCTTTTCTTTTCTTCTGAAGAACAGTTCAATTCTTCACTCGCTGGTTCGTTCAGAATTCACATACAGGCCATCAAAGAGAAGCACATCTGTAGAAGTTGTCCTCACTGAAGTAACCTGAAGTAACTTTTTTTTATAGAATCTAAAACTGTAATCTGTTGAAGGTATACCAAATGGAAATTTGAAGATACTCCTTGGAATGAGAAAATATGGGGGGTTTGCTTATCCAACAGGAAACAGTGTGGTCTTCAGCTTGAGCCTATCTACTCCACATAGTGATTTGTACACCACAGAGGTTGATTGGGCGCTGACACTCTCACTGATTCTGTAACCCTAAACCTGGATGAACCTGCAAAAAAGGATTTTTAGAAAATAATCTAAATATTTACATTGCGTTGAAAGTAAGTTATAATTGTAAAAACCTGCAATGACCACACAGCAACAATAGGCATCTAAGGAGTAGGCCTACAGAGTACATACCATTTAATAATTATACAGACTTCGAGTTCTGTTAAAGCAATGTAAAAAGAGAGATATTTGTATATGACTTTCTTTTTTTTTCTTCTCAAATTTCCAGTTATTTATAACTTCCACACCAAAGAGTATAGAGACGATATATACGTAGGCCCTACCAGAATTACATCTTTCTCACTCTGGCACGATATATATATATGTACATTAAGCTACACGTACTAACAGTTATTCATTCTTTTCAATTCTTATAAATTATTCATTCTTTTTAATTCTTAAAAGTTATTCATTCTTTTCAATTCTTATAAGTAATTTGGTAACAGGTAGGCCCTATAGCAACTGTAAATGTACTTATAACTACACGCCGTTTCATAAAAGAGTAAGGTACAAAAATCCCAATGATAACTTTTGAAAATCTCGTTTACAAGTTAGTCCAACAAAGTCAGAAATAAACCAACTTTTTTTACTGTAAACGTTTAAGAGTCTTAGTCTATCTATTGAATATATTTTAGAATAAGGGTTTAGAATAAAATTAAATTAACGTATGAAAACCGCACCAAATAGTTCTCTATGTCTGTGTTCCATTCAATACACCCAGCGAGTATTCAGACTGAGTCTTGATCTTATTTACAATGGAATTGTATGTTATTCTCATCAACGTTAAAATGACGTAAAATAGAACTCGATCTAAATAATATTGCAGGTCGATTATTCTGAATGTGTAGATCTTTTCAAACCAACAGACGCGGGCACAGGTGACTAAATGTATTCTACTCATAATCTATAAATACGAATGCCTACAATACTGGAGCCCCGGTCAAGCAAAAGGTTAAAAATCACTATCACTTTGCTCAGAGAGCGAGAAAAGATTTTCGGTGATGGTTTGTAAAAAAAAAAATCTGGTATTCTGAATTTGATCACAACATTCGTACAAAAAGTAAGCAATAAGTTTATGATAGACAAGAAACATACATGTAAATCTAACTGAAAATTCTAACTTACCCACCAGGAGTGTGTGTGGTTCTCCTAGGCTTGGATACCTATACTCGTCGCTCGTCAAAACCGAATTTAGGCTACACACTCTTCACCCCTCAGTTCTTTCATAGGACCAGTGAGGCTGAGACCACAGCTCCCCCAAAAGTAAAACAAGAAGAACACACTTCCAACCCGTAGCCCTGAAGTACAGCCACTCGTCAAGCGGCGCGGGGGTGTACCGTCTGCTCTGGGCCTTTCCAACGCGAGAGGGGACCGTCTGCGGTCTGCCTCGCCTCTGCTGTGCGGTCAGGCAAGGAGAAAAAAAATAATACAGGAAAGTACAAGTACCCTCCAGAAAGTTAGATCTACTATTGAAGTTTGAAAGTGTAAAGAACTGTAAACGTCATTGACGCTAGATTCTAGATCTGAGAGTAAAATCATGTGAACTCAAACACATCCTGCGAGGGACACGACAGCGGCTAAACAATGTCTGCAGATGCGGGATTACATGTAATTCTAAGCAGCGCGTTTTATTCTAATCTTCAAAACAAAACATTAAGTGCTTAAACGTATAAAATGTTAAATGTCACCTACAAAATAGCATTATGTCACTTTTAATATCATTGCTGAACACGACTGATGTCATCTAAAAAAGTGGCATACTTTTTGGTGAAATATCATTCTCTATATGCCTAATCCTCCAAAACATTCAAACATGGTAAATCTGTATTGTAAACAATATCAATGCGCGCTTGAAAAAAACCCAAACAGAATAGTAAATTTTATAATACACGCAGCATTGAAGAAAATGTGATGGAAGATAATAATTATAAGTAGGCCCCCTACATGACTGTAGTATTATATGAAAGAGATTATTGTCAGGATGAGAGTTTTTATAAGAATAGTTTGTTTGTTCTTTATGACACAGATGGTTCGTTTGCAGCTACGTAACGACTTTCTACTGGAGTGGTATGAAGGCATTTTATAAATAAGATACGATGATGTGGTAGAGCCATACAGTCCCGTAATCAAGTTGTGACAGTGTCATAGTATGAAGTGGGTTGGGGCGGGGTTGGGACTGGTTCAATTAGTAGAGCTTTGTTCTCCAGATTAAGAGCACCCTGGTTCGAATAACGTCACGGGCAGAAACGTATTTGTCCAATTTCGTCCCCTATAACTGGCTAGATCGGTGTCAGTATAATGTGACTGGCTGAGACGGGAGTCCAGATTTTCCCGATCTGTATCGTATGTTGCATCATATAAAATTGCCAGACGTCAGTCTGGGGCCCGCCCACAATATAGCCTACATAATGCTAGCGACAAACTCAACTCAATATTGTTACGACGCATCGTAAGCTACTGCGACGTCGTACTAAATTCCCAGGATGACGTAGGAACTATTAATCTGCTCCACATTCTAAGCCATTCTATAAGAGTAAGTGCCTTTGGTACTTTTTATTCGAGAATTCCAAGTGGGGATTAATTTTTTTCTCTCCGTAAAATAAAACACCAATAGTGCTTGCTGCTTCTTCTTCCCCGGAGATTCTTTGGTCGAGGAAAATATGTAATTTTCTTTAATAACAAAATTGAACAGCTAATGTTTTCTGAATGTAGAAGTTGAACTGCAGTTGAAGTTGTCGTTCTGTAGCAGGAATTTAAGAGGCACTACTGCAGCAGACCACAATGTCGTTTGCAAACAATGAGCACCATTCGTTGCTTTTCAAAGTCACAGTTATGGAATTGATCTGATTTCCAAAGAGAATAGACTTCGCCCTAGGGGAATTTCCCTTCTCCCTCCCGAAAGAGTCAGACAGATAGGTTCCAATCTTCAAGTGGAACTGTCCATTAGCAATAATTTTATTTTTAGGAATATGAGAATATTAACTTTAAATTTCATATCCTTAAAGTATTTAATGATGTTAAAAATCCAGGTCAAAGAAGACAGCGACCATGTGTAGGCTATTGATGAAAAATCTCTCTAATAAATGTCTTAAGACAGTTCAATGGATTTGTAGTACATTTGATTCCTCTAAATCCACAGTGAACGTTTAATAGGAGTCAAGAGAATTCTCAATTTGTTGATCTACCATTATTTTTAACAGTGAACACAAACATATATCAAATCTATAGACCGATGTCTTCATTTTTGGGGATTAGTCGGATCTTTTCCAGCTTTTGGGATCGGTATAATTGTAGCTTTGCGCTAGACTTATGGAAAGATATCTCAGGTACGTAAAATCTCGTCTAAGGAGAAGGGTTTACTACAATCTTGGGACCAGACAAAAGACAATTATAATCTTCTCAGACCGCTCCTTGAAGATTTACAAGTGAAGGGGAAGGCAAACCGGACGAGTTGTTGGCAACTATTTCTTCTAACATATTTGCCATATATTTTGTTTCATTTGGACCCTACATATCAAGTTTATTCAAATGATGATTTGGGAATGAGGGATCGTTGAAAGACACGGGCGATTTTCAACAAGCAAAAACGCCATCTTTTCAATTTGTAGCATATCTACATTTACATTTTAGTTGTTTTTTTTCCTCCGTTTTTACAATTTGGGTGTGTGTGTGTGTGTGTGTGTTTTAAAGACTGGAGCAATGCGCATCGATTACCATCTATGGCTTCGTGAGCTAACTTGATTCTTATACAAAATTATTATTTAATTTTTTTTTAATCCTATTGAATTTACAATAATCATCAGGCATTCGGGGATTCTTTCCTTGGATCTTATTCACATTTTAGAAATGCGCGTTGTTTTTTTTTTAAATTATTTTTAAATGAAATTTCTACAAAAGAGTCGTTTAGTATCGCAAAAATTGCGTCGGGTTGCTGCTCATTTCACTCTAAAAATTTGGGTGTTATCTAAGTTTGCCAATAGACTCTTTCCTAGCTCCTAACACCAACAGAGTTTATTCGTTCATGGGAACGCAGAGGTCTGTGGAAAACTTCTGTTTGCAACATATTATATGAAACAGAGTTGGACTAAAATCCTCAAATGAGCCAGTGAGTGAGGTTCGGAGAAAGGAGGAGAAAAATTAGTGCTTCCTCAAATATACAGAGAGAGAAAGAGGCTGCATCTTTGCATTTTTTTTTGGTTAAGCCAGAGAGAGAGAGAGAGAGAGGTAGATAGATAGATAGATAGATAGATAGAGAGAGAGAGAGAGAGAGAGAGAGAGAGAGAGAGAGAGAGAGAGAGAATCGTTTAGAAGACTGAATAAGGTAGGATAGACAAAAGGAGTGAATTGGAAAAAGATATGGAGAGAACGAAATAGAGGAAGACAGTGTCAAATAGAATACATAGAAAGAGAGAGAGATGGAGTGAGATCCTCATTAAACGTTAAAAGATAAGGATAATAACCTCCTTGAAATTGGTCATTTTTTATTGGCATTTCCCCCAAAACGAAACTTTTGAGTGACCAATTGTTTTAGTCGTGCTGTTTACACGAGGTAGGCTTTTCACGTTAGCAGTTCTACTCGAATAACATGAATTCTTCACACAATTATTAAAATTCCATCTCCAATATAGAGGCCTACAACAAAAGGGCCATTGTTCTGCTCGATGGCAAAACTTTATAATTTTTTTTTGCTTTCGTTAGTTGATCAAATTTATGCAATCTTCGTTTCGTTATATTTCTAATTAGTGAGAAATTTCCTTCCATATTTTACAAGACACAACATGGCGACCGCAGTGGAGGACTGTCAACACACTTCGCAAGAAACAGGTAAATATTATTATATTATTATAATTAAACCTAAACGCCGATTGCGTTTCATCGTAATCAGTAATGTTAATGGACAACTTCATATTATATGACGCTACTGGTTATCATTTTAACAGTTTGAGCGGAATGATCTTTAGATCCAATCTATATAGATAGATTTTAGATTCTGCACAAACGAGACGTAACAATATAAGAAGGAAGAATAAGAAGGCTAACGACGAGACGTAAGCTACGTCAAGTTTGTGCATTCTACCCTAGATCTAGACTATAAATTTAGATATAAGAAGACAGGCGTATTCATATCTAGAAAAAACAACAAACCAACAACAAAAAATATCCCCTTCTGTGCCATCCAAGTCTTTCCGCTCCACCTGGCTGCTAGATCTAGATTAGATATCTAGATTTATATTGGATCGTCTAGCTTTGCCAAATAAAATTAAAATTTGGCTGTGGGCCTATAGATAGTATTAGGTTACACCAGCAGTTTGTTGGCATATTTAGAACTAGATCTAACGATCTGATTTAGGTAGATCTTGATCTAATCTAGATAGATCTAGATCTAGGTTTTTTGTGTACGTCGCCTTAGAAATAAAGTAGCTTTTTTTTTTTTTTTTTTTTTTTACACTTTCTCACTAATAATGCTAAATACATGTTCCAATTTGTATAGTCACCATGAAAAAAATTAAAATAAATTCATGTGGGGTAATTCATGAGAGTCAAGCACTAGTACTGATAAAGTGATATATGTTAGGCAATGGAAAAGGATGTTGATCCAAAATGTGTCATTGACCATAGACTTTTGCTGATGACACCTAGCTACTACAGTTTTTAAAATCAAATAAACTTTAAAACTGGCTCTTCTAAACTACTCCTATTTTATGAAATATAATCCGTGTTTACTTTGTTTTTATAGGAATTTTTCCATTAATTAGTTGCAGTAGCTAAAAAGAATAACGTCATAATTTTGAGTGTCAAAATAAATTAAAGCGAAGAAATTTAAACACAGATTTTAAGTTCTTAAAGTAAAAACAAATAACTTTGGTCTAATAAAGCTATAGATGGCATCTTTGAAAAAAAAAATTTGTTGTTGTATATTTCAATCTAAATTTTTGTTTTGTTCATTTCTCTTCTGTAGATGAAAATGGAGGTGAAGGGCAGGAGTCAGCTGATAATGGAAACTCTACAGAAGTGCAGCAAGAACTGCAAGAGGTCAGCCAGTGCCAATCTGATGAATTGCAAGAGGATGGCAGTTTGAGAGATGGAGATATCTCAGGTTCAAGTGATGCTACAAAAGCTGTTGATGCCATCTCATCTTCTGTTGATGCTTGCTTTTCATCCTCTGTTGATGTGGGCCCGTTCTCTTGTGTGGATTATAATGAACACTGTAGCAGGCAGAAGACAGAGCCTGGACTGGAAAAGTCAGAGTCACTAAAGAAGGAAGTCATTAGACAGGAGAAAGAACTCGGCAGTCAAGAGGAATATGAGCCAATAGAGAAGGAAGATAGTAAGCAAGAGAAATATGAGCCAATAGAGAAGGAAGACAAACACCCATCAGATAATGAAGAAAGAGACCAGTCCTTGGTTCTGGGTGATATTTCCAGCTCAGACTGTCTGTGTCTGAGTAACTCGGCTCCTGGTACAACTGATAGTGAGAAAGAAAGCAGAAGCAAGTGTGACAGTACTGTTTCATCAACAATCGTTCTTGAGGCAGAAATCGAGACTTTAGCATCCTCAGGTTCTGGGGACGAAGTAGTCTCAGCAAAGCAAGATAATAATGAATACTGTAAGGAAAATATTTCTATTAACACTGAGCCAATTAGGGAAGCTTTGAAGGAAATCCTTAGAGTGTCACCAGGGAAAACAAGTATAGATTCCCTCGATGAGGACAAGCAAAACGTCGATAAGTCGTCATCAGTTTTACCTGCTTTGCTGAAAAACGAGCCAAAGGCTGATCAGAACTCTGCTGTGTCACACAGCATTGCTTTTGACGACCCAGCTATTGTGACTAGCAGTGACGCATGCACGAACAACAGCACAAAACCCACACCGCCAAGTGAAGGGGATGGGAGCGCTCATATCATGAATTTGCTAAGGAAGGGTTTTCAAAATGATCTTGTCAACAAAGGCGATGGCGACAGGGTGTTTGAAAAGGTCGGCACGGAAAGTCAAGTGGCGAAAGTACCTGTTCGAAGGACTAGAACGGACTCTTCCACATCCACTTCCACGGCCTCCGCTGAAACTGGAATCGTAGGAGAACCAGACACCCGGAGGGAAGAGAGACCTGTCCGCGAGATGCTGGTTCGCCGTCAAGCCTCGCAGACCAACATGCCCGCCAGTGACAAGCCCGTGTTGGAAACTCTCACATTTGGCACGTCCCTGGACTATGGCGACGGAATAATGGACAATGAAGAGGAAGCAACTCCGCGGAAAGCAGACCGCAGCTGCCCCTGTCCTTTGTGTGATCGTTCCTTCTCTGCCGACAAAAAAGAGGATGTGCTTGCTCACCTGGTGTTGATTCACAAGTTTGTCATTGCGGATGTCAATTTCATTGGAAACCTTTCTGTGTAAGCCTTTACATTATTTATACTCTTTCTTCTTGATGAATATTAAACATTTACAAAGAAATATTAAAAATATAATTTTTTTTATAAAAATGCTGTCCTGGAGAATGGAAATCATTTTGACAGCTGAAAACTTAATACATGTATTTAAAAAAAAACTATGTTGTGCTTCATTCACCATAGCTGCCATAAGATCAAATAGAAGGCAACTCAAGATATGTTTACTCAGCTCTAGTATAATTATGCTCTATTGGTTATGTAAATTTACAAATATGTTAACTATTATGGTTCTTGTAAAGTGAAGATCAACCCCATTTTATAAAGGGATTTACAAATTAATACTATTTGACTTCTTATAAGTCTTACGAATTCCACATATTTTTTTCCCTACAGGTATCTACGGTATTGGAAGGAGCGTCTTAAAACGAGACCCATCTCAGAATTTTGCTCCAAGATAGTGACTAACACTGGAGTAAAAGATGAAGGTAAGAATGGTAGCTTTGATTTCCCAGGGTAGCCCAATTTACTTTTATGAGAGATCTTTTTTTAAAAACAGTTCATCTTGTTTTCTTTCTCTTATAATATACGTAGTGACAAGAGATGAATTTTTTATATATTTCATTGAATTGTACAATTTTTATAGATATGTTGAATAACCTTCTTTTCTTCTTCTTAAAAAGGAAAATATTGAAGGTACCTTAAGAAACATATTAGTATTTTCAGTTGCTTTTAAAGTTGTTGCAGTGATTTTTTAAAATATGATAACTGTTTCATGAAAATGGCATTGGAATTGGAGGTGTTCCTCGGTTAAAAAATAATGAAACTTGTCTCAAATCATAGCAAACCCAACTAAATTCGTTAAATGTTCAAAACTAATAAAAGAAAAACACAAATAGCTAGTCAGTGTTATAATTTGATTTTTCCATAGTCTTTTAATTATTATTTCAGAAGGGTATTTGCTCCCTTTTCAAGCTGCTTTGAAGACAGCTTTTCTTAATAAATATATGATTTAGACTTGTAGTGACTAAACTAGATCAGTCTCATTTGTTGTGAAAAAAAAAAATGCAAGTAACTGTATCACTTTTTATATAACCCAAAAATTTCTTGCTTATTACATTTTTTCACAGCGGAAAAAGAAGAGTTCTACCTTCTATGTGATGCTTTGCCAGAGGACAAGGATATCAGAGAGCAGTTACAGAGAAAGAAGCTTGTGAGTGGTCGTGATGATTTCATTTTTCTTTTTTTTTTTAAGGAAAGATCCACTGCAGTACTATTGATTAACATGGATAAATTTACTGCCCTAATAAAGGGCTCTATAGCTTAAGGAATAGCATGTTTTATATCAATTTTGGTCCAATACTGCTATTCAAATAATAACTTAAACAATTTTATGATAAATATTAATTCTTTTTAAAAAGCCTGAAATAAATTAAAGCTCATCAACACTTTTGTTAATTCCTTATATTATAATTATTAGGTTAGAGATCCTTCCAAAGTTTTGTCATATTGCTTGTTTTTTTTATTTATCCTTCAGGAGCAAGTCCTTGCCCAACAACAGCGGGAGAGAGAGGAGACCAGGTTTTGTCGCCAGTGTCTCTTCTGTAAACAGACATTCTGTGGCAACCGGTACTGGAGGCCTTTCATTTCTTTCTTTATATTTATTAAATTTAAAATTATTATTATTATTATTTATTATTATTATTATTACTAGTTGGGAACCCACAAAATTCGTGGGGATTGTGGATACATTTGAACTGTGCTCTAAAACTTAAAATTGTCTTTCTAGAATCTATACCTTTAGGAATTGTAAATATTTTCAAGAGGAGATACGCCAACTCTTTCATGCTGTGAAAAACGCTTGTAGGACAACTTTGTTAACGTTATTTCATTTTATTTATCCCTTTGCCATTAATTTGTAAGTCATAAAAAATGACTTACATGTGGTTAGTTGTCTCTTAAAGTAGGTTAAAGTTTATCCTGTAATTAGAATAATAGATCATGAACCTGTTCTTCAAATGGGAATGAAGATATTAATGAAAGACAGAGAAGAAAAGTAAGTGAAAACTGATATTTTGGCATTCAAATATTTTGCTCCTAGTGTAATAAGATTATTATTATGTCTTTTACAGTCCTTTTTTTATTATTATTTTTCACCCTTTTCTTCTAGTGTCTATATTTTCATTTATGACAAACAAAAAGAGATAGGCTCATACATATTATGTTATGAATCTTTTATTTTTTGTGTTTTAATTTTTGGTTTCTCGGTTATTTTGATTTAAAAAAAATGTTGAAACAAGTCATACTTCCATGAGTCTGTCATGAACGTTAAATGTCTTAAATACGGTTGGGTGCAATTTTTTGTTGTGAATATGGTTAACTGCAGCACTTATTAAGATGTTTTATAGCAATTTAATTCTAAAGCTATTTTTCTCCTCCCCAGAGCTGTTCTGTTTGATCACCTGTTAAGAGACCATATGTTCCACATGGGACAACCAGACAATTTAGGTAAGGAAAACCAAAAACAAATTTGCCTGAAGTAAAAGAAGGAATATTAAACAAGTAAATGTTGCCACTTAAAAGTGAAATTAAAGTGTCTGAATTCACAAAGAGAAAGGTCAAATTTCAGAGTGTAAGATCTAAGGATCATGTGAAGTAATATTTCATAGTTTTTAAACTCTGATAAATCTTTAACATCTAAGAACACCACAAATTTGAATGCAGTTTAAAGCTATGTTGCATGAATGTCAACAGCTTTGACATATCTAAACTTGTCTAAAAAGGAAAAGAAATAAAAGGGGAAAATCTCAGTGTGATACAGAAAAACTTTAATGCAACGAACTTGGACTCAAAGAACTTAAATTTTTCTACTTTTTTGTCTTTTGTAAACTCTTTTGACTCCAACAAATTAATCTCATACACCCACCTTCGGATCCAGCAAACCAGAAGTGTCGGAAAGCTTACAAAGTTGCACTCTGAATGTTATTTAAAAGTAGACGACTAAGGGTCATCGCTTAAAAATAAAACTTCTCCTGTGGTATTGGCACTTGGCAGTTGTGGCTTCAAAGAACTATTGAAAATTTAGAAGCTGCATGTTTTGAAAGCTATCAGTATGAAGTAGCACAGTAAACAGGGCTGCATTTTACAGAAGTAATACTTTTTAGTGAAAAAGTATTTTGTGGAAGAAAAAAATCCCCTGCAAAATAACCAGAAAATAATTATGTGAGTGATTTTTTAAAATTTGTGCATTGAATTGGAACTGCAAGTATTTTTCAATGAGAAAATAAAGAACTGCATTGCTTTAAATTCTGATAAACATATATTGATTGTAATAGGGAAAAGTCATGTGCGGTAGATATTAACAACTAAACTAATCTTTGGGAGGAACAAATTACAACTTTCTAATGTCATTGTGTTTATGATTTCTCTCTGTTACGATGATTACCTTAAACTAGTATCATACCTAATTGTGTCTTTAATTTTATTTTTAGCAAAGGAACAGATTATACTTTACTCTATTATTATAGTTCCTTTTTTCCTCTCTTTGATTCCAGTCTTCACTGATGAGCTCTTTGATCTGATCCAGTTCAAGCTCGACAGGTCAGTGTGCTCATACAGTCATAGAGTCATTTTTCTGATGGCGCAGATACACATATACACATCTGTTCTTGTGCTCAATCCATGTGAAGAGAACTATTCATTACAGTGTGCCTAAGACCAGTTAAAGCAAGTTGACTTCTCAATAGTATTAACTCTTTGTGGAAAATAATATAATAAGACAAGGGTTTGGGATTATATTGGCAGCACTTTGATCACTTTGTTCAATGACAAAGTTCAGGCATTGGAGAATTTTTCCACTGTGATCCCTCGGTATTAAGGCACAGAAAAGGTGTGAAATAGTACATTTTCCAAACCTATTTCTAACACTGGATTATTTAGACTGCACCTATTAAACCTTATTGTCTTAAAAGTAAGGATAAGAACCCAACAAAAAAAAAAACAACAACAGGTGACTGAATTGCTGTATTCTACATAAATCTTTTTTTTTCAGCCAACTGTGTCTGTTTTGTGAGAAATCATTCAAAGATAAGCCCAGCTTGAGGGAGCACATGAGGAAGAAGCAGCATCGCAAAATCAACCCAAAGAATAAAGAGTATGATCGATTCTACATTATCAACTACATGGTGAGAGATTGTCTGCTTGAGTGACATTTTGATATATGCTGCCCTCTGTCTTCTTTTTTGTTTGATGAAATGCAGAGTCATCATATGAGCTGGACTACCAATCAGTTAAAATACTGCATTTTATTTTAAAATGGTAACCTTCTAGAGGTAACTTGGCAATCATTTTGTTTGATGCACATTTAAATGTTCTTAAAATAAAAACCTAAAAAAAAACCCTCAACAGGCAACTTAGTTTAACTAAATCTTGATCATGTCCCCACTAAAGGGAAGATTTTTGAAAATTTTGTGGTCTTCAAGCAACATTTTAATAATGTTTCATTTTAAATATATCTTAAATCGTACTAATTAAAAGCCTGTCTTGACTGAAGTTTTTTAAAATTGTATTCCTGATTTACTTTGAAATTTTGTTAAAACTTTGTTAATCATTAACACCAGTCACTATTAATCTTTATCTGTGTAAGTCTTCATTGCCTTGGTTCCTATCCACATCCACTTAATATCATACCTTTTTAGGCGAAAAAAGTCCAGTAGTCATTCAGGGACATCACAAAGACAAATGAGATGAAAATGAGAGATTATTTTCAATAATATTCTTTTTTCTTCTTCTAATTTTATAGGAAATGGGTAAGAACTGGGAAAGCTTACAGCAAGAGGACGCTCGCTTGGTGAAGAACAATGAAGCATCTGATGATGAAAAGTAAGTAGTCTATATTTAAAGAAAACGAAATAAGCGAAACCCAAACTTTTAAACTAGTTTTTTTTACTAACACAGCTCTTTTAAAGAATTAAGTTTTGTTTTATGTAAAATATGCAATTTGTGAAGTAGATTCCATTATATTTGAAATATACATCTACAAAGTCTTGTATTGAGGCTAATAATGACTTAACAAATGGAGATGTTGGTCGGGTTTAATAATAGGTGGGTTTTCTACATTTTCTACCTTACTCTTTTTCAAATTATTTTGCACTTAACTAACTCAATGCCTCAAATCCTAAAATCTCAAACATTTCAGAAAAAAAATAAAACAACTTGGATAGTTACATGGTAGCTTAGTTTGTAAAGCACCGGGATTAAAACTAGCAGCCTATGGATCATTAGGATACTTAATATGAGCGTTTCAACATTGTCCGCTGTAATGCATCGCTTTTGCTTTAAAAGTTTGTTGCTTACCGTCATATGTGAGACAGTCAGGGTGATCCAGGCACAAATCTCTTACACATGGTTGGATCTAGAGCCTCCTAAACAAAGAAAACAAAACTTCTCTAAATTAACTTTTTCGTAACAAAAAAAAAAAGAAAAAGTGAAATATCTCTGGTTCTTGAAATGGTAGAATTGTAATTTGTGAACCTTTGAAAGTGTTTTTGATTCTTCTTAACACAATATAAATAACTCAACTTGGTTCATCCTAATCATTTCACATATTCAATGATGCATGAGTCTGTTTTACAAGCAAATTGCGATTAACATTTCACATAAAAATGATATTTTAATATTTTTTTTCCTGCCACACCCATGTATTTGTGTATTATTTCTCCCCTAGTGAATGGGCTGACTGGAATGAGGAATGCCAAAACAAGGTCGTCTGTCTTTTCTGCGATTCTGCCAGTTCAGACCAGCAAGATTTGCAGAAGCACATGAAGGTTGGCTGGGTTATATAAATATCACTTGGCGTATATTAACTTTTTCACATTGCCTGATTCAAGGCCTGTTTCTTGTGAGGCACTATTTTGGGGAATTTTAAAAAGATATATAAGAGGTTAACATTTTTGTATTTGGATTATTTTGAAAAGGACGGTGTGCAGTTTCAAGCAAAAATGTGCAGGCACAAAATCACATCAATGTGCACAAGTGATCAGTGTTAGGGGAAAAGGTTAATGTTTAAGTTCCATTTCATTATATAGTCCGAAACTTTTTTCTTTTTAACCTTCTGTGATGCTGATATCTGCTCGGGAAACCACTTTCACCATTTTAAATAGTGCATTCATAGGAAGTACATGTAATAGTAGTTTAGCTTGCGCATTCTGAAAAGGTTAATGTATACTTGAAAATTTAATTTCTTGCTTGCGAAACCAAAAGTCCCTAAAATATAAGTGTACTAATGGCAAATTTATCCTTAACTGCTGAAAATTGTCATTTTCAAAGACAGGAATGCATTGGTCAGATTTATTTTCTGTTCAGTTTCAATTTTGATAATTTTTCTTTTTACTGTAATAATATCTTTTGTAAAATAGTAGTTTTTATTTTTAGTTTTGATCCATTTAATGTGTAATGATCACTCTATAAATAATTTTACTGTTATTTTTATCACAGCACACTGTAATGGATTATTTAAAGAGGTTAATTTTTTTATATTTTTTTGTGCTTTGAATGTGTATTTCTTTTCCTTGTAATTTTATATATATATATAATTTCCTTTGAATATGCATGGATTGGAATCATCATAACATTTATTTTTTGAGAGCATTTGAAAAAGAATTTTTTGAAGCATCTTATTTATAACCATTTTCACTGTATAAAGCAGTTTCTGCATATATGGTCCTTAGAAGTTAGAACTCTTTTCTTTCTGTTTTCATTATTTCTGTATGTGTGTGTGTGGGGGGGGGGGGGGGGGGGGCTGTTAAAATTTCCATTGAAGCTAAAATCTTATAGTGACAAAATAGTAACTTTTGGTCCTAACGTCAGATGTCATCTGCTTTTTATGTAATGCAATTTTTTTTTTTTTAGTTGGAAAGGAAATGGGTATGTTCTGAAAGGTGAAATATGGGCAGAATGGAGTGGAAAATACAATATTTAGGGCATTTCTCATTCTTCTGTTTTTGGCACTTTCTAATTTTCCTTACTTTTTGTCATTCATCAAAAAATTCTTTTGATTATCAACTTTATCACTGTTTTGAGCATATCAAGTTGTTTTAAAAGATTCACCTTATAAGTGCTTTCCCCTGCTGTATTATTTTTATGGGAAACTGTATTCGCAATATTGTTTTTGAAGTTTAATCAAACATTGAGAGACAACCCTTCCTCCCATCGTAACATTTGTGAATGAAAAAACTGGAATATTGAATAAAATGCTATGTTTGATTGGTGCTTTTATAAAGTTTAACATATATATCCAAAATTTTAATGTCAACTCATCCATAAAAAAAGGCTTAAAATATTATGTGACGCAACAGGAAAGGAAATCTGGCTTTTTTTAATATAAAGATGGATACCATTTTAACCAGTCATGCTCTTTGAATTTGTCATATCACATTTCACTCCAGTAAAGATCTCACCACTATGTAGTCAATACATGTATATTGACAGTTTCCTGCATTCTTTTGTACAGCAAGATAGAAGATGTAAGTCTTTTTTTTTTTGAGTACACAATATCAGTAAGCACTGGTAGCTTACTGCCATGGTGTCGAAGATATATAGCTAAGGACAAGAAATGGCCACTTGAAAATTTCGATTTTTTTTGTTTAATAAAAAAAGTCAGTAGATTAAGTTGTAATTTAATTGTTGTTCTTTGTTCTATATAAGTGAGAAGGCTTAATGTATATGAATTAATACATTTTCTACTTTTTCAGGAGAACCACACCTTTGATCTTCAGGATGTGAATCAGAAACTCCAACTAAACTTCTACCAAAAAGTCAAGCTCATAAACTTTATCCGTAGACAGGTATGCACTTTTTTCTTTTCTTTTTCTTCTGTTCTCTTTGTTGCTGTCATGCAAGATGGACTCTTCAGTCTTTAAGTACACACTTGCTGTTATGTCATTTGTTTGCTCACAATCATCGGACTAAATGCCTTATCCGGGACAAAGTTTGGAGCAGATAGAGAGTCCCTCCTCTACCTCTATCGCTCTCTGATAGAATCTAAACTCAATTATGGCAGGGTAGTGTACGGTTCTTCTAGAGCATCTTAAATGCTAGACATTATACACAAACCAAGTCTTTTGTATCACTCCTGTAGAAAGCGTTTATGTTGCTGGAGACGAACCATCCTTGTCAGAAAGAAGTGACAAACTATCCTTACAATATGCCCCCCTTTTAAATCTGTGTTCAGCATCTCCTTCTTGAAATCGATTTAGATACAACTCTATTGAAGATTTTTTTGGAAATCCCTCCCTGGAAGCATTCTTGACCTGGCAGCTCTCCAGAAGGACAAAACTCCTCCAGAAGTATATAGAGAAAAGTAAACAAATCATAGAAAATCATTCAGACGATTATCTACTTCACTGATGGGTCTTAAGATAGGACCTGCATGAGAGCTGCCTGCTACTCATCCTCAGCTAACAAATGCTACGGGGTGAGCGCGAAGGCGTCAATTTTTACTGCGAAGGCAGTTGCACTTAGCATGGCACTCGGCACTCTCCACCTCAAGAAAAGAACAAAATTTTTAATCCTCTCGGATTCGCTTTCCCTGGTGAAAGAGTTCGGAGAGACAAACTTGAAATACGCTAAAAGTTTTCACATATTGAAAAAAAATTCATGGAACTGCAGCAAAATAGTTAGATTATTACTCTCTCTGCTAGATTCTCAGCTATGTTGGAATTGAAGGAAATGAAATGGCTGATAATCTCGCCAAGTTCAGGCTCGAATTGGAACCTACTTAGGTGTAGATGCAAAGCCAATTGTACATAAGTTTATAAGGGAAAACTAGAAAGCGCAATGGAACAATGTGACAACCATGTCCAACCACATTTTGGTCACTGAGCAGTAGTGTCTCAGACTAGGAGACGAGACCAGGTGGTACTCGGTTGAGTTCGACTTAGACATTCTCATCTTACTCATGCCTTCCTACTGAGAGTTGAAGAGCCTCCACAGTGCCATACCTGCAACTGTCAATTCACATTATGGTTGACTGTCCGCTTTTTTAACGGAAAAGAAATCTGCACCTGGCTTCCAAACCATTAGAGAGCATATTTACTTTCGATAGTCGTCAACGCCTCCTAAGGTGTCTGAAGGGCATTAATCTGTGTAATGAAATTTAACTGTAATAATCCTACACATGGATGTTTTAAAACTGCTCTACATACTCTTTACTTTTAACCAACCCTTTAATGCAATATTTTTATTTTTTTTTCACTCAGAGAGATAAAGGAATTGCCTGATGGGCTTAATACAGCTGTGTGCTGAAGGGCCATAAAAACAAACTCACTCGGACTAAATGCAATAATGCCAATTTTCCGTATATTCACAGATTTTCAGTAATAAAAAAAAAGTCAGCAGGCGAGTACAGTTCTGTTGATGGATCATGATCTGTAATCCAATAATCTATAATGCTGCTGTACGAGAAAGGTTCAGTTTAAAAAAAATAATGATCCAGTTGGCATCACTGCAAATGTATACAATTTGCACGGCTCATCTAGACTCCTGCTCCTAACATCTCTCCTACGGTGTGTGTTTCCACAGGTTTACCACAAAACTTGCTACGGGTGCCAAAAGTCCTTCGCTGACAAGCCTCAGTTGACAGAGCACATGACCAAAGACACAGACCATATCAACAAGCTTCCCGAGGCCAGCATTTGGGACCAGTCACAGTGAGTACTGGTTCCTTGTTTGTCAGTTTTTTTTTATTTAACCCTTTAATGCATATCCAATAACTTTTCGATCTCCATAGTCAGCCATGTTTCAAAATCAAGTTTGCTTTCTGGACCAAAGAGTGATTTTCTCTGACCAACTTTGAATAAGCAATGAAAATGAGCTTCAACTGGTGATCCAAGTAGGACCTTTTAAGTTGATTGGAAACAAATGTTCCGGTCTCTTTAAAAGTGTCTGGTTTGCACAGTATGCGTTAAAGGGTTAAGATTTTCTTTTGTTTTGTTCAAAACAGTTATTCATCAATGAAGATAAGTTACAAAATATTAAGGGAAACAAAAATTTATTCGCATGGGTCTTATGATTTATAAAGTTTGGAGGCATGATTGCAAAGTGAGGTTATTGAATAATATGTCTCTCTCAGTTCCAAAAACATTCCAAAACTACTCATTGATGGAGACATCAAGGGGGGTGTGGGGGTTTCTAACTCAAAATCACCTATGAAAATCAAAGGATATATTGTATGCTGATCTGAGTTTATATAAGTATTTTTATTTCTAAAATATGTTACCCGTTAATGATTTTTGTGTGAACTTTCAATGACTGTAGCAAACTATTCAAGTTTTATGGTAAATGCATCTGAAAAAATGCACAGATACTTCTTCCCTACATACGAGGATGACAACCTGCTGTGTCACCTGGATGATGATGATGAAGGGGCGGCAGGCGACGCGCTAGGCGTCATGGTGTATGCCGAGGACATTCCCGTGTCAGACAACACCATTCTCAGGGACCAAAAACTGCACCGGGAGCTGCTGAAAGCGTGAGATGCACGCTGGGTCAGTGCAGGAGAAAGTGTAGATAAATATCTCATTTCACATCTATTCTAATGAAGGTTAATTTGGGTCAGTTTTGAATTTGATCCAAATCCACTTGTCATTTATGGATCACTCAGTGTTTGCTTCTAATCTTGTCATTTTATTAAAACGAGATGATGATTGGTGTATGCAAACAGCAAAAATATTTCGGTCAAACAAAGAGTTATGGCAAAAACCAATGTTTAGAAGAGCAATATGGAGAGCTGCTGAAAACTGTAACTGTATTAGAATATGTGGATGAGGGAAAGTGATAAGAAAGCTTATCTGTTGAGTTTTGTAGGAGTGATGACTATAAATAGGTTATGAGCTAGAGGTTGTGTTGTGGAGTGAGTCATCTAATTATATGAGGCATATCAGTTTTATGCTATTTAAGCTCTGAACATTTAAAAAAGAAAAATTGGATTGTGTGAAAAGTTGTGTTCAAATGAACCAGTTTTTAAAAAGCTCTTCGAAATCAAGTTGTCCTGCACGTGTCTCAGATATCATAATTTTTCTGAATGATCATTTTATAACTAGCTTCTAATGAAGCTTGTCCATTCGAACACTACTAATTGCTCCTCTAAAACCAAAAAAGCAAAACAAACGTGGGTTAACGATGGTCAACAATGTTTTAAGACTCTCTTTGAAACCAAGTTGTTCTGCATGTGTCTCAGTCATCACAATTTTTCTGGATGATAGATAGCCTCTAACTAAGCTTGTCCATTCAAACACTACTAATGGTTCAATTTCCTCTACCCCCCTCAGCAAACAACAAAAACATGGGTTAACAATGTTCAACAATGTCTTAATATGCTCTTCGAAATCAAGATTTTCTGCTTGGCTGTCATTATTGATGATTTTTCTCGAAGATCTGCGAGGGGCCAGCAGTCTTAGTCTCTCCCTCAATTTGATTAACTTGCCTTCAACTGAGCGTGTCCATTCAAACACGACTAGAAAACGTGGGTTTTAGGTGTCCAACAATGTTAAACGAATCTGTCTCCCTTTGTTGTCTTGATTCTTTGTGCGGAGACTTCTCACAAGATGACAACAGCATCTTCCACTATACATTTTTCATCATACCAAATGGCCATCATCAGCCATTATTGTCAAAGTTTGTGTAGTTTTTTTTTTCATGCATGAAGGAGGCACACACGAAAAATGAAACCAAAAAAAAAAAAAAAAAGCAAAAACAGTTAAAAAAAACAACATGAACGCTTAGAGAAAAAAAAGAAAAAAAAAGTTTGAAAATTCTAAAAACATACAAAAAAAATTTATTTAAAAAAAATCTGAATGATTATAGAAAAAGATGGGGAGGGGGGGGAGGTAAAAGAAAATGATAATGACATCTCTAAACACTATGGGGTGAAGTTGTATATTTTTTGTTGTTGTATAGTTTTGTCATCGATATCAATTTCTTTCATAATTTTGACTTTCTGCCTCTGTTGTTTCAACAAATTTAATCTACAAGGCCATAGATCTAGTCAAGGAAGACTTAGCTTTACTTTTAAAAAGTATAGAACTTCTTTTCACATTATTGTGTTTTAGAGTTATATGCCTAGTCCAGAAATATGAATTATGAAGTTAAGAAAACAGAATGATATTGCATAGGCCATACATTTGAGCTAGCCAGAGGTACATAATTTTAACAGAGCTTTACTCTCAATCTATATCACTTTGTCATTTCTGTCATTTCTCCAATGTATGTTTGTAATAATATGGTTTGTGTTTGTACGTGGAGAAAAGTTGCATTTTATTTAGAATCTCAGTTTTTTGTTTTTATTTATTGATTTTTGTCATTTAGTCAGATTCTAATGATGTATAAATCGTATCTTTGTTGTCCCTGAAGCTTGAAATCATTTTGTGTTCAGGAATCAACCAAGGCCCATGTGAACTGTAATGACATAAGTTTTGTATCTCTCTCTATATCTCAACCGACATTCCTGTATAGCTATTAAGAGAAACAGCATCAGTTTGTGTTATTCCAGCTGGGTGTAAAGACATGATATTTGAAAATGGAATGTATTTAAGAATAATATACAAATAATTATAATATACCACTCTTGAATTAGTGGAATAATGCTGCAAAAAAAGATACTAAAAGTTTATAGTACTTCAGATTGATAATTAATTGTCCCTTAAAACACATACTATTTAAGCAGGAAAGAGGTGTGAATTCTTCATTTCTTCGCAATAAATCATTTACACTACTTGAAAGAGTTCAATCGGTTATAAATCTGGTTCTAGTTACACAATTCCTATGATGAATTTTTGTTTTTTTTGTTATAGACCCAAAAAGAACCAATCAAAACTATTCACATCTAATGTCTAACACGTTCTTGGCTCTTATGTGGCTCACATGTACATGTTCAAAGCAACAAATTTATTTTTGTCAAAAAATGAATCTAAGTAAAATGCTGATGGACACAGATGATTTGTATTAAATAGACATAAGACATCAAGTCTTTCCATATCACATTATATAAACTGTATGTCTTGTCAAACCTGGAGGTTAATTTAAATCCTGTTTTGATTTCTCAAAGAATATTGTTTTTCTTTCCTATGAATTTTTATTTAGATTTCAGACTTTATTTTCTGTGCATAGGCTATTGTTGTGGGCTAAGAATGATGTCTTTCAAGAAATAACTGTGACCCTGATTTCATCAGTGATTTCTATTGTACTTAATGTGTTCAATAAACAAATTGATATAAATGAGATTTTGTGACAATGAAATTGTTGGCTCTTTTACAGTTTATTGGTACGGCAAACAAGGTTAATATGTCACAATTATGGATTCTGAAATAATCAAACGATTTACATTTTTTAAAGGCTGAATAAATGAAGGTTGATCTATGATTCGTCAAATCTATTAGGCGGCGGCCTGAGGAAATGGGTACCAGCCAACTGTAAGAGAGACAAATTGTTTTGTATAGATGACTATTTATAACTCTGCTTTGGAGATCAGTGTTGAGGTTCTTGCGCTGGCAGCTTGATATAAAAAAAAGTAATAGTAGCTTTAGATCCATGGGTTGTAGTGTCTGTTAAGGTATTTTCTATTTTTATTTGTTTGCCCTGAGAACATTGAGAGGAATACACCATTAAAAATGGAGAATTGAAAGAAAAATCGTTTAAATTTTCAGCCTGGTCTGTTAAGATAAATTCACTTGTTACTTTAATTTCCAGATACCAGAGAGTATTAAATAGGCTTTCAATTTTTTAAAAGTAATTGATAAGCTTTAAGGTATATACTGGCTGCTATATTTTCATTTCTTTGCACTGCTTTTTATTTTATTTTTTAATCTCTAAATTTTTTTTTCTTTATTCATGCTACACTAGTACAGGGTATTAAAATAAAATAGCAGAGAGTTTGACTTGATACTTTGATTTTTTTTGTAGATAATGTTTATTTTATCCTGGTCAGTATGGATCTTTGGTGTAAAACCACGGATCCTAGATTTATTAGCATGCATATGAATTATAATAAATTCCCTGAAATATTGTTTGTCTTTACAATTATCCCTAATTTCAGAGCGCAGAGCAGCCAAAGCTTTTAGCCACATTATGGTACATGCAGATTTTCTTAGAATAATGTCCAACAATTGATAGGCCAATGGTACCAGCACCCACTTCAGCTGCTAGGGTTATACATGTATTCTCAAGAGATCACGAGTGGAAGAAAAGCCTTCTGGTCAATGTGAGATTCATGAATTTAATATTTTTAGTAAATTCTCAGAGAACAGACGATTTAAGTTTGGTATAGAATAACTACATGCAGTTTACAAGAAGCCTAATAGAAGTACTTTTGAACTCTGAAATCAGAGACTTGCACTTTCTTTTCTTATGCAGGGTGTAAAACTAATGATTAGCGTATGTTTTTTCCCCCATAAAGCTCCCTCATCTTGTACAGATCATAAATTATGTTTCCAGAAGTTTGTCAAGCAATGTCTTGTCCCCTAGTCATGTTGTGCTCTTTTTTTCTTTGTACATAGCTGTGTTTGAAATTATGTGTCTGTTTTGTGCTCCTGAGTCCTGTTAAGATTCTGTGTCGCTCGGACTAAAAATGTGATCTTTGAAATGTATTTTACGTGTATATGTGTATGTATAATGATGGTGGTAGCATTGTATTTCAAATTAAATTAAAAAAAAAAAAATATGATGTCAATACCAAAATGTCTGTTGTCGTGGATACAAATTAATCGATTAACCTCAATCTAGTTTAATTTGCTGCCCAATTGTATTGTGTACACCCTGAAATATTTTGTTGCACAGTATATACAATGTAATTACCTCTTTGACAACTTTATTTAGAGTCAGTTTGTTTGGTTTTAACCTGCTCCATTATTGCATCAAGTTAAAAAAAAATGTTTGTGAACCAAGTAGGTTAAAAAAATTATGCCTTTGAAAGTTAACATCCAAATGAAAATGTGTAGTCTCCTTCACATCAACACCAAAAGCTAAAAATTAAAGTGAAATGGATATATTTGAAATATATAATTTTGGGGGGGCAAAAGGAATTGACAAAAACCAAAGGTTCCTTCTAAGCAGGTTAGCAATTTAAAATGACAAAGAGAAGTTATCTCGTTTTTTTTTATTTTATTTTTTATTTATTTTTAAAGTTCTCTTATAATTATTATATTTATATAGTGATCTGTGCCACTGGACAAATCGTCAGTGGGCTACAATTTTGGCATCGATCATTTTGCTACTTCGAGATAATCAATAACAAACGTTTTACTCCTTATTTCTGTCTTACATATATAATAAGAGAAAGCAAAAATCTGTTGGCCATTTTTTTAATCTAAAAGTTTTTTTTAGATATATCTTGTATTTTCACCTTGAAAGCAACTTATGCCATAATCGTAGCCCTATGAGGAATTATTGTTCAATTTCAGCATCTTTGATTTGAAATTAAATTCAGAGCGTCATGTTTTTTTCGTCCACTACAATGCAGACAGTGAATTTTTTGTTCTTGTTGTCCCTTCAAAATTTTTCTTTGTATTTTTTGTCTTGGTCCTGATTATATCAAAGAAATAAACATGTCAAATCTTTTAAAATATGTATAAGTTTGATGGTAACAATGTCCTGACTTTAAAACCCCTGCATACACTATTAAGACTGTGATGATTGTGTGAAGAAGCTGATGCTTCACTACGCATTATTTTATCGTTGTTATTGCTCTCTGTCTTGTATCTTCTTTATCTGTGAGTGGTTTTGTCCTAGAATGTATTTGGTATAATGCACATCTGAAATAACTTGCACTTACATCTGCTCTGTTGTAGAAAAAAAGTGAACTTGTGATAAGCTGGGAACCACAACAAATTTATTTCTTCTGCAAATTTAAAAGCATCATGTTGCATATTAGTTTATTTGTGGTTCAAGCCTTTTGAATGTAATATTAAACCACAGTTTTCCTTTAAAAACAAAGAATGAATTTAAAAGTGCCTGCAAAATAAAATAAAATAAAAAATCCAAACAGATTTCCACCATTGGTTAGTTAAAAAAAAGATTCACACTTTTACAATGTGCTTCAATTAAAAATGTGTTCATTTCTGTCTAAATCTTCACATATTAAAAGAACAAATTCTATCATCATGCATCCAATCCAGTAAAACACCTGTATTAAAGTTATTCTTTTTTAATTTTCTTTAAGTGGATAACATTTTTGAAAATACTGAACTGCCAATGAAAATACTTGAATGGTTGGACCTGAAACTAATTTGTTGAACTTTTAAGGGTCTTGATGAGAAAGTTGGTCAGTTTTATGTAATTATGGTACTGCAAACAGCCACAAGCAATGAATTTTAGAATATTTCTACTAATTTGTAGGAACTTAAATTTAAAATGTAGAAATATTTTGTTTATTTCATTATGGACATGCCACTTATATCGAAAATGTAGAAATATTTCTGTTTATTTCATTATGGTCATGCCTTGGTTAAAGAAATATGTTTCAGGGTTTATTTAAAAGAATTTGTTAATAAGTATTATCAGTGTTTTTGCTAAAATCCAAACTAATACCGGTTTATCAATGTTTTAGCACATATCTCCTGCATGATGCTATGTCTAGAGTGCAAGAAAAATTGCGAGTACAATAAATGAATGTAAGTGATAGCTTTGGTTATAAAACACTGTGCTGAGGCGGTGTATTTCAGTTCAGAGTTCCACATCATTTTACACATTTATACTGTCACAATTTTGACTATTTTAATATTAATATACGTTTTTTGTCAAGTTTTATTTTGTTTTGATAGGCATTATTTATTTGAGCTCTTAAGAGAGTCTTATATCAGACATTTGTAATTGGTTGATTATAATTTTCTCTTCTGTGCATGATATGGCAGTTTTTCTGAATAAAGTTTTCTCCTATTTTTGAAAGATGGATTGGACTTGTATAATGGTTACAATGTTGTTGAATGTTGCAAATTGTTTCTTTATTTATAATAGATTTGGCTGTAAAGTTGTTTTCTCCTTATTTTTTCCCCATTCCTGTTGATTTTTTTTTCTGTCTTGATTCTAGTTTTAGTTTGAGACTTAAGAAAAAATGATTAAAAGTTTTTTTGTTTCATTTTGATTTGTTTTGTTGATTCTTATGATTAAAAAAAACAACAACCCAAAAACAAAATGGGAAATATTAACCTAAAACTTTATAACAGGAGCAAGTAAATAAAGTATTAAATAAATTATGGAATTCGTATGCAACCAAAACCAATTTTTATAGGATGGTTTCTAAATTAATTTATGATATACATGCATTTCAATTTTTATTTAAAAATCAACTAAAAACATTTTGAAGTCAAAGAAATTTACATTAAGAGAGCACACTTCCTAACAGTTTAAGATAAATAGGGTGCACATATAGAGTCCTCCTCTACAGATATCTTCCCTATCTCTCTTTATGTCTCACCCACCCACTCATGCAAAATTAAAAAAAAAAAAAGTCATATTTTTTATTGTTTTTTTTATTTAATACAGTTTCACAAAAAATATTAATTCAATGCATATGTTTAATTTTACAATGAGTTGAGCCATTTTACATTAATCAATAGAACATCATACAAGCATGAATTTATTCATCTTGAACACAATATATGGATGGACACAAGAAATGTTAAAAATAAAAACAAACAAATAAACATAAAACATTTAGCTTTGGGTGTGAACACGTTGCAATTCTTCAAATGCTTATTAACTAAATAACGATGATATTTTAAACAAATTAAAATAGAAATCCGCATACATCATGCTTACAACTACCATGATTGCAATGGTTCAAATGCTTATGAAATAACTTATGATGATAATAATTAGAATTTAAATATAAACCCATACACACCATGTCTACAACTGCTATTCTAGTCACTAAATTTAAAAACATCAAACTAACATGATTTTCGAAAAAGGTGAAGAATGAGGATTTTTTCAGCTCACCGGAATAGCAATATGAACAAGACTCTTTATTTACTTCTAAAGTCTAGCATTTAAAAAGATTGGAATTTAGGACATGTAACATATTTATCACCAAACACTTAACAAAATGTATGATTCTTAAGGATAAAATATTGACAATGTTCACAATAAATACAATGGTATAATAAAAGGCATTGCTGTCTCAAATCATATAACAGAATGCACAAGTTATTGAGATATTTGAAAAGACACAACCATGTGATGAGCTTATCATAATATAATACAATATCAGTTAGTAATAATTATAATAGACTACAAAGGTCATTTCAGGATTACTAAAACAAAACAAAAAGGATGGCTTCATTAATATAAAATTGAAACAAAAATCTCAACTTACAATAAAAAGTTTTAAAAGAATCTATCCTTATTTTTATACATAACTTTCCCATTCATCAAGTTAAGATGCAAGATTTGATTAACCGTACATGTATCAAAAATGTCTTACAATTTGAATGAGAGGGAATGGTGAAAAAGACAACAGTAGGCTATACTGATGACATTGACAGCAACAAAAATTTCTTTAAAATATAGAAAATTTGACAATGCTGCTGGTTACAGTGCTAAACTTTAATGCTGCTGGTTACAGTGCTAAACTTAAGTTATATGTAGATGTCAATAGGTAACCACATTTTATTGTTCAATAAAAACAATTCAGAGAAAACACTAGGTATAAAGAAATTACTCAAATGATTTGTCTGACTCAATTCCAAAACAAAATCCACTGGTTCAATTTTTTTAAACCTTATATCTTAACTTAAGACAATTAGATAATTTAGATCTACCTGTATTCCATTTGTCAATGACTAATGTGCTGATATGGGGTGGATTGTTTCAAATGGTAGTGCTTTGAATGCGGTTCGAATGCCACAATCGGTAAAAAAAATTATTTGTCCGATTTCGTCCCCTGCACCTGATTTGGTCGGTCTCAGTATAGTGTAACCCGTTAAGACAGGATTCCAGGTCTCCCGGCCCTGTCTCGTGTGAGTCAGAACATAAAATTGTCAGACTTCAGTATTGGGGCCCGTCCACAAAATAGCCGACATAGCGCTGACGTTGGACGTTAAGCAACAACACTTAGGCTGAGGCCTTGTTGGCATTAGGAAAATCTCAAAACAAAAATGTGTAATCACCTGAGATATAATTGTTCACAAACAGGCATGTCCAGTTAAAATAAACGTGAGTCAATATCGGACGGACTTAAAGTTACAGACAATAATCAAAGTATTTTTAGACATTAGTGTACATGTATAGTGTAAATTAGAACACAGATAAGTTTACATTAATTTTTATGAACTCAAATTAATGTACAAAATGCCAGAATGAGTTCACTGTGTTTTAAATTAAATGAAAGTTAACAATATGTGTACATGTATACCTCTAGTGTACCATAATAATCGTTAAAAAACATATATAGGAATAAAATCAATAATTATTTTATAACAGGATACAAAGTCAGACGAAAACAAAATCCAAAAAATTCTGTCTACTTTATCCTCTTTCTCACTATCTCTCTCTCTTTCTCTCTCTCTCTCTCTCTCTCTCTCTCTCTCTCTCTCTCTTTCACTTTCTCCCTTCCGCTCACACTCCCTCTTTTCCTCTCTCTTTCTCTCGCTCTACACCACTCTCTCTCTCCGCCTTTCTCTCTACCCTTCTCACTCTTTCTCCTTCTCTCTACACCGCTCTATCTTTCCTCTCTCTCTCTCTCTCTCTCTCTCTCTCTCTCTCTCTCTCTTTATCTTTCGCCTCCTCTCTCGTCTTCATTTTTTCCTGCGATATTTAATGATTTAAAGACATCAGCACATATACAGACACAAGTCATTATAATAACATTAATGCTTAGTACAATCATCACATTCTGTCCAATAATAATTATTCAATACTCGAGCACAGCAACCATAATGAAATTTATAAAAGATACCCCACAATGTTACTTATAAGTCAAAGCAATGTGTAAAACCAAACCTCAATACACGTATATTGATAGATTGAAAGCACTTAATTTTGTAGGTTGTTTGTTTATACTGTATCAGAATGTCTGATTGTCTTTACAGCTCGTATATCAAGCATGATCATGTGGATACTTTTTCAAAGTAAAAATCTTATATATCTTTAAGTTATTTTTGTGCGCTTGGAAACTGAATTTATATTCAGCTATTATTTTCTATATCTACTGAATTGTTTCAAATTAAGACATCAAACGCGTGTCCTTCATAAGTACCGACGATCAACAAGCCCACACAGTTTACATATTATCTTGAAATAATGTGTTTCCAATCATCAGGTGAGACGTACTCATAAATTTAAATAAATACACAAGAATTATGCTTGAGTAGTTCAGTCGTTTATCAAAAACTTCAAGGGTGATGCTGACTGTATAGGTCTATAATAATTATTGGCAAAAAGAAGGTCCTCATATATTTTTGAGTAAGCGTCTGTTTTGCTTGAAGATTGGCACAAGAATCATGGTCGCTGTGATTATTATTGATATTTTTCTTTGATATACCGATATATGAGGTTCTTAATAAACTCCTGTACATCTAGGCCTATCTTATTTCACACATACGTTGATGAGACAGGCGCTGTAGCCCCCTTCCTCTTGATGACCCTGGCAGTGTGTGCTGTGGTAATCACGGTGGGCGTGATCAGGGCCGACCCTGCCATGTTTCCAGTCTTGCTCGCAGAGGACGCCGCCGGAGAGCTGAATGACGTCACTTCCGACGCATGAGAATGAACGAGACGGGACATGGCGGATTGTGGGAAAGAGGTGGAGGTGAAGGCGCCGGAGGAAGATGGAGCCGGGAGAGGAGATGAGGACGCAGCCGATGCTGTAGATGAAGGGGATGGCGACAGGAGGCCTTTGCTCATAAGTCTCGATTCGATCTCCAGCGATTCTGAGAACTTGGCCCGAGTCTTTTTGTTGTTGAGCAGAATGTAAATGTTCTCTCTGCGTTTGGGTGACATGGAGTCGTGTAGCCCGTCGATGTAGTCGAGCACGTCTCCAGACTGCCACACGCTAGCGTGTGCCTGGGGGGCTACGGCCGGGCCCAGATGCCAGTACGTCTCGGAGTAGATGGCGTTGGGATCTGACGGGTGTTGGTGAATCAAGTGCGGGACTGGGGACTCTGATTCTGTGGCCGTGAGAAGATTGGTGAACTTGTAGCCCTTGAGTTTGTGCACTTCAGAATAGTTCTCGGTCACTGCGGCAGTGGCAATGCCGCGCCCTATGTTTGCCAGCGTTGTCACAGGGAAGGTGTTCGGTAAATGCTGCACTTTTATGGCGATGGGTTGTTGGTGGTGGTATGTATGGGATTGGGCCATCAAATGTTGATGTCGAGGTGGTTTCGGTGGTGGTTTGTTTAAGGGTGGGGGCTTACTTTTTGTTGGTGTTGATAATGGAGAAGAAGTGGATGGAGATGTCTGTTGCATTTGCTGTTCCTTAGATGAGATACTCAAGTTTGATGGTTTGAGTGGTCTTTGTGGAGGGTTTTGTTGTTGTGGTGTTTGTTGCTGTTGGTTCTCTTCCTGGTGAGTGGGGTGGTGGTTGTGCTGGCGATGATGGCTGTGGCTGTGGCTATGATGGTGGTGGTGATGGTGATGATGGTGCTTTTTACAATGTGCATGATGATGGTGATGATGATGATGTCTATGCCCCGCTGAGGATGAAGTCGACGACGAGGAAGCGTTGTCGTCACCAGGTCTAGTGTTCTTTATTTTGTTGATGTATGTTCTTTCTGGAAGCGCCGGTGGCGTGTCGAGGGCTACGGAGGTCACTAGCTTCATCTCAACGCTACCTCTGGCCTCTCTCTCACGCTTCAAGCCTGAGTCCCCATTCTCTGCCCTGCTTGTCTCCTTCATAGCGGTCTCTTCAGTGGAGCAAGTGGAGCTGTTCTCGGCGATCACGTCGTACACATGCTCGTCGTCCTCTTTGGCTCCCCAAGGCGCTGCCGTCGTCCATATGGTGTCCCACTCCACGTAACCCCGGGAGTTTCGGCCGTTCTGGGCGGTCCTCATGTCCACCTTACCAACCCAGCCCGAGCAGGTCTTCCACTCGACGTACCCCCGGCCAGTGTCTTTGTCCACGCTGACTTCAGGCTGGAAGTAGCGCCGCATCATGTGTCTCCGCCCGGGCGACAGGGGCTCCGAGTCAGACTGGGTCCGTTCTGGACGCTCTCGGTACAGGACATCCACAGACATGGCTCGGTGCCGCGCGCTCAGCTTTCTCTCGTGCATGGGCAGGTAGGTAGAATCGTTGTTGGTGGCAGTTCCATCATCGTTGTAGTTAATGTCATTGAAGCCGCCAGTCTCATCACCATAGTCGTCGCCATCGCTCCGGTGCCCCGTGAAAAAGTCAGAGGCGTCCAGATCATTGTCGAACCTGGAGGTGGAACATCGACGAGATGCCCCGCTGTCGCTGACACTGCGGTGAGTCAGGAGAGTGTTAGTGTTGCAGCCGGTGTCTTTATCTTCATCACTAACACAACGCGGCCGGCTGCCATTAGCCGCCAACGCCAGGTTAAGGTTCGTGATGCCATACGCTGTAGAGGAATCAATGTTTGGGCTGAACGGCTCTACAACGGTGGGCATGATGAGATAATGCGCGCCCTCCCAGCCAAACTGCGGGGCTGACATGGACTTGTGAAGCGGGGACTTGACTGGAGAGCGCATGGCGATGTACTCCTCGCCGCTCTCGTAGATGCGGAGACCTTTAGCTGCCAACATGGCTGCCTCTTCCCGTGTGAAAAACTTGGCTCGAAACACTGGAGATTTAGTTTTACCGTTGATGTTATGGTGGTGAGATGCTGTGTTGATGTTGTATGTGTTTATGTCAGCGTCGTTGTTGAAGCTGGTATTAGCGTTCTTAAAATTATTCTCTATCTGGACGTTTTGGTTCTGGATGCTTTTAGTGCTGCCAAGAGTTGTTTTGAAGTTGTTGTTTGAATCAGGCTTAGAATCAAACGGCTGGTTGTCAGTGAGTCCACAGTTTGCTATGGCCGCAGCTTCTTCTCCACAGATGGTACACTCTGAGGAAGCAGAGGCGCTGCGTGATCCCGAGCGCCCCGAGACTGTGTCTGGTTTACTGGGCGAAGACCTGGAACCTCTCTTTCTGTGTGTCTTATGTTGGCACGATCTGTAGTGCTTGGTAGGGGAGCGCCGGTTGTCTCCTTGATGAGCTGGTTTTAAGTCGTGGATTATGCCATGCATGGACCGACTCACCTTCTTTAAAAGCTTCTTGTTGTGGGGCTCCTCCTTAGAGCAATGACGAGGCGAGGAGGATGAGCTGTGACGTGCCTTGTGCTGTTTCGATGGTGATGCTGGGCTGTCAGGCTGATACTGTTGGATCTTGGAATGCACAGAACGCCTGGAATCGGAATAATCCTGAACAGAGTCTCGCTGCTCAGTCTCTCCTTGGCGAAGGCTAAGGATGTTAAACTGTGAATCTAGGTTTAGTTCGTTTGCATTCTTTTCAGCCTTGTGCTTTCTAGGATTTGAAGAAACTTGTGCATCGCCTTTGTCTGGTTTATGTCCAAAGCGCAACCGAAGTTGTTGCACTGTTGATAATGTTTTAGAGTCATTAAGTAAAGCGGTTTTGTTAAAAATAAGTCCGTTCTTGTTCTCATTAAATAGGTTGAGTTTTTGTGCAGCTGAATTGATTTCACTCTCGTAGCCACTGCTTGACACAGAACCAGGAGACATTTTCTTCACGCCCGAACCCTTCTGAGGTTCTGAGGGATTTGGACGGTATGGGGCATGGGGGTCTGATACAGACCCTACCCGTGCTTGTGCGCATGACTGCTGACCTTGTGTGTCCGGATCAAGGTTTGTTTTGATGTCTTCTCTCGTTACAAGAAGTCTCTCAGATTGCGAGACACTGGTCGAAACTGGCTGAGAACCCTCGGCTAAACGAGAAGAATCCTTACACAAACCTACTGCCTGTAGACTGCCCGCTGAGATTCTATTATCACTTGAAAGGATCTCCGCATCGGCTAAACCTCCGTGGTATTGTCCTTTCTGCTGAACTGTACACTGGAGCCCCGACGCGCTCTGCTGGTCAGACAAGTTTTCAACCCTAGTGCCAGTCTTATCTCTGTCTGGTTCGCTTGTTACAAGCCCACTCCACTGCCCCGTGCCCGCACTGTTTGGCACAGGCTGGTCCTGGGTAGGGGAATGCACATAATGTTGTTGAAATGACAAGGGCAGAGGTACCGATACTTCTTTCACTGGCACAGAACTCGCCACACGTCGCGAAGTGTCACCAGTTAAGTCGACATGTGTGGTCGATTGAAGCCCCGATTTCTCGCTACATTGATTAGTGATTGAGACGAGTGGGGCCCTAAGGCCAGAGCTGTTTCTTTGTTTCGGTTGTTCTGTGAAAATCAAAAATTCGCTTACTTGGGGAGCGGCTGCACCAAAGTTCTGTCTCGAACCGGCCGCCGCTGGAATTCTATTCTTCTCGCTATTGTTCCATAAACTGTGATTTACACTGCCCGATTCGTAATGGTTGTCTCCGCTGTCTGTAGTATTGTTAGATGGGTCATCGGCTGCCCTGATGCCCGGAGACCCAAACTGACCAGACGGTAATCTCTGACACAATGCAGACTTAGGTGGGATGGGAGGCGCCAAGCCTGGTCTAGACTGACCAAAGTCAGGACTAGGGGAAAACGATCTGGGTAATGAGGCTTCGGTTGTCAGAAAATTGGCGTCGCTACCAGTTCTGGATCCGAATGTCTCTGTTTCAAGTTCGTCGCAAGACCTGTTGAGTCTCAGCGAATTCTCCGCAGCATCATTGAAATTGGTGCTGTGGCTTTCACGTGCATTAACAGCGCTCACTCTCGCAGCCCGGTCCCTCTCAAATCGGGCCCTCGGGGATTCTTTGCAAAGAAGACCGTTTTGAAACTGAACTAAATTGAACGAAGCAATATGTTTTTTATCCCTACTTTCTATACTGAAATCTGAATATGTTTGTCCATCATCATCTAAATTTTCAGCACTATTCTCATCAAACTCATCTATCTCTAGTCCGGATTGATTCTTTGAGTGGCGACGCAAATTTGTTGCAACCTTCTCCGACACCCGACTGTGGAGAATTTCAAACTTCTGTCTTGGTGTTATCTTGGCCGGTTTGTTATTATGCTGAGATTGTAATTCCTGCAGTGGTAGGGCTCCACGCGCACCGGGGAACGGCTCTGGATTTTGAGCCTGTTGAAGCCCGATAGCGTTGTTGTTGTTAGAGCTAAGACGCTCCTTAATCCAATGGTTTTCTTTCAAGTCAAAGCCGTAGAGATTCCATAGCTGGTTCTTTTTACACTCCTCGCGCAGGCTGTGCTGATAAGTTAACTTATCCTCGCTCGGGGACGAGGCTGTGGCTCTAGCACCTGAAGTATTTACTGTCCGTATAGACACAGGGCTGTTAAGTAACACCGCCTGGGTGTCTGGGGACCGCTCAGCACCGCTTGTTAGTTCCGGTAGATCACCCGAGTGGTCGACTTTATGTAAATGATCAAAAGAAATTAATTCCCCACGCCTGGCCCCGTGTTTGCTGAGATCACTTAGAGTGCTGGCCCCGTCTATGTGTTTAAGTCTGGCAGGAGAACGCTGGGGAGGTTCGGTCTCGGTTATCTTTTGTTTATGAGCGGCTGAGATAAACGAAGGGAAATTTTTATGTTGACTTAATCCCCTCTCAGGAAGAGGAGGTGGGGGAGGGGTGGACGGTGGCTCATTACTGTCTACTGCACTGTCGGTACACTGGTCAGGTCGGTACCCCCCGGGGTAAGGCGCTGCAGAGATCAGGAGATCAGACCGAGAGGTTGTCCATGTCAGGCCCCCTCCTGTGTCATGGGAGGCAGGGACAAGTTCGGACAGGTCAGGCTGAGGGCGCTGAGAGGACGGGGAGAGCGGGGAGGAACCCTGGAGATGGTAGCTCCTCAATAATTGTTGAGTATCTGGGCTGTCAAACGAGATAGATGACACGAATGCCCTTGATCGGTTTTGCCCTGGATATGTTGCAGTATCTGTAATACCACTTACCGCAATACATGCAGCTTTTGACGTTGATGAAGCGCTGGTATTAAGTCTTGGCGTAAAGGATGAGCTGTTTAAAACACCACTAACTTGACTATTTGACGGCTGCTCTAGCTCTACGTGTAGAACTCCGTCGTGAGAATGGTTGAGCCTTTGTGAATAATTTTGTCTCTGATGAATATCATCCGTGCTAAATTTTGGTCTAGTTAAAGATGAACACCTAATATTATTTTCATGTCCGTTAAATTTTGAATGAGAAATAATATCACGGTTTTCGTTTCCTAAATTGTCATGAAACGCGAAATTCCTGTTAGAAGTAGAATCTCCAGTGAGGTCTCCGCTGTTTGTGCTGGCTTTGTTTGAGCCAACACTGTAAGGGTCGCCGCCCCCGCACCCAGGTACCTGAGGCTGCGGGACAATTACAGACCCAAGCAGCTGCTGTGGTTGTTGTTGTTGTGGTAATGAGGATGATGAAGGCTGTCGTGGCGGCAGGGCCGGTGCTGTATTGTCCCCCTGTGCCTGGAATGTTTGGCCAGCGTGTCCCTGCTCGCTAAGTCTGGACACTGCGTGTGTTTGCGGCGAGCGGACATGGATGTTGTCCCACCTATTGACTGGAGGCCGCGGCCGGTGATCCTGTTGTTGTTGTTGTCGACCTGCGCTCGAAGCTTTCGTCGATTTTGAAGATGAAAATGATGATAATAGGGACGACGGGGATTTGAAGCTGTTTGTATTTCCACTGCCTCGGCTCCAAGTTAGATCAAGAACTTTAGCTATTATCCCTGCGTGTTTATCGCTCTTAGATTTGCCAGTGTTTTTACTTTCTGTAGAGATGATCCAATCAATGGGTTTACCTGTGACAGGATCGACGTAAGACTCGATGGACACAGGAGGGTTGTTGCCATCCGACTGTTCGTTATCTGAAACAACACCAGAGTCGTTGTGGTTGATGAAGAAGCGGAGAGAGTCTCCGTGCCTATGAAATACAGCCTTCTTTAAACAGTGCTCCGGCTCAGAATCGGAGACACAACTTTTACCGATGTCACTTCCATTGGGTTTATCCCATAACAACACAGCGTCTTTCACGGATACCTTACCGGGTGTTAAATCATCACCGACAGTATTGACATTAGTGCCATAACCATTTAAATCTCTAACTACTTGTGGGGTATTTTTATTATCACGATATAGAGGCTTAGAATTATCACTGTTACTAGATCTATCACAAGCAAATCTAACTCTTGTAGAATCTCTACCCGAATATTGAACGGTCCTCGTAGAATTAGAATTAAGCACAGCTCTAGAGTCTAATAATCCAGAAGAATTTTCACACACTTGGGTACTACCCAATCTCGCAGCAGGCCTAGATACATCTGAACTGTGTAAGTCTAGATCTAATCGGTCCCTGACGCCTGGGCTGGGTGTCACGGCCTCAATTCGGCATCCCACTTCTCCCACTCGCCGGCTAATAAAACAATCTTGGCTGTGACTGTCAAGTGTTCTAGAACTGTTGTTTACCGGGGAGAGTTGACTCAGTTGAGAAGTAGACACACCAGACACTTCTACACAGCCAGCGCTGGGTGCAACCGGGCTGGAAATACCTGTGGCATCAGCTGTTTGAAGCTCGTGGCGAACACCTTGCCTGTGAGAAGGTAGCAGAAAGGATGGGGCTTCAATGGAAGGAAACTCCGCCCTCGCTCCTCTGCTAGCTCGGTCCTTGTCCCCCTCTTCCTCCCCCACGCGCTGAAAGATCTGTGACCCGTCGCCGTCCCCTAGACCCCTACCGTCCCAAGATTTGTCTACCTGGATGTTAGCAGCGCCTGTGTAATCACCCGCGGTGTGCGATAAGGACTGATTATTGTTATTGCTTCTGTTTTTATTCGAAAATTCGAGTTTTGAGCCACCAGTGCAGTTAGATTTACTAGATCTATAACTTGATCTATGAACATTGTCCAAATAGCTACGCCCCTGCTCACTAAATTGCGTTTTCTGGTTAGTGTTATTGAGGAGGTGGGGTTGGAAAAAAGGACCCGTATTGTTTGTTACTGTGGCCCAGTTTGTGCCGTCTGCTGCGTCGCCGTTTGGATTAATTATTGTCGGTACGCGCGGGGGCGGGAGGGGAGGGGGGCGGTCGCTGTCACCGTTTACAGGAACTGCGCTGATCGCCTCGTTCTGCTCTCTGATTCTCATAGCTTGGCTTGAGCTTTGGTCTCGCCGGCCAGGGGCGGGGGGAAAGGAAACATTAGCGGGCTTTCCCCAGTTAATGCCCGTATCACTTTCGCCCTCACCACGGCCTCCCCCCTCTCTCCGTCCCTGTGACCCATAGGTTTTCACCTGAAGGCCATCCAGTACCCCGCCATCTCTTCCCCCCGATGTGACAAAATCTACCTGTCTATGTCCGCCTTGAGTTGGCAAGTGTGTTGCAGATGTAAACGTTGGGATACAGAGATTTTGTCCAGGAGTGGGACCACATTGAGACAAACCAAGCGAGGTAGATGACCATCCATTCGCTAAGCCTGTGGAGGAGGACAGGGCAGTAACAGAGTTGTTATTGTTGCCTGTGTGTCCTTGGTCTTGGTCTGGCGTTGAGGCTGCTGTCTGCTTGTAATTGTAGTTTGGGGAGGGGGGAGAGGTTAGATCGTACACAAGGTGGTAAACTGGACTCATTGTGCTGGGGTTGGTGGTCGTGTACTTGTGGGTTGGCCAAGGGATGGGGATCGAATCTTTTCGGTGGTGATTGTTTCGTCGACGGGAGGATATTTTCGTCGTTTCTTCCTCTCCTCCTCCTCCCCTCTCTGTGTCGCCCATGTTAGCATCACCAGTGGAGCGTGTCATCTTGGAAGCGCCAGCAGCTCTACGAGGTTTAGCGGGAGGGAGAGGGGGCGGAGGAGGGGATGGCACCTTTCTCTTCATTTTGAGGACAACGACCGCTCAATCATTGTCCATCCTCATCCTTCTCATTATCACCACAATTTTCTGAATGAATGGAAAGATCCATCGACTTGAAATCTTTTTCTGAATCTCGAAAGCTTTAGCTCGATGAAATTAACTTTTCAAAGGAGTCAAAACTGCGAAAGGCGGAAAGTCCCTCTATTTTAGCAGGAGGCCACACGTGTTCTCTTGTTTCCAGGTTTGATTAATCGAAGTTTACTTGCTTCATGGACTTTCATCTTCCCTGAATGATAGAAAAAGTATTGATGATAATTATGATCATTGCTGGTAGAGGTGGAAATAAGATGAGCACAAACAGTACACTATCTAAGTAACCGAAATAATACATGTAATTGACAATATCATCCGGATCTTTAGAGGTAAGCATTATGATCTAGAGAATGGTGATGTTGATTCTAGTAGTGGGTAATAACAGCACTAACAACCTTGTGTGGTGGGATAAATATGGGGTGGATGTGCACAGTATAGTATTGTTTTACAAAAATAATACATTTACAATAAACTGCGAAACAACAACAAAACAACAGCCAAAGACTTATTTCAAGAAATTTGCACCACCTTTCTCTCATCTCTCTCGATTAAAGTCTGATCAACATAAAATACTAACATTGTAACTTCATTTTTGCAAGTTTGACAAACTAAAAACAAACGAAACACACACACAAAATACACACAAAATACACACAACAAAGCAAAAAAAAATAACCCTAGAACAAAAACAACAACAAACAAACAGAAACAAACAACCAACACAACAAAACGAAACAAGACAAACGAACGACAAAAACAGCAACAAATATCATCGCAAAACAATAACACGCAAACTACAGAAGGAAAAAAGAAGAATAATTTGATCAATAGTGTATAGAAAACAGCGCAAGATGTAAACCGTCGTAAAATTATTGATATTTACGATCTAATACCCTTAATGTAATTTTACCAATACATGTATTTCAATATTTGCATTATGATCATAATGATTATGTATAGGCATACACATTCACCCCCCCCCCCCCACACACACACACATACACACTCGCATAGCAGGTGAAGAAAAGAACGATTTGATTTCATATTGCAGAAGAGAATACATGTAATACTACTAAATAAGCTTAGGGCACGAACAAATTGGCATGTCCAAAGTACAAAAACTCTCAAAGTCGTGTATCCTTAATAACGTTGACACAATCAGCTTTTCAGAGCTTTGAAAGGTTGAAAGCTTACAGAGAGAATAGGCGCTGGATTTACAACCATTCCCGTGAATAAACTCAGGCTAATAATATCGTGGGTTACGACTTTCGTGCTAGATATCAAGCGCTCGATCGTACGAACTTGCGACTGTTATCGGCGCTATTTCTGAAAAGGGCCGACAAACATTGAAAAGTGGGTGAGAAACTTGTAATGTAAAATCCCCGAACGAATCCGACCCCCCGGGAACAAATCAACGATCCATTCGCCAAATATAAAACCAAAAAGCTGAATGGAGCGTTCGTTTAGACTGCTGAGACTGTGCATAACATTACGCCGGCTGTTGACTGTCAGATCTCAATCTCAATCTCAATCAGTTAGACCAGGCAGTCAAGGTTTGCTGACCTCAACTGGAGTTACGATCTTCAGTCGTGGTGACTCCCCTCCCTCGGATTAACTGAAACGACAGCAAACAGCAGCTGCTGCTGTAGTTAGTTGGGCAGACGACGTAGGTGACGTCAGCTCGAAAAGCATGATGACTCATGCAGCGCATGTCCACCCACTACCGCACGCAGTTAAAGACGACATTATTGCATGTTGAGATAATTATGTACACAAACTGTAGACCACTAGGCCGCCATGTACTATCATTGACATATTAAAGTTTTCGTAGTTGTAAATCATGGGGCTGAACTATAATTTGAATTTCGTTACATTAAACATTTTAGAATTACCAGAAAGACTAACATCTCTATAGATGTAAATAGCGTTAGAAAAGTTAATAGAAGGATTAAGGGAAAAAAAAAAGAGTAACGAGCAACCACCATCCGGATAGAATGTGATGGTAGATTTTTAACCTGTCTTAAGATACTTCCGTCATTAAATCCCCAGCTTGCCCCTTTCTCTCCCCCTCCCCACACAAAAAGAAAAGAGGAATGGAGATGGACAGATAGATATGTTAGTAAGAGAGAGATAGAAAGATAGATAGTAAGAGATAGAGAGAGAGAGAGAGAGAGAGAGAGAGAGAGAGAGAGAGAGAGAGAGAGAGAGAGAGAGAGAGAGAGAGAGAGAGAGAGAGAGAGAGAGAGAGAGAGAGAGAGAAATTTTCGCGTTGTCTGACACGTATGTGTACTGAATTTCTGAGAAAATGAAACACATTTAGGAATTTTCTTCATAAGAAAAGTCATTTGCAACAAACCTAGTGAATGTGTCTTGTAAACATCTATTCAAAGCAATAATTGGTGCTGATATAACAAAAGAGGCCTCAATAATTTTGTTTTGTGGCAGTTTGATTACTTTGCCCACTAAAACCTTCGACAAAGTTTATTTAAAAAAAGTATTAAATGGTAATGCCGTCTTACCGGTGCGATAATTCTTCATCCCATTGGTTAAATCTAATATTAGTACATGTATATATATATATATATATCACGCTTACTGGAGCGCTTATTCTTCCTCGCTTGGTTAAATCTATATCAGTACAAGTATACCATTCAATAAAGAACCCCACTAGTGCACCAACGCGTGTTTACCGACGCTAGCCTCTCTTACAATCTATCAACCCCATACCATTTGACTTAGAAAGTACTAGAGTACTAGAGAGAGTTGTGTACCTAGCTAAGACCAGTAAATCCATTATCTTCTCTTCGAAGTATCAAAGGCTGACTCCGTGCCACTCTCTAGGGTCTCTGTAAAAAGAGATCTATGAAAAGAGCCAGTGCCTCCTACCAGCAGTAATAATTTAGAGATTAAAACTGGAAACTGGATATATCCACACCACACCCCTAGCCATTCGCTTTCTGGTTCATAGGAAACTGTACTCTGCGTAACAGACAACCCACACCGAGGATAAAGCCATATATATAATTATATATATTATATATATATATATATATATACCCTTGAGTGAGAGAAATACAAAATAATCCATACCTTTGGATCATTGTAGGTCGTGACACGGACCATCATTAATTTGGCCACACTAGGTGATATGAATGCCGGGACTGTTGATATGTGTAAAATATAATATGGCCTCTTTTGTTGAAAAGCCAACTTGGCATGAGTTTTGTACAATAGACCATGTTCTTCGTGAATCAATTTTTCGTTTGTATGTCTACTTAAAACTAAGATAACAAACAGCATACCAACAGGGACACCATCTTAAAAATAGAAAATGAAAAAAAAAGTCTCGATGTACTGACCTAGGCTGATGCACATTAATCTATCTATCTATCTATCTATCTATCTATCTATCTATCTATCTATCTATCTATCTATCTATCTATCTATCTATCTATCTATCTATCTATCTATCTATCTATCTATCTATCTATCTATCTATCTATCTATCTATCTATCTATCTCGAACGTTTGCTTGCATGTCTTCTTTATACTAACATTAGTAAAAAACAACATAATAAACATGGTGGCAAAGGTGGGATGAAAAGAAGTAGGGGTATGAGGAGGAGGAACGAAATGACACGGGAGAAATGGAGAGGAGTAGAAGGAGAAGTGGGAGAGTAAATAGAAGTAGGAATGGTAGAGGGCGGAGAAGGGTATTGAGTAATGTTGGAGGAGTAGGAATAGGAGAGGGAGGGGGTGAGGACGAGGATTAGTAGAAGTAGTTAAATTTACTGGAAAAAACCTGCAACCCATCGCAGGTTTTTTCTTACTAGGTACATCGCACCACTGCAGACCTGCTTTTTATACACATTCATTAATCAACAATAGAGAGAACATTGGAAATCCTAATTCAACATTTCATTGCACTTTTGCAAGCTAAATAGACGAAATTCTGTAAAGTGTTTTTAATTTTATGAGGATTTAGACTTGACACAAAATGTGCTTTTTCTCTTCTTTTAAAAAGCCACTTTCTGTGGCAAACCATATACCAGAAGTATTATTATTATATTAATGTGAATATCGTCCAAATATGATATGTATTGATGTCATTGTTTCTTAGATTGGGTCATTGAATACCTGGGGATATTCATTTTTCTTTTCCTTCAATAGATTGCTTTTCAGTCTTTTGTATGGATGTAAAAGATATTTAAGTTAAAGCCATCAATATATCTATTCAAATGATCCACGATAAGAACCACCCTGAATAAAGGTTTTTTTTCTCTTGTGAAAATACACGCTTATTATCCTTTCGGTTTTGGTTTCTCCACAACTGTGAATGGTACGTTGAACGTAAGGGGTTCAATGAACTGGATCTATGTTTGCATCCTTGTTTGTCAGAAATAATACTTACAACACTCCAAATAAAAAATGAAGAAAAAAATCAATATGGAGTAGTCATAAAAAGATCAGAAAAAATGTTCCTCTCAAATACATGTATAAATTGGCCATAGAAAGATCATAACCGCACGTGTTTCGGAGATACATAAGTACCGGTACACAAAGTCTTTCAGTTGCCATGTCATCTAACAATGAAAAACAACAACAAAGGCACCCTTGGATACAGATTGGTGGCTTCTGCATCCCTACATCAGATTATTGCGAGCATACCACTATTACTAGGGCCACACTCTAAAATCTGAGGAGTCAATCCCTTCGAGTTATCTCATTGTTTGCATGTGAGGCGTGTTTGCATTGAGTACAACATGCACATTATGCACTGACCACAAGCACCAGGGACACAGTTGGGTCATAGACCACAGGAACATGAAGCAACGTGGCTGCTTGTTCAGTGAAACTAGTTGGCTACCAGAGACACTTCTCTGTAGTCACACTTCGAATAATTGTCCCAACATTCATACGCAATCCAGAAGAGGAAATACTTGTACATGTAGTTTCACCTGAACGCCCAAAGCAGACTCTCAGTCCCAGGGTGGGTCATGGGAAAAGCTGATGTGAGCTTAAAAAAAAGGATATGTGCATGTACATCTTTTACCATTAAAGATAAAAAAAAAATAAAGACAATTAGGGAGATTAATAATAATATAACTAAAAAGACCTTTAAAATGCTTATTATTTTCAACAGTTTTTATTAAAGAAATATGGCCTCATGAAATGGAAAAAATGGCTAACATTTACGTTTTTATTTTATTTAACAGACATTAATTTGTCTATTATGAGAAAGTCCGAAAATACTGAGCAATACAAGGTCTTTTTAGAGGGGGCGGGTTAAAAATTTGCACACACAAAAAGCTGACGTCATTTATGAATAATTGAATGGTCCCTTATTTGGAATTAATCTAGTGCAACAAAGTATTGAAAATCAAACAACGGTGCTTCGGTCGCCTATTGCATTGATCAAATTCAACACCATAGATTAATGGCAACGTTGAGATATTTGACCACTGGTGCTACAAAAGACCTCGAGTTTTCAACTCGTATTCGGCACATTCATTGAGCAATATCATCCCCGAAACGTACAATGCAATATATGCTCTGTCAGCTGTTAAGTGCTTCTATATCACATTTTAAAAGGAATGTTGTGGTTAGTAATGTTTATTTTCTTTACTTGTATGCTAGCTTGTGTGTAGTGCGATATCTACACCAGTGCCCCAAGTCCAAGCACCCAACAGCAGTCACGCAGCACGTCAGGGGCTTTTAACTATACATGTACAAATGTACTTATATTTCAATTGTTAGTGTTAATGGCCTACTCGTTTACACGCGAGTGAGGTGAGGAAAATCTGAGCAAATATAATTTACCAAGGAATCATCTCGGTTTCGATCACGAGGCCAAGCGTTTACCACTAGACCACAAATCATGTGTCGTGAGATTTTCACAAACCCTATCTATTTCAAGGGATCCAAGAAGACCAATGAATGAACAAGTTTTGAATACAGTATGGGATTGATATAAATTTATTGTCAGGCGCTTTTATAGGCCTCCGAAAATGGAAACCATGTAACAAAGTTTTTAAACCTAAGTAATAAAAACAAAATGGCATAGGTGATGGGAATGATAGCGATGACGGTGGTGGTGATTTTGAACAAGATGGATACATGTATTAAAAACATGTTTGAAGCAAGCCTATCGCACGTTACTTCGATAAAACTGAAATTTGACAGCAGATCCATAAATCAGCTTGTAAGTTGTAGGTATGTAGCAGACTTAAAGGCATGAATGCCATTCGATTCACAAGCTCTAAAGCACCCTAAATTTTCTTAACTCCCATGCGGAAGAGAATCGTGACCAGAAATCCGGAAACTTGCACCCATGTGTTTATGACTATGAGAGATGAAACCATTTAAATATTATCTTACACCCTAAGGGTAGGGGGACCAAAAGGTCACAAAATGATTGAGTGTGTTTTAACGGCACATCAGTAACAGCTATATTGTGCCCATGATGTCCTAAGACCGTCAATGCATTATCCAAGTAGTAGCAACGGTGACTCCTCTATCTCACAAGTGGTAAAGGATCAAATTGTGCATTAGAAGGTTGATTAAAAGTAAAGGATATATACAGTAGTTTAAAAGATCCATGTGTAGGAGTGTCAGTTACATGTTATTATGCACACTCATGTTCTTCAGATTCCTCAGTAGGCGCTGGGGACTAACATATGCATTTCTTTCCGGGTAAAAAGGCGAACAGTCAACCAGAATGTGAAAGGTCACAAAATAGGTATAACAATATTATAACGGCCCCATATAGAATTCAGCCACGGTATAAAAGACATTTGAATGAACAGATTCAATGGTGGCACTTTTTGGTTACAATATTCAAACAAAACAAAAAACAATAGAATTGTGCATAAATTCTGGATTTATTCCAATAAAAAAAAAAACATTCCAGTCATGCCATACACTTGTAGCAACTACACTATTCAACATTATGAAACTTCATGTATCTAGGGCAAGACAAATAAAGTAATGGCATTATTATTGTTCACAGTTCTAAATAATGGGAAAAACAAGTTATACAAAACATGAAGAAAGTACAGATTAACAGCCTCTGAGTCATCACACAACCAATGCAGTAGTATAAAAAATGTATCTTCCCATTCAAACTTTGTTCTAAACCACTCTATCTTTCTTTCTTTCCAGAGGCATTTACATTTTTCAGGCTGAAGAACTCCCAACCATGCCATTCATCACACAAAATTGTATTAAAACAAATGATATGAACACTAATCTCCCCCCATTGTATGAAATCACATCACATGTACACTTTAATGTATTTCACTGCCTATCAGAGCAGCTATGGAAACAATATCAATAATCATCAAATCAACGAATAATTATCAGTAATTTAACATGTTAAAATACAGCCAACAAATGAACGTTTACTGTTTAACAAAAATGCATTAATGGCAGATTTTAAAAGATGTGGGAGAGCGTACCTAACAAGTGGATTCATATGTTTGATGCACTGTCCATAGTATGGTCCCTATGCATCACATCTGAAATAAACCCAAACTCTCAAAATAAAATACCCAGTAAAATAAATTCACTAATGATTTACATCATTCCGCCCATACCCCCCATGCCTCCCATCCCGCCCATTCCACCCATGCCAGCCATGGGGTCTGCTTTGTCATCTTTGGGTTGTTCTACGACAACTGCCTCCGCTGTGGTGAGAAGAGAAGCCACACCAGAAGCATCAACAAGAGCTGTCCTCACCACCTGATGGAAATTAAAACATGAATATGTTAAGAATGAACGGAAAACAGTTTTATCAAATGTTAAACCAGTTAAAAATATAATAGAAATACCAATGTTTATTAGTCGTACATTCATGAAAATTTTAAAAAAAAAACCTGTAGCAAGCCATTCTGTCATGCTCGTGGATAACCAATGACCATGAAAAAGGTAAGCTGCATTTCGTGTAGCATATTTGAGAAGAAGATCCCATATTCAACAAAAGAATATGTGAAGGGCAATATGCAAATTCCATTGAGATTATAGCCAAAAGCAAGAGGAAAAACAAGAAAAGCAGATTTTAAGCCTGAGAGTCGGCAATATTGCCACACATGTATTGAAAAGTAGGTTGGGTTTTTTTTGTTTTGTCATTCACAAAATTTTACACCCATGCTCACATTCCCAAGTTTTTGAAAACTGACTCGTTGACTGGTGTATTGTGCAAACTCCTCTAGGAATAATATTTTCTCTCTCTATAGATATTTCAGTTGATATCACCAACATTGACCTAATATATTTTACCAACCCCCTTCAGTTGATATCACCAACGTTGACTTAATATATTATTTTACCACCCCCCATAAGACCATTTTATTTGAAAAACAAAAACATTTAAGGATAAATCAATTCATATTAATGTATTATAATCGTCTGTGATGGAACCAACATATGAAAAAAAACCTGTAGCAAGCCATTCTGTCATGCTCGTGGATAACCAATGACCATGAAAAAGGTAAGCTGCATTTCGTGTAGCATATTTGAGAAGATCCCATATTCAACAAAAGAATATGTGAAGGGCAATATGCAAATTCCATTTAGATTATAGCCAAAAGCAAGAGGAAAAACAAGAAAAGCAGATTTTAAGCCTGAGAGTATGCAATATTGCCACACATGTAATGAAAAGTAGGTTGTTTTTTGTTTTGTCATTCACAAAATTTTACACCCATGCTCACATTCCCAAGTTTTTGAAAACTGACTCGTTGACTGGTGTATTGTGCAAACTCCTCTAGGAATAATATTTTTTCTCTCTATAGATATTTCAGTTGATATCACTAACATCGATCTAATATATTTTACCACCCCCCATAAGACCATTTTATTTGAAAAACAAAATCATTTAAGGATAAATCAATTCATATTTATGTATTATAATCGTCTGTGATGGAACCAAGATATGAAAATCATCCATCTGGATTTGTTGTTAATATTGTCTACAGATAACACCTACAGCAACACATAATACTGGAGTAAGGTGCTCAAGACTGAGTGGTAGAATTATAACCTATTGAAAAGGAGACAATCAAATATAATCTTTCATCTAGCCTGACTAGAGCTGGAAATTTAGATCTAAAGTGATATTCTTGTGACCACCTCTCTTTCACAAGTTTTGTTTCACATTTTACATCCAGTTTGGGGAAAGTTGGCTAATCTACATGCTCAGCCGCCCCCTCTTGCTTTCCTTTTGGTCTTTCCTTATTAACAAAGAAAGCATGCACAACATAGAATGGTAATTTATATAAAAAGATTAATTGAAGTGATTGTGTCTTTTTACAGAATACTTTATAAAGGCCATATAGATCTAATCAACGTAATTCTTAGAGGGCACTAAAATTACTCGGCCCATTTAAATCATTGCGGAATTAAACTTGAAACAAACACGAGTTGGGAAGCATTGTACAAATAACAATCTCTTTAATCCTTTTAAGCTGGCGCGCATGAAGAGAAACCCTGTGAGACAGTCACAGTCTGTATTTGGATACTGACTTGGAGGAGAAAGATTATAACCATGCAGTATTGCTAAAAAGAACCAAACTAGACCTAGAACATCTAGATATGGCTGCATGGGTTGGTGGATGATTTAAGGGAAGTACCAATCGTTCAGTGTTATACTCTAAAAAGAGCCTTTATTTTTATCGTCAGCCAGTAAAAAAAAAAATAAGTTGCGAAGAAATCAGAATCCTTTAAAAAAAAAGGAAAATTTTCGGAAACAAATCAGAATGAATGAATGAATGAATGAAAGGTCTGTCTCCTCCAAGCCAGAAGTAGCGTCAACTGTAAAAGAAGAAGAGAAGTCGAACGTTGACCAAGATGGGGGTTTGTGAACCTGAAAACCTATTTAAAAAAAATCAAGAAAAGCCCGATTTCAGGCTAAAACCAGAAAAGTATAACTGAGGAGTTTTAGTCGGACTGACACAAACCAGCAGAATAAATCTTTCATTATTCATGCCAGGTTGTAGGTTGAAACCAAGATTTTCTTTTTTGAAGTGGCACACTCTACTACTTTCTTCAGACTGAAGATTTTGCAGCTGCACTGGGTTAAATCCTAATTAGCCGCCAAATTCACTTTCTGGTTCAGTGTCAGAAGAATGTGACAAGGTGAGGGAAGTCAACGTATCCCTGCAGTCTTGAGTGGCAAAACTAGTTAACGACAAAAAAAAATATGTGAAGGGCAATATGCACTATCAAAAGCGCTTGTAAAAAATATTAAATTTGAACTATTTTTTATTTGCAATACATACCTTTGTAGGATCAATGATGCCCTGTTCAACCAGATTTACATATTCTCCATTCAAGGCATCATATCCCACATCTCCTGAGGAATTAAGCACCTTTTCAACCACAACATGAGCATCAACTCCAGCATTCTTGGCTATGGTCAGGGCCGGTTGACGGAGTGATTTTTTCACAATATTAATACCTGTTTCAAAAAGAAAACATATCTCATAATTATATACTCTTGACAAAAATAATACTTGAAAAAAAAAAAAGCTTATTACAGCGAGGGTATAAAAAACAATGTATGCCCATCTTAATTTAGTAAGTATGAATTTACCAATCAAACAGATCGGGCATTTTTCTTTTATATAGCATCATTTGACAGCCATCCAAGAAATATAACTTGCATGGAAGAGTTGATGCAAAGGGACTTCTACTGATTAACATCTGAAATTGCTCAATCACACAAAAATGGCAAATCGAACATCTTTGCTTCCATCACCAAGCCAAATCTTGACATAATATGAAAATTAAAAGGATACTTTTTATTACTATTGATAAAATAAATCTATACAAAACAATAGAAGAAGCTACCAAGATGGCCTATAACTGCAAAAAACACCTAGGCCTGAACAAAACTGAGCAATAAAAGGGACACTTTTGAAACCATAGGCAGTTAAGTGGAAAATTTCAAAGTTACGCGATTGAAATTTGTGAACGACAATCTAAAACGTGTTGATATCCGTACGTTATGATTGTATGTTTATAAAGACTTCTATATCTCATTTTGGTTCGAATATAACATAGGAATTATATGCCAGGTTTTCAGGTGTGGCACGACAGTTCACGCGGTGAACTGATGCTTTCACTCAGTGTTGCGCTGTTATGGCTTATATTTTTTTCTATTATTTCTATTTTTTAGTTCATAAAACTATACATTTGTATTGCACTGAGAAGTTTGATTTCACTATCTTGTCTTGTTTTGGCCTTTTATTAATCGTTTATTACTGTGGTAGGTCAAACTTAAATTTGTGGGTTTGAGCTGGTTTTAACATCCATGTTGTGGACGGCCCAAAAACTGACGCTGGACAATTTTATGTGCTGCCACACACGAGACAGGGCGGGGATACCATGAGTGTCTCAGCCAGTCCCATTAACCTTTTCAGGACGCGCTACCCAGAGCAGACCTGCCAACCTAAATTTTCTATTGGAGTAATATCAGCTGCCACAGATAGTAATTTTTGGAACTTGGTAGTAATAAAATGCCGGAAACACACACATGCAGTGTGAGACTCCTTAACCAACTTTAACGGTAAAACCTAAAAAGAAATTTTATATGCCGACGTAATACCACTGCTTTTTACGAGGATATAAAGGTAAAAAAATTAAATGTATTACCTCTTGATGTTCATAACAAGAGATAATCACATGTCTCCAAGCACAAAGAGGTTTGGAGGAGTATAGATAATGAATTTAGTAAAATTAATAAAATGAAGGGCCACTAGTGGTGAATTGAAAATTAAATATGGTTCATGGGTGCACAAATTGTGAAACTTTAAAAACTAAAAGATTTAATGCAGGAAAAAATACTAGATTTAATTAACCATAGAGATACAGGAGACTTTTTTATAAACCCTCTTACAATGGTAAATGTCATTGAGAGCCAAAGATAAATACAGTTAACAGTTAGTGAGCCTTATCAATGTAAAAGAAAACACTGATTTGCAAATCCAACTGTTCAGTAATTGAATCTAGAGTAAAAAATCGAGATCTAGATAATCTTGATATCAGGTGATCTTCCTTTAGACAAACTGTGAATCATTAACCTGTCAGTGCTACATGGCAAAGCCTTGAGAATGTCTTGAAAGTTAATTCCCTATTTGATTCTAAAGAAACAAAGTTCTTAGTATCTGTGTACTTATTTCATGTGAACGACATAATAGCCTACTTGGGCTTCATTTTGGTTAAAACGATCAACACTAGAAGCCACGCTTTCTCCCTATGTCTTGCTACTAGTACTAGATCTAGTGAACATTCAGTCACTGCACTGTACATGCATGTTCTTTCGGTTTCGTTTTCATCGTGATTTTTGACTGGTGCATCGAACATTCTGTTGATTCCCAGAAAATGGCCGCGGGGGTTATAGATCTAATCTATTTAAAAAATTGAAGTTAAAAAATTAAGATGGTGAGAAATGAAGACCTTCAGTACAATACAATGTACAATTTTCTCGGCTGCGTATCCCAGTTGCATGAAAATCTTTGGTTTAATAGGGAAAGGTTTAGATCTATCCACGGACAACTAGGCTATGGTCATTATTATACGCGGACAGGGGCGTGTGAAGTCCAACCTGCCATGTGTCATCAAGCGATGGAAAGGCAACCTACGATGCAGATTGGTGGCTTCTGCATCCCTACCTCAGATTATTGCGAGCATAAAAGGGCCACACTCTAAAATCTGAGGCGGGGTCACTCCTTTCAAGGAACCTTATCGCTTGCATGTGGGCGCAACATGCACATCCCAATGCACTGATCACAAGCACCAGTGACATAGAGTCGGGCCATAGACCACAGGAACATGAAGCACCGTGACTGATTACTACTACCAGTGATATACTTTTGCAGTTAGGTAATAAGAACCTCAATCTAGCCCACATCACTTTTAACTGAAAGCTTATATGAAATACGATGGCGAGTACCTACTTCTTTAACTTACAATGGTCACGGTCAAAACATTGATCAATGCATATTGATGCTTTGCGATGCAGACATCAACTTTGTTTTACACTATTGAACACAACCCAAACGAAAAATAAACACCGGACGCTAATATACATAAAGCTGACTATCGATATGCTGTAAATCAAACTATAAAACTAGCGGTAATAGTATCGAAAAAATGAAAACGAAAGTACCTAATAATCGAATAGGTAATATTGATAGTGTGTATGAAGTATATTTTCTTGGACCATATCTGAACCAGTGGCTAGACGTTAAGGTTATGGATCGTACTATTTTCAACTCGGCATAATATATGACAAGGGCCGGGCGTAATATGACAAGGACCGGGCGTAAAGCGTAATTTGCCGCGTTTGAGCGTAATAAATTACGCCCAAAGCGTAATGTTGGCAGGTCTGCCAGAGCAATAAAGCTCCCTATGGACGCAACAGTTAAACAGTGATCATTCCCTGCAGACGCACTAACTTGGGGCGTTTTGAAAAATTGTAGAAAATCATATTTAGTATCATTACAAAGAAATTTCAGGACAAGAGGTTCATGTGTCATTTGTTTGAATATAAAAAGAAGTGTTGCCATGGTAACCAGAAACAAATTTAGGTCATAACCGGAGAGGGGATCAGAGTCCTCAATGGTTGTCAGTAGGCGATAACCGGAGCGGGCGTCAGTGTCCTGAAAAGGTTAAACTACCTAACCAGTCGATGCAAAATTGACAGGGCCCCAACCACAGGGCACATGCATCGGAAGCTGATGTCTAACCCTGGGCTACCACGCCCTTTAAATACCAGTAAGTAAAAAGTGGAGAGAGAAAGAGAAAGAAATCTAGATTTAGATTAATTTCTTTTCATGGTTTTCGTGTTTGAATTGAAAAAGAGCTAACAAATTAGTTTTTAAAGTTAAATACGACTGGTTTCTAGTTGGCATACTCAAGTTAGATCAACAGCATTTGAGTGAAAATAAGATGCCATTGCTCATGATGTCTCATTAGTTCAGTGCATAGGAAATTTCCAGTTAACTCTATGGAGTGCGATGTCATCAGCTAAGTCGAGTCTAGCCGAGAGAGTCAGAACAGGGACATGACTATTTTAAGGCTGTGAGTATTCCAGCATTACCACTGACTTGGTCAAATTTAGGTTAAGAGTATAATTTAGAGGAAAGCTAATTGCCAAGAAAAAGATAATTCTACCCTAGTTACCATGCCCTCTAGAAAAGTTTGAAATGGAATAACATCATATAAAAAAAACAACAACCTGGTTCTTAAAACTGTATCCTCATTTTATATTCTACATATTCAGAATCCAGATTTTGGTAATTGTGGCTCCTCTAACAAAGAAATTCTTTAATCCAAATAAGACACTATATCAAAAAAAATTCTTGCTTTAAAAAAAAGTTGTTTCATTAAATCAATAAAATGTAATCTTAAACATGAAAATGCTAATTCTTTTAAGATTTTTAATTTCAAAAGAAATACCTGTAGCTTGATCTTCATTCTCGGTTTTGACACTGTCTAACACTGAGATACACCTGAGGAGAGCCGTTCCACCACCTGGTACAATGCCCTCCTCAACGGCCGCCCTGGTGGCATTCAGAGCATCGTTGATTCTGTCTTTTTTCTCATTCACCTCTACCTCGCTGGTGCCACCAACCTAGGAACATCAAACAAACAAAAACCAGTAGACAGATGAGCTGGAGCTGTTGACAATGGATCCCCTTTGTAAAAAGCAGGCATACAAGTTCATAACTGTCACAATCTCAATGATTAATCACATATCTTTTTTACAGAAATGTACAACCCAAACTAACAGTTCCATCAGCCACTTGTACTGGATTTGTAACTGTCACAGGAATTTATGCCAGATTTAGCATCCTAAAAACCTGGAAAGTGAATCCTGTTACTCCTGTAGCATTTTCTTTCAATCAACATGGTATGCAACCCCTGAAGATTAAACAAGAGATGCAGTGAACTACTTCAACTGGCATAAATAACATTATGTTGATAAGATAGCAAATTGTAATTCATTGGTTTGCCTGATGATTGGGATGCACTGTAAAGCTTAGACAACAGGATAATAACACTATATAGCAATGCTAAGCCCTGATACATAACTATACTTTACTTAATTTCATTCAAGAAATTTTTGCAGTCTTCAGGTTTGCATAAAGATCTTGTTTTTTTTTCTTCGACAGAGGATACAATACTTGCAGTTATTCGAAGACATAAATGACGAAAGAGAAGGACAGGCGATCAGAATTTCTCCAGACTTGCAGAGGAACAAATAGCAATATAATATATCCATAGGGTTTGTTATGCTATATACAGCATAAAAAAACTTTCATCTATAAGATGTTGCTGTAGCTTTATTTATCAAGTTTTGATGATTTTTTAACTATTGCGGTCTGTAAAACGGGGTGGTTTTCAATAATAGACTGACTTTGAAGGTGAATAAATTTGTTTTTTTAGACCTCTGAAAAAAAATTGGAGTCTAACTTTAGTAGTATTGGTAATAACCCTAAGAACTTTTTAGCATGTAATCCAAATAATCTTTTTACACCGACGGCTTGAAATAATATTTTTGCAAAATATGTTTTTGTTATGTTTGGAAGCTTCCTACAGTCTCAGCATGAAAGGTGTGTGTACAGAATGTGCTTAACTGTCTCCACAATTAAGTTAAAGCGTCTAGTGCAATAAAGTTATTTAGGAACACATTAAAAACGCTTCATATTGTGTTTTAAATGCAACACCAATATTGCAAAACTTAGAATGTTCATAAAATATTTATTTTACGACCGATTTTCAAAATTTAAAAAGCAAAATTCATCAATTGCCTGAAACAACAACATGCAATCGAATTTAATATCTTTTAGGACAAGATCATATGCACCTACCTTCAACACTGCAACACCATTTGAGAGCTTGGCAAGACGTTCTCCAAATTTCTCTTTTTCATATTCCGATGTGCTGAGTTCAATTTCATCTTTGATTTGTGCTATTCTTTTCTCAATCTCACCCTTTTCACCTTTCCCCTGAAGAGATGCAATTAAAAAAACATTCAAGTTTCATTTATCACTAGCCATTCTTTAGCACAGAAAAAAAATAAGCCAGTAAAATAATTTGCTTTTGACATGAGCCCTTTTTGAATTTTTATGTACAGTAGTACTCGGTAATAACGAGATCTGTTTTTCTTAACTCTTTATAGCATGGGTTCTCGCCATTCCCAAAAAACAAGGAAAATCGTGCCACACTTACTTTACGACAGTAAAATTAGTACTTAACCATAGTAAATTGTATCAATAAAAGAAATAAAAAAAATGTAAGTGTTCAACATGAGGCGACAGAACATATTTTTTAAGTACTTAATATGTATTATAAGTACTAGAGGCAGCTATACTTCTCATTAGTAGTGTTACCAGATTCGGCCTCTCCAAAACAAATTAAAGGGTGCAAATAGAGAGAAAAACGGATATTTGAAATTTGTGTTAAAAATGGGGACCATTGTATAATGAATACTATGTCTGATGGCTTATGAACTGTCCAAAGTCCAAGTGCAAATTTGCTGTGGAGAGCAATTGAAAGTCACTATATCTTTAGCCCTTTTTTATATAATATATGGGGGTTTTCTTTACACTAAGGACCAATTGGGACATGTTAGATCAAATGACTACAATAATGAAAAAATAACGGCAAGTGTCACTTCAATCACAAGGTTGCTATGATCTAGACTTATAACTAAAATATATATATATATATATATTTCTATTATTTCAGTATTGGAACGACCGACGGTCGCAATAATGCTGATTTGTATATATACACATATTTAGATCTATAAAAATTAAAGAATTATATTAATATACAGTTAACAATTGAATTCATGTATTAAATCTAAAACATACAAGGGTGGGACCAAAAATTGTTTAAAAGCCCGTATTACAAGTGCATTCTAATAAATTTACAGGAAAAGCCTGCAACACATAGCATATTTTTTCTTACTAGGTACCATTATCTTATCATTGCAGGTATGCTTTTTATACATATTCAGAAATCCCAATTGAACCAATCTTTTGCAAGCTAAATAATGTTTATAATAGGCAAATTTTTGGAAAGTATTATTAATTTGATGAAGATTTGAGACTTGACATACTTTTTAGTTTCGTTTCTACATGATTGTGAATGGTGCATTGAATGTAAGAGGGACAATTAAAACTGGATCTATGTCTGCGTCCTTTTTTTAGAAGTCGAACAGAGGGACGTCTGACGCAAAACAATACATTGAACTAGCAAAACTAACACGTCTAACAGTATCGTATACATAATTTCAACATTAACAGCTCTTGGTCACTGCTACCACCCGAATTTTTTTTCTTAAGACTACAGGTACCACGCATTAAGTAGGTGAGTGGGGTTGTGAAATCTCTATAGTCCGCCATGCCTGTCGTAGCCGAAATTCTCCCACCCCTGGATCAATACTATCTAATATATTTAACCCATTATCCATTATTAATCAACTTACCTTTATCATTAAAGTATCATCTTTTGTGACTGTAACCTCTCCAACTTGGCCAAAGTCTTGCATTTGAACGTCTTCAATTTTATACAGGCTGCCTTCATCTCCAAAAACCTGCATAAAGCAAACCATAGTTATAACAATCCTCCAGTGGCCTTGATGCCTTTTCTTTTTGTGCTACTAAACGCTTCCGGCGGTGGTCGCAACTATTATTGCGACAGTGTAGCCGACATTCTAGCAGGGCTCCCGACTTTTTTTCACGAATGATATACACGTTTATTTAGTGTTTAGTGATCTACACACTTCTTTGTTTACATCAGAGACCTCTTTACTGCTATGAACTACTTTCTGGGAATGTCAAGGTTTCGTTTGGTGTTGATTTTTGCTAGCTGGGTTAATTTTATTGATCTTACTTCCACTTTTCAAATATGTTTGTGGATCTAGATCTAGATTGAGGTACAATGGCTCGGTTTGACGCTGCTAAAGTCCCGTGAAATGATGGAATTCTTTGATAATGATGACAGTAATGTAGAAGAAGAATCTAATTTAGATCTAGAAAAGGTTTCTATTGGTAATGTTGAGGTGATCAGCACCAAAGATATAATCCAGGCCCCTAGTAATAGTTATTTAGGATGATGAAGATGAGGGTTGGTTATGTGCATCAAAATATCAACAACTGGTAGGCCAAACCAAAATTTGTGTTTTTTTTTCTTTTCATAGTGTATTTGCCTGTCCAATTCCAGTCATTAGATAGGTAAGTACATGTGTGTTACACGTTAACTTTTTTTTTAATGATATCTTTTTCTAAAGCTCTTCATTTTTCTATTAATTTTCTGAAATTAATACGGCCATGGGGGACAATCAGCGACAAATTAATCCGGCCACCTAAGAGTTAATGTCAAAATTTGTCTTATGCATGGAAAATTTTCAAGCATGAATAAAATTATAATCAGTTTTTTTTAAAAATACAGGAAAGAATTAAAAGGAAACAAAAGTTAAGTTAAGTTATACCCCCCACCCCTCCAGTTACCTTAACGTCTTTCCACTATGTCCAGCCATACTAAGTAAAAGATAATGTCACAAGGTTTAATGCCAGATTTACCAAAAGCAAACCTGGAAAGTGAGACCCTTGCTTATCATGTACCATTCTCTTTCATTCAAAATGACTACAAAGTCATTAAGAGTAGACAGAGAATGAAAAAAAAAGATTATTTGTAAAATCTTAAAACTTACAGCTCCTCCAGTTGCAACAGCCATATCATGAAGAGTATTTTTTCTGTTGTCACCAAATCCTGGAGCTTTAACTGCACATACTTGCAGACCTACTTTGATTCTGCAAACAAAAGAGGCATAAATCATACATTAAATGTGTGTACATTTTCCTAAGACCTGAAGTAAAATGTTAATTTGATAACGGGACCAATTAAAAAAATGCTTTTAACCAGGGCTTCACTCAACTGAGAAAAAAAACATCGTAAATTTTGTCAGGGCTGGCTACATTTAAAATATAATGGCATCTATACGCATTATTTTAGTGTTTCTACCTCTTAAGCGTATATATGGGGGTTTAGTCCAAATTTTGCTATACACGGAGTACATGTGTTTTTGTGCAAATTTAGTTATAAAAACTATATTGAAGTGGTTTTTTTGGTCTGACTCAATAACAGCTAAACATTTCCTAGGCCTAAAGAAAGAATCATTAACTAGGTAATTATATGTGAAGTAAAAATAATCGTGATACAAAGCATTTGTGCCCATTACCATCTAAACAAAAAAGTATGATATATAGTGCGTATAGCAACAATAGGAAGTGAACGTATAATAAACGATATTGTGATTGACCAGATCTCCAGTATCTTGCTCTGTAACCCTGTAGTCGTATAGCTTTCTTGATATATCTAAATCTAGAATCGATTCAGCTCGGTCTCGAATATGCCAGTAATTTTGATGCAGTGCATCTATAACAAATATAGATCTAGAACCTAATTTCTGAAACATGATTATGATTCTACTATGAACTATATCCTCTATTTTACTTAGATTTACAGAAAGAACACTATATAGCCATGGAGCCCATAATAGTAGGCCTACAAAATATCAACGACATCAACTAAGATGATCAAACAAGGGAGCACAAGACTGGATGTCAAGTTTGAGAAATCCGTAATAACTAATTGACAAATGAACGATAAACTAAACTAGATTCACTGTCTGTCAGAGTAGATTCGAGCATATGATTCACGAAAGAATTGTAAATGACGATGACAAGGTGTGAAGGCTGGGTGTGAAGATGGGGGGCTCAGCATGCGGACAACAACAAATTAGATCTATGCCCCTTGTTACAATGTTTGTAACCGTACATTAGAACGCATGATAAAAAATTAACGCGAAAGAACTATGCAATGGCCAACACCATGTACGATTAAACGCAACCATCTCAAAAACATAATGACATGTGCAAAAACAAAAGAGCAAATCGATATAATTAAATAAGCAAACTTTCCCTACATTTTCTGGCACACGCGGAATCTTCCTTATTCTTCTCCAGTTTTGGTGGCGTGATTGACAAAAAAATTGTAGCCATACGACAAAATGCATATTGCAACAACAAAAAATCAGGGTTATCCGGAAAGCGGTGTATTAAAGTAGAAAAACATTTTGGCGCACATTATTTTCAGAGGAAAAATTGTGTACGAAAATATGCGCACCCATTCACAGCTCTGCATAGCTGCCAAATTTTGAGAAAGCAAATACAGATTTTCAGCGCGAATTAGTCACTGCAAACCTAATCAATAGCCACGCTATCATTATTGACTTGAAGACAAGCTTAACCATAACCTTAAAAACTGCACCAACGAATAATGTTTCATAAATGTGTTTTTGTTTGTTTTTCTTTTGTGTGTGTTGATTTTCATATCTAGTGTCAGAAACAATGTCAGCAATATCCAGGCTTTGCGTGAACTAAATATATTTTCTTAACAGTTGACTAAGGAATTAAAGCTTTCTAGCATGCCCAAAGCAATTGAAACTAATACCATTGCTGAACCAACCAGTAGGGCTGGAGCTCATACAAACAGGTTTGTATCCCAATAAAATAGTAAGACCACAAAATCAATTTTGAGGAATGGAAATGGGATTGCACCATACTTTTGCACTGCTGACATTCTGCATAAAAGATGTATAATACACAGAGGTTTGGCAGTGCTTTGGAATACAATGAAAAACACAACAACATAATAAATAAATAAATTTAAAATATGTTTTTTAAATCACAACCAAAATCTTATATGCAAAACATAAGAAGTCGGTGCACCTGTTCAAGACTAGAGTACTGAGGGCTTCTCCATCAACATCTTCAGCAATGATGATGAGGGGCTTACGAGCTTGGTTCGCTAGCTCTAGGGCTGGTATAATGGATTGAATGCTTGAGATCTTCTTCTCACTCAAAAGCACCAATGCATCCTGAAACTCACACTTCGCCCCTGTGAAAGCAATGAAAGTGTTTAGAAAGGTAAACATGATGTAAGAATTATCCATTAGCATTAATAATAACATATTTAAGGGTTGTTTTTTTACATCAACAATTTCTTCAATGTTTGACTTTTTAAAAACATTGTTCCACCAATAATTCTTTTTTTTTTCTCTTTCAAACCTTGTTCCTATTCACAGAGTTGTGTGGGTTTATCATCCAACATCAGCACTATATAGGCTATATTGTGGACAGGCCTGACAAGAGGCGGAATCGCCACGACTCGAACCACAGACCTTTTGTATCGAAAAATCCACACCCCCCCCCCATTCACTATTGCTACGAAATATTTACTTAAGAGATAAGTCCTTGATAGCGTACCTTTGCTGGTATTCATGAAGTACGGGGAAATGTAACCTCTGTCAAATTTCATGCCTTCAATTGTCTCCAGTTCATCATGTAACGTTTTGCCATCCTGAAGAGTATTTTTATCTTATTAAATATGGTAAAAAATATTTATATTGTGGATCATTTGTTCAATGCATTAAACATGTACCCTAAACCAGAAGACATGTTTTCTAGTATAATTCATGCCTTTTAGGGAGATCAAGGCTGAAACAATATTGCACATATTTGTTAGGTGGACATATCAATATGATATACACCAATCCGGTAATGTGCTTAGCATTTATTAGAAGCCTGTGAATGAAATCTTGAAAAAATCAGATCAAGCTTCATAAGGATGGTATAAAAAAAAAAGCCAATTTACTTGTCCCTCTTCTGATACAACTAAGTTTGTTTTTAGGCTCTAACATAAATTTACTTATGCATTACATCTCACAATAAATTAAATCTATCTATAAAAAAAAAACGTTAGTTTCGTTTCGAAATGTGTGGTTCCTCTAAAAGTCAAAATATGTATTTTAACACAAAAAAGTACTGGAATAACACTGTTTTTACATGAGATAGATGGGTAATTTCATTAACAAACTATAGGTGTATATATATTTAAAAAATGTGAACTATCACTTACGTACACCAGTCTCTTGTACTAGTGACCATAATGCAGAAATTTTTAAACCCCCCCCCCCCTCTCATTGGTTTACAACTAATGTGCTCCTATTTCATAGTCATTTTTTTAAGTAGACAAGATATTGACAAAAATATATATACAAAATTAATTACATTTCTAAATGATTTCTTCTAAGGGGAAAATGGCATCTAATGTATAACAATATAATAGCCCTCTAGAATAGTGTGCAAGACTAGAAAAGTCATGTCCACAATCTACATCCAGAAATACAGCTTAGCTCTAAAATATGGATCTGATGCCCATTAAAGTTTGGACTTCAGGGAGAAGTTTGCACACATATCCATTGTCTTCAAACTCACAAGTAAAAAAAACAAAACAAAACACTCCATTGAGATAATCATGCCATCTATTCATCTTACATTAGTAGACGACGGCAGATCAGATTGTTTGGAGGTATCTTGAATTGAGTGGCAAATCTGGTATTTCAGTAAAGCTCAGAACTGTACAAAAGTTACCAAGAAAATACATACAGTGTGTCTTTTATAATCTTATTAACAAATGTTTAGCCCACACAATATCAGAGATTGTCATTTTTTTTATGGATGGGTCTGTGCCAAACAAAAATTTTTTTTTTAAATGTACCAGTCCTTGAATGTTCACATTCTAAAATAGTATGAAGATGCACGAGAAAAGCTTGAATCTAGGTGTGTTACAACACATACATCCAAGGGGTCAAAACAAAACAACCTATTCTTGACACACAGCCAGCCGTAGGAGTAACTGACGCTTTAGATACATGTACTCGTATTATCTTAAACCGACACGGGTTGACAATGTAGATCTATTACTATTAAAGATACTGCACAAAGGTAGAATACTGCGAATTGCGTTGTGACAGTTACGAACATGGGCCAGAGAAAGTAATTCTCTAATACTGATACTGTTCATAGAAAACCGCGATTGAGTTGTGTTCCGGTAACGTATTTATTTTGCTAAAGGGTCATACCAGAGACAGTCTTTTCAATTCCATACCCAGCGATCACAGTGAGAAAAATTTCCGACCCTGAACTTTGCAGACTTTGAAGCAAAGGAAGTTAATGTAATAATATTATGATTACTGATGTACGATTTGGATTATTCTGAAACGTTTGACGGTTTGTATGCCTCAAACCTGAAGCCATGATTCATGAATTGCCTAATTCATGTTTGTAGTTTCAGGGCAGAAACAATATTGCACATATTTGTTAGGTGGACACATCAAAATGATGGACACCAATCCGGTAAAGTGCAGTGGGCCACTTGGCTTAAATCTGACTAAGTCCAGTGGCCTCTTAGTCCTAGGTATATTTTAGTTGAAAAAAAAAAGAAAAAGAAAAGAAATTAGCTGTATAATCACAATCTCCATCTTTTATGGGAAAAAAATAAACCAAATTTTAAAAAAGGAACATATAATGGTAGATTCTTCATTTCCCTTGAAAAGTAAGACTGAAAAGCAATGCTTGAAAGATAGTTCACAAACATCCAACACTTACCTTAACAGTTATAACACCATCTCTACCCACTTTCTTCATTGCACTAGAAATCAGATCACCGATTTGTTTGTCTCCATTTGCAGAGATGGTGGCAACCTGAGTAAAGAAAATTTACTTCAAAAAGTTCTGTAACAAGTACTGCTTAAGTGATTTTGGACCAAAAAAAAAGAACCAAACCTAAAGTATATCAACTCTGGATATAGTAATAGTTACTTCTAAAGATAAGCGTATGAATGTATATTCAAAGCACTGCAAAACAAATTTAAGTAGAACTTGCCATAGAAAGCAACATCTAAATCAAGCATAGTTTTATTCTAGAAAAGTATCAATATACCAAATGTCTCAAATAATGGTACCATTTCTTTTAAACAAATAACCAACGTATAAAAACATACCTGTGCAATCTCCTCTGGTGTGGTTACAGGTTTAGACATTTTTTTAAGATGCTCAACTACTGCATCTACTGCCATCATGACACCTGAAAAGTAAGCAAAATGATTAATATTTTATCATTCACTCCTGAGTTCTGGAAGGAAAATCACATGTTTAAACCCACACATATAGGCGTTCAAGCCCGCTAAAATTTACACTTGATCCCAAAAGATCAGATCATTTTTTTCAACTTAAACTTTTTTTTAAAGGGGTTCAAGATTTATTGAAAAAAAAAATATTAAGAACCTTCTTATAGTTAAACTTTTAGTCTATTGTTCATATTATTAAACTTGCCCCCAAAGCATGCAAAAGAACAGAACCACCATACCTCGTCTGATCTCCACCGGGTTGGCTCCCCTGCTAATCCTTTCAAACCCTTCTTTAGCAATGGACCTGGCGAGAACAGTTGCTGTGGTGGTTCCATCTCCTGCTTCTTCATTTGTGTTGTTTGCAACATCTTGGACTAGTTTAGCACCAATATTCTGGTATCTATCTTTCAGTTCGATCGCTTTGGCAACGGTCACACCGTCTTTGGTGATCTTTGGACTGCCCCAACTCTGCTCTATAATCACATTTCGTCCCTAGAAAAAGATTCATATCCATGATTAAACTCAGTCATTCAAACACTTAGTATTTAGCTAACAAAGCTGTACCCCTTACGCACTGCAGTCCCCGCTCTGTTTACAAAACAGCCATACTCGATATCTGAGGCAAATTAATTGGGTATAAAATCTGAGACAAAATCAAATTTTAAGAAAGAAGTCTTTGACAATTTATTTTGACCTACCACGGGTACAGGATAATGATAATATATCTTGTGTGTGGCAGCAAGTAAAATTTTCGGACGTCAGTCTTCGGGATCCATCCACTATATAGCCTTAATAGTGCTGTGTTTAGATTCTAAACCAACTGAAATCAATTTGATGCTGATACCATTAACAGACATTACAACATTTGTCAAGTAGTTTAAGTTTTGAGTTGCACTTTATTGTGGACAGACCCCAAGACCGACATCTGAAATAGGACAGGGATACAAATTACTACGACTCTTCACTCTGCCAATCACATTAAACTGATACCGACCCAACCAGCTACAATTTTTTTCTGGAAAATAAGCTACCCCTCCTATCGTTCAAACTAAGCTCATATTCACATAAATGAGAAATGGGTACCAACCTTAGGACCCATTGTGACAGCGACAGCATCTGAGAGCACATCAACTCCTTGTAGCATAAGAGCTCTAGCATCTGCTCCAAATTTTATATCTTTGGCATAACATCTTGCCAAAGCTGGGACAAGCTTTTTTGTTGAAGTAGAACGCAAAACACTGGCTAGGCGAAGCATTGTGCTGTTCAGCTTGTCTGGAAATCCAAAAGAAAAATATACATAGGTCTACAGATACTTTGCCCCTCGTCTTTAAAATAAAGGTAAGACTCCCTATTGGGTACTTTAGGGATCACAGTATAAACAATTTCTAACCTCTGGACTTTGCCGTATAACTTGAACGGATTTACAATAGCTCATCAAATTGTGGGCCCTGTAAACCCAAACCAATGTTCTAATGCGCTTGTTTTAAGCAGTAAAAAGAAATAATGAAGCATGCCGAGAGACACCTATATTATGCACATAAGTTATCCTATTATGTTAAATTCCGGACTTATACAATATCAAGGATGTTGGACAGTTACTTGTACACATTGTCATGTCTAAAGCTTTCAAATATAGCCTTTAATTATGCCTACTCTATATATAGATATCAGACATTTTATTTATGGACCCATCAAGACAAGCAAATAACGTTACATTGACAAATGTAATGAAATATCATTCGGAGTGAATTTGTACTTGAATTAGCGAGATTGATATCAAAAGCAAAACGACTTCAGCGGCACATGTACTTCAGTTAAAAATCGAAAGTAGTTCTTGTATTGCAATAGAAAATCGGAAGGAATATATATCGAAACTACAGGATTAAAAAAAAAAGGAAGTAAGTCGCCCAGTTTTTTTTAATTAAAGGTAGTGCTGACAGGATTTCGCAAATTTTTGGGACAGCCCGCCTAAGAACCGCCCCTCGGGAGCCACAATAAGTGGGTTCTTAAGAGATACTCCTAACTGCCCTAGTTCAGAACTGATCCTTGTATATAATTACACAGAGGGACTTCGAGTTATCACATAAAAATAAATCCTGACACCTTTGATCGAGATAAGCTTTCACATAAATGCCAATATTCCGAAGTCGAATCGGATGGTCGAGTGTTTCCATACCAGTTAATGTTAGTAAATAACGCATGCTCAGTGATGTTCGTACTTTTCCAGATAGTCCATTAAATAGTTCTCTAGTAACTAGTTTCCTTAAGTCAATGCACGGCTGCACGAAGATTGACGGAACTCGGACCGGCGATTTATTTTTGTAACGGATCCTGTAAATTTACTGAAAATTGGAACCACTGGGATAGCCAAAGGACAATGAGATCTTGTGCGCAAGCCAGGGAGTGCTCTGATGATGAGTGGGTCTGCCAGAATGGCATGGGCGATTAACTACAGAGTTTATCCTTGGCAATGGTGGAGAGCAGGAGGGTAGCAAGATGGCGATGTTAGTGTTTATGTTGTGGCGTTGAGTGTTGGTGGAGCTGCCATGGCACTACCAGTGGGTGCTTAATTTGGTGCAAAGATACGAAAAGACAGTCTTGATTGTCCAGACAAATATCCCTGTTCATTTTGCAAAGCATGGTTACCGGACAAATCAATAGCCACATTGGCTTAATATGTTTAATTCAAAAAGCCAGGGAGAGATTCGATTGTATTCACAGGTACAATGCAGGCGGTGAAGGGGGGTGGGGACAAACATGTATAGTCTACAAGCACATGAGATTGATTTAGATCTATATGTCAAGCAACCAACTCAACTCTCTCACTCGCTTTCTTTGTCTCTCTCCTTGCATTGGCTGCCTCTGATGTAATTGAATACCACCCACTAGCCCATCGAATTCCGCCCGTCCACCCACCCATTTATTCACTCACAGACCAGGGACCACAAAACTTAGATCTACCCTTGTAACAACTTGGAAGTTCAAAATAAATCCTAAATTATGAGCTGTTGCTGAAGAATAAAATAGACAAAATATAGATCTAGATCTCACCAGGAATGCCAAACTGCAACCGCACAATTCTAGAAATAAGATTTAGATCTAGATCTACCCTTGGAATCTAGATTAGATCTCTAGATTAGATTAGAGCCGTTCTGTCCAGTTGTATGGTGCTATATATGAGAATTCCGTGCTTATTGCAATCTAGATCAAAACATTTAGATCTAATATTGGTTCTAGATGAGAAACACATCTTGATCAAGATTCTAGATCTACAATGATTTAAAAGACGGACTTACTGGCCGGCGAACGAAGAACCCACGTGGTGTTTTCTATAGATCTTAGATCTATTTCACCTGTGCTCTCTAGACTAGATTTTTTAGATCTTATCTAGATTATAGACTTAGTACATTAATTTCACAATCTAATTTTATTTAAATTATGTAGATCAAGCAAGTAAACATTTCAAATGCCAACCTTCCTCGAGTCCTTACCTGATAGCTGACGTCTCCGGAGTTAGAACTAGCGTGACTCTGTGAAGTGAGCTTCTTCTAGGCCTTCCTAACAGTCCTTGAAAAAAGGGATGTCATCAGCCTCCGATGAGGGAGGTCTGGTTAAAATACTCCACTAAAATATTTTTGTGTTTCAGCAAATTATTATTTCCGATGAACTTCTAACCAAACTAATAATTTTACTTTTATCTTTTATATATTTTAATATAAAATATATTAAAACGTAATATTTAAACAATATATGATATTTATTAAAATATATAATGGCTGCTCAATTACAAAAAGGTCATTTATTCAGGCCAAAGGTGAATGTTCGTCTTTCTGCTAGGTTCTAGAAGAGTAGATTCGTACGACTATTGTTATTTCGACTACTTTACGAAAAAAAGTAATCATATAGAGAATACGTGGTAATTCATATAATTATGTATGTTGTTCCTGAAATCGACTACATATTATAGAAATAGTTCTGTATTTTTCGAATATCAACCTTTCTGATGTAAATGAGGACGAGAGAGGTAGAAACCGACTGGGAGAAAAACTCACGTGTAGATCTAGAATAGCCCTTTCCTGGCCTTCAGCCTCACCATTCGTGTTAGTAACTGAATATCGTGATAAATAGTGAGGCCTTGTCCATACATCGTAATATACAGATTATATCTAGATACTAGATATAGATAATAATTTATAAAGATATCTACATAAGTCAGTAGACGGATTTATTTTCCTGTATTGACACTGACAGTTTTGTAATCTAGATATAGATAATAATTTATAAAGATATCTACATAAGTCAGTAGACGGATTTATTTTCCTGTATTGACACTGACAGTTTTGTATCATCCCGTCAGTTACAAAAATGGTAAGTTCTCAAAATCAATTTCAACACTAAAGACAAGTCTAGAATTTAATATAGATATAGATTCTAGTTTGTTGTTTTGTGTTATTGTTTGGCGTCTAACGTCAGCGCCATATAGGCTATATATTGTGGACAGACCACAATACTACCTTCTGAAAAGTTATGGTGCTGCCACACAGAGACATGGAGCGCCTAGGGAGATGCCATGATTTGACCTCAGACGGTCATTGAACTGACACCGACCCAACAAAAAGGGGACAAAGTCGCCAGAGAAGGGCTCGAAACATGGACCTGCTGTATTACCACAGCCCCCCCGGATATGCCATGATTCGGCCTCAGACGGTCATTGAGGAGCCCCCCCCCCCAATCTCCCGGAATTTCGTTTGATACCATGTTTGGTAGGAGTCTGGTTGGGGCTTAGTATGACTAAGCCCCAACCAGACTCCTACCCAACATATATATATATATAGTATTTTTAAATTATTGAAATATTACCCTGGTTGCCTCACATATAATTATGAAGTTACTTTTAATCTTTCACCCTGAGCAGGTCCAATACTCCATTCTCAAACGGTGCCGTGCTACCCGAAACAGAACTAGATCTAGGTGTACACCATATGCCAATTTTCTTTCTTTAGACCTTGGAAACATTGAACTAGGAGAGAACTTTGGTTTAGACAGAACATGTTGCCAAATCTCGGGTGGGTGGCTTTTGGTTAAAAAACACATTACACAATAGTCTGAATAATAAATAAAGAAAATTGCTGAAAGCAGGGTGGTAGTTGTAATTGTCTCAGCTTCATCTTGGCAGTTGGGCGCATTGTATATTGGATTGTCAATACTGCACCTTTTGTTGTCTCAGCACACCTTGCGTCTGATATGCGCTTTTTAAGGTTGACAATCAAATGAGACAGCCATTCTTTTCTTTCATCGTAAGCCATCTCTGGTAGTAAGCAAAAAGGAAAAGATAGGATTAGGAGGCTCTGCAGCAAATGTGAAGCGTTTCAGTCTTCATATTCTATTGTCTGACAAACGGTGATTGACTGTAGAGCGTAACACTTCGCCTATAATGGAATAACAATTTCAGATATGTTTTTCATTCCCAAATTCATATTTAACCACCCTTTTTTTTTTAGCCTTCTTTATATTTACTTTACCTATTATTGTACAGTTAACTTTTTTTGTTGATTTCCTTTCTTTGCAGGCCCAGGCATTTAAGAGATTCCTCCCCATGTTTGACAGAGTTCTGGTAGAGCGTTTTTTGCCCGAGCTTAAAACGAAAGGTGGTATCATGTTACCAGAGAAGGCCCAAGGAAAAGTTGTAGAGGCCACTGTGGTTGCTGTTGGTGCTGGAGCAAGGAAAGATGTAAGGCTGTTTTTTATGCTCCTTTTTTTTTCAGTGTAAAACTGTTAAAAATTACCAGTCCTGATTCTTGCTCTTAACCTTATTTAGAAATAGTGCTCAACAATATGGCTTTTCAAGAGAAAGGAAAACATTGTGTGTTTCAATTAATGGGATACAATTTGTATGGGCTGAGTTTGAACTTAAAGAGAATGGTGAGCCTGACATCAACAAATTGCTGTCAGAGATTGCCATTTAATTTGCACCAGACCAAAAATGTTGACAAGATTAAAATTATACCACTACCAGGCAGGCCACTTAAAGTGAATAAATGATTTCAATAAGAATAGGGTGTATTGCAAAGTTAATATTAATATTAACCTGTGAAGGTGGTTTTCTGCCGATCCAAGGAAATCCTAGTTTTTTTGTTGTTTTTTTTTTCAAAAGGAAGAATTTTCCGCCTTTCTGTACTTTCTCCTCCTTTCCTCCCTAGTTTAGAATTGTCGTTTTTGAAATCCACAGGATTGTGAGGGTTTCTAAAGCCTGTGCCGATGTCCGACCTCCATTTTAGTACCTAGATGGTACTGATAATCACAGCTCCAACCACCTTCCTACAATTTTCCCCTTGCCTGTTCTTTCCCAACCACACAATTTCATATTTTAAATAGGCAGCTTTAGCTCGATCGTCCGTCAGCTGCCACTCCTCTCCCTCTCCTTTCTCTGCTTATGACTTCTCATTGTGACCCACCCCTTGACCTTTTCACCAGACATCATTGGGTCAATTAGCATAACACTTGACTTGGCATTATACTGTCAAGTGTTGGCTGAACTTTGACAAACTTTTGCAATACTAATTACTATGTGCATGTATTGAACTTCAACAAAACTACATTAAATTTAAAAAATGTCACTTAACTTGCTAATGTGTTTATCGAACATCAGTTCTTTTTCTTCTATAGACACTTCTTTACTCTCGTTACAGAATGGCACTGTTGTACCCCCAAGTGTTAAAGTTGGGGATAAAGTCTTGCTTCCAGAGTATGGTGGTACCAAAGTGATTTTGGAAGAGCAGGTAATTAAGTGAAGGGATGCCACTTTTCTGCAATTTCCAGCATTCAGGAAATATAATTTGGGCCTGGATCCTCTATCTTGGTCTAAATGTCTGGAAAACCCTTTTTGCCAAAATTTTCGGAAAGTTTGCCACACTTCCGTGTTTATTTTTCCTGGGGGAAAATCTCCGTTACTATTTGCGGTTCAGCCTTGATAAGTCTGGATCATGGTGACAAAGACCGTTGTTTATTTCTGTAATAGGCTTATGAGGGTTTATGTTTGAACATCTAGAAACAATCACCCAACCTTTTCCATGGTCACTCATCTCTCATATTGAGTGTTATTTTACAAGTGAAAATCAATATGCTTATATTTCGAAAAGTTTCAAAGCATTATTTTATGCAGTTGATCTCATCCGGTTACCATTACCGATATCAACCTAGATTATGATAGACATCCTTTATTCTTTTATGAATAATACTTATCTGTCCACCTTTATCCAGTCCTCATCTTTTCCTACAAATTTATTCTAACTTGAGTGTTTGGTCGGACTCAAATTTATTTTACTATTTTAATGACTGAACCTCTTCCAAACCGTTCTTAGCTTATTAATGATTAACTTAGTGAAAATAAGCATGCGCTCTAGTCTGCTAGGTTTGGTTAAGAAAATTAGTCTAGATCTTTGTCTAGCCACAGCGAGATCTAACCGGGATATATATTTTGTCATAGCTGCCAACCAGTATTTATAATACGTATTTGACCTCCCTCGTACGCCCGGTTAGCCCGGCTGTTACTGGGCGCGTTCACATTTTAACGTCTCGTAAGTCGCCCCTCGTTTCGTGGTACTGGGATCGACCATCTCTAATCAACTTGTAGATTTATCGTTCACTCGCATTTCTTTTCGGTGAAAAATGTGGTAATAGTGTACCACTATATCGGTAGGTTTGCTTCTGCCGGCGGTCTGTCCATCCAGGGAATCCCATAGCTTTGTTTTACTGCTGCTAGGCAGAGTTTGTATCCAAGAATTCAGTTTTGGGGTGGCCAGCTAGACACGATTTAGACTTAAAACCATCGTCGCTGTCAAGCACCGGCCCCCTCAGTTTTTACTTTTTGTCTGAGGGGACCAGTGGGGTCACCTCTGATCCCCCTTCCCCATCCTTTCTCCCCAATACCTAAGTTCCAACAATTTTGACAGGATCAGGTGGCATCCCTGAAAGTGATATTTGGTGACCAAGTCTTGTCTTTCCATGAACTTTTTAAGAAAATTAGGCCCTCCCTTTCTATGTTACATGATTTTATGATGTAGTTAGTTTTGGCTTAAGATTTTATTTTGTGTGTGTACTAGGGCTCAAACATTAAATTTTTTTTTAAACGTGACATTGGAATGGGATTATTTATTGATTGGAAAGTATGGCTAAAATTTATATTAAAAAAGGTTTAATGAATTCAGCGAACCAACATCTTCAAAATTCCATGTACATTGCAAAAAATTGAGGTTTTAAAATGTTTTAGGAAGTGCTTACATAGGCTTATGGTAGACAATAAGGTAATCCAAAAAAGAGGACCTTATATAGCCTACCTATTCCTTATTCTTGTGGTCTTGTTATAACATTACTAAAGCAGCTGGATGCTATCAGTAGCCTGTAAAAGGTCTTCCCAAATTTTAAGCCTAATTGAGTCTTTAAAAAAAAAAAACGAAATCTTCGTCGGTTTTCATGGTGCTTTGTATGACTTTTTTTAAAGTGAGTATGGGAGCAAAATGTAAATTTAGCAGATTTTTGTCTTAGTAAAATGGAAAAAAAAAAAAAATTAAAATAAGCTGTTGTGATACATGTAATTACTCTATCTTTACATTATAGATAGAGTTGTTTTTTTTTAAGTTGATACTTGTAATATTATGGATATAAAAAACACATGCTCATTATAATATTCGTCACTGACCTGAATTCGTTTTATTTTCATTTCAGGAATACTTCCTTTTCAGAGATGGTGATCTATTGGGAAAATTTGAAAAATAGCAACATATTGGTGAATAAATTGAACAAAAGAAAGTAGTTTTGAATGCGGGGGTAGATTGATCTGGTCATACGCATGAGAGTAGAATTCCAATTCAGATGGATATGGATGTTCAGAGTGTTTTGTTTTTTGTTTGATTTTTTGTTTATGGATTTTCTTTGAAATAGATCCAGGAAGAACCAAGATTAATGCCATTTGTTGTTTTATCATTTTGAGCTATGTACATTACGTAAAGATTTTATAATAAAATTCACATGCATAAAAGTGCAATCTAAGTTTGGCATACTTGTTTTATTGTTTTGTTATTTTTAAATTATCTTTTAAGGTATATGACTAAATAAAATTACATGTATGGTATCTAAGAGTGTTCACAACTGAAATTTAAAATTGTCAATGGGTAAGATTTGTGAGTTGTTTCAAAAATCATAACAAAAACAAAATGTTTCAAAAATCATAACAATATAAGAAGAGATGTAAGCTGCGCCATGTTTTGTGCATTCTACCCCAAAGAAATGGCTATGACACTTACGGATGAAAAAAATTAAATATTATCTAATATGTAGCCTAGTACAAAAAGATTTGGTGCAATTAATTTACTGAAAAATCATGAAATGTTAGTTATCATACAGTTTAAATGATCTTTTATAGCTAATATCCCTTTTATAGACACGTTTTTTTACCAACGTAATGTTAAACTGTTAGAAGCCAGAAAGTGAGCTTTTTAAAAGGATATTTTCAACTTATGTTTCTTAGGTATGCTAAACCGTTGAATCTTTTTTTAAATATTGGTGTTTGGTTTCGATTCTAGGATATCATTTTCTCTCATGATCTGAAGATAAGGCATGTTCCGCCAAACAGTTTACAAGTCGAAAATTGCTTTTTGTTCGCATAGAAGGTGCAGTTCTTTCAGAAAGAAACAGAGTTTTTGGAATCTACTCTATTTAGAATAAACGGAAATCAATTTTAGACTCGTTAAAATTGAAATTTAGAGAACAAAAAAATATTTTTTAAAAACACCATCACCGCCTCCACAGTCCACCACACTCCCCACAACAACAGCAACGACAAGAAAGACAACTAAAGCCACAAGAAAATTTTCTCATTTGTGGCCCATTATATTTCTTAACTTAACAAATCAAAATTTATTTAACAAGGTAAAATAAACCGAGAAAAGCTGTAACGTGCCTCCATGCAGTTAAATAAGTAGGTTAAATACTTGTCCCCTATCTGCAGAGTTCGTCAAGCCCTGTTAAGCTCAGGGAGCAAGAACCGCCTGCCATGTGTGCTCAGAGCGGTGGATTTGATGCGGCCAGACATACATGCGATCAGTTCACAGAGTATCATCTGGAAATATGTAGAAAAAGAGATTCTTAGGGACCGCAGGTAGATTATGGTGTTTCTAAACTGTGCATCATAATTATGCACTATATGCATATAAGATATAAAGCGCGTCTTGTCTCGCAGTTTAGGTTGACTATTCACTGCCTTCACCACGCGTTAACTTAAAAAAAAAAAGATCTGATCTCTTAATGTTTTTTTAGGGTCAACTATGCTAAAGATAAGTTCATGGGACATTTTTAAAACATTTTTTCTTTAAAGCTGATTTAAGTAAAAGCTTAAACTCCAACCTTCCTACCTGAGCTGCCAATAGCGGCGATTGCCTTGTAAAATCGCTTCTTTAATCCCCCCCCCCCTTACTGGTGTATTTCCGTGTTATTTGTTTGTGTTGTGCTATACACCATTGTAATCGTGTACATTATTTGTTTCATTGTTTGTGTAAGGAAAAAATAACACGCATAAATCTACAAGCTATTTTCAACATAATTGAGTGCCCAGCGCTATAAATTTGCTCATAATTTTCACCCCATAGTTTTTAAGCCGGCCTCTGTTACGCCGTACTACACACTGATCCAAAATTAGCACATCTAGACAGAGGACAATGCTGATACTACTACTATTACTACTACTACTACTACTACCACTACGACTACTACTATCGCTGCTGCTGCTATCACCACAAAACTACTACTGTTCCTGATATAGATGTCACATCGATCACCACCAACAAACATTTCTTGTATATAAATAACCTCTGAGTCTCTATTGATAAGTTTACTATACAATACCTTTCTTCTACTTTTTTCAAAATGTGTCGATTAGTGAGGTAGGAAAATCAATATGCAGTAAGTACATGTAGTGGGATTGCAACATTGAAAACAACAGATGGCGCGATTGCACTGTCATTGAAGATGGTCGGCCATCGACCCATAGGTGGACCAGCTGATTGAATCTCACGTAACCAGTCATCTCCTTGGACCTGTTCTTTCGCCAAAATTGCTGCACTCGAATAAGCCACTGCAGATGAACTCAACGGAGTGTACAAATATTATTTACCAGTGCTAGGTTTGTGTGGAAATAGTTATTCAACTATAATCAGGGTAGCTAGGTATTCATCTCGCATCTTCAAAGAAGAAATATCGTCAAATATAATTATTATGTCGATATTTCGCCACATTCTTAATATCACATATGATGCCTTACAAACAAAGTTAATGATTTTATTTCATGTAAAAACGTTACAGTTTATATTAACATTGTGTGAACAAATAAAGCATACATAATCAAAAGAATATACTTTTTCTTTATAGAATACAAAAGACTGCAAATTGTAAGATAGTCTGTCAATTTTCAACCTCTGATACAAAAGCATGGTTTAATTAGTAATTGTAGTTGTTAAATTGTTGTTAATGCCATAATAGTAATACAATTGCTAATTTGCATATAAAAAAGCTTAAATTGCTATATACGGATGTTCTAATAAAATGTGTTTTATAGGCTATTAACAACCATTTATCTTTGTATCTATTCTAATATTTTAGATGTTGTTTTATTTGAAATCGTTATTTTTATGCTGTTGCTGTAAATAATAATATTGTCGTTGTTTTCGTTTGTTGTTGTTGTTGTTGTTGTTGTTGTTGTTGTTGTTGTTGTTGTTGTTGTTGTTGTTGTCATTGTTTTGAAATTACTGCTTTTGCTCTGTTGTTGTCGTCCTTGACTTGACTTGACTTGACTTGACATATTAATATTATTATTATTATTATTATTATTATTAATATTATTATTATTATTATTATTATTATTATTATTATTAGGCCTATTATCTTGACTTGACTTGACTTGACATATTCAATGTTTGAGGCCCGCTAAGGCCTGTTCATTGTTCTTCACTTTATAGTACTTCATACTTGTTGTGGTGGCGGGTGTGGTGGTGGTGGTGGTGGCGGCGGGTGGTGGTGGTGGTGGTGGTGGTGATGGTGAAAGTAGTTGCTATTTTATGTTGCTGCTGTTGTTGTTGTTTTTGTTGTTGTTATTATTTTTGTTGTTGCTGTTGTTGTTACTGCTGCTGTTCGTGCCATAGATAGGCACAACAAACACTCAAAGTTATCTAAAACTACAGAAACAAACTTTTTGTTAAAAGACTGACTTAGAGGGTGACGCAAGATGATCTACATTAATTTTTTTTCTCGTGAAGTTTAAATTCAGTGACATTGCTGGAAGACACACCTACCACTTTTTACACAACTGCGAGTTTATTCTACGTATTTTTTTATATCAACACCATCATCATCATCGTCATCATCACCATCATCATCATCATCATCATCATCATCATCATCATCATCATCATCACCATCATCATCATCATCATCATCATCATCATCATCATCATCATCATCATCATCATCATCATCATCATCATCATCATCATTATTATTATTATTATTACTAGTTGCGAACCCCCACAAATCGTGTGGATGTTGAGATGGACAAAGCTATAAGGTTAGTGATGAATTTATAGTGTGCTAAAACTAAATATGTGGCTTCTTTAGAAAATGAAAGAAATCATTAAAAAGTAAAACTGTTTTAACGAAGATAAAAATTTAATGCATAAAACACATTTTTGACGCTGGCAAGCTGCTTATAATTATTATAAGATATCAATTTAACGTTTGTGTTCTTTATCCGTCTGTGCATATTTTTGCTATAATTATGTCAACTTTTGTTTGAAGATTTTTAATAAGTCGTGGTTGCTGAATAATTAAATTGACACGAGAACTTTTTGTTGCATGGAATTCACCTGAGTAGGCTTAATTTTTCCTTTTTTTTATTTTTAAATTAACCAAGCATTCTTTTTCTAACGCCAAAATGTGCACACTCTTCAAAAAAAAAAACTCTATAATTATTTATCCCGAGTGTTGAACCGGAGAGAGCTCCAACAATTAACTTCATAATTATCCTGTGAATAACTCCGTAAACATAGCTCTAGATCTCTAGATATTTTATGTATATGTAGCAGATTTTATTAAATGGGTTCATTTCTGTCCGGAACGCCGCATTTTTAGACTTTTCTCCCATTGGTGGATTTAAATGTCGGATGGCTAAAAGTTTTCTTTTCAATGTTCGGCTCAATTTGAGAAAATGAACAGTGTTTGCATAACTTTAAGATAATGCCCACGTAAATCCTATGACACGTAATACATCCCATAGATATAGATGTCACATCGATCACCACCAACAAACATTTCTTGTATATAAATAACCTCTGAGTCTCTATTGATAAGTTTACTATACAATACCTTTCTTCTACTTTTTTCAAAATGTGTCGATTAGTGAGGTAGGAAAATCAATATGCAGTAAGTACATGTAATGGGATTGCAACATTGAAAACAACAGATGGCGCGATTGCACTGTCATTGATGATGGTCGGCCATCGACCCATAGGTGGACCAGCTGATTGAATCTCACGTAACCAGTCATCTCCTTGGACCTGTTCTTTCGCCAAAATTGCTGCACTCGAATAAGCCACTGCAGATGAACTCAACGGAGTGTACAAATATTATTTACCAGTGCTAGGTTTGTGTGGAAATAGTTATTCAACTATAATCAGGGTAGCTAGGTATTCATCTCGCATCTTCAAAGAAGAAATATTTATTATTATTATTATCATAATCATCATCATCATCATCACATCATCATCATCATCATCATCATTATTATTATTATTATTATGCATTTGGGTTTACATATTTCTCTTTACATGGTTTGGGAATAATGTTTTTGTGTCTTTGTTTCTTTTATATTGTAGGTTTTTACACAACACCGCACTCTGTCTTTGTTTTGAAGATTTGGCCTATAAGTATAATGATACCAAGATCCAATAAAGACAAGACTTGTGACTGGTCTTAAACAGATATTTTAGGACGAATAATAGTAAGTTTTACGTTTTCTACGCCATGTTAATATTTGTTATTTTCAATTTAAAAAACAAATGGCTCAGCAGAGACACAAGCCGATCCCGTCTGGTGCACATTTAGAGCACCGGACTGATCTTGAAAAGGATTGGAAAGGCTACCGGGTAAAGAGGCCTGTTATCACGTAGGCGGCGTCTGTGGCAGCTTTAATCAATACGCTAACTGGCGGGCGAGGTAGCTCGTCCATTATGGTAGAGCGGTCGGCTTCTAATGAGGAAGTCTTGGGATCGGATCTTAATCAGGCCGCTCTATTCACTACTGGTTGGGTCGGTTGTTAGTATATTAATTCTATTATGGCGTCTGAGAAAAAAAGAAGTCTTTATCATTCTTCTCTTTTTTTCTGTGTGGCACGAGGCTAAATAATGGCCAGATGTTAGATTGGACTCATCTGCTAAGAAAGCATTAAAGAAATCTGCGAAGAAAGCATATCTTTTTTTTTTTTTTAGATACATCTACCCATTGCAAACTCGATGAATATTTTTGAACAGGATTTCATTCTCTAACCATTCAAATATTTCCTAATCTTCAAGGCAGCAGTTCTCATCTATTCATTTTATTTCAATCATTTATTTTCAGTTTAGGGGCGGTTAAAATATTATCTTACACCTATTTTGTGATCTTTTGACCCTCCACACACGTTTTCCCCATCTCTTAATACTTGTACTATTCTTAGAACAGCCAATGATCTTCGCCCCTTTCTAGACATCGGCTTTCGACGCAAAAGGTCTGGGTTCAAGCCCTGGCGATTTCGCTCCATACTGGTACGGTCGGTGTCAGTATAATGTGACCGACTCCTATTAGGATGGGATCACCGCTTGAGATCCGAACTGAGGACCCCCTGCATTTTGTCCACAGCACTGACTGCTTGAGGGTTCCGCCAATCGCACTATATAATTTTCAGTGTAATCGGCTTTAGCGATACTGTTGTGATACAAGATTTAGGACCTTTCTTTTAGAGGCTTACAAAAATTGTGAAGAAGACAAAAACATGATACAGCTTACAAAGAAAGAAGAAACAAAAAGCAATGAAACTAATAATAAAAAAAACGCTAACCATTGATGGACAATGTCCTAATTTTCACACACACAAGACTGTCACTTTGTTCTTTGGACTTGTTTGTTAGGTGGAGGTGTTATCCATGTACCATAGACTGTCAATGTGGCAGCTGTTATTGGACCTTGATCTGCAGTCATTACAGAACTGTAACGCTCTCGAGTTAACACGTTCATCTTCACGTGTTTCTAACACTTTCACACTTTTAAGTATACTCTTGAGTGTTGATAATCTCTCTAGATCTCTCTCCCTCTCTATTTCTCTCTCTCTCTCTCTTTATATCTAACTATTTAATTTATCCAAGTGTTTATCTAAATGTTTATACATCCGTATATATATTTATTTATCTAACCGTTTAATATTATACCCCTCTGTCTCACTCCCTGTAACTCCCTATATTTTTGTTCTCTTCCCCACTTTATGATATCAAAATATTTTAAGAGTTATGACTATATTAAACCTCATACCTTTTTATCATTCAGGGCTTTTAAAAACATTATAGCTATCAATCAATTTTTTTGTGTGCACCGTACCTTGCGGATGTCCGTCTTCATTAACATTACTGTAAGTTACAGTCTTTCTTTATAAACCAGTCTGTTTTATATCTCGGCTTTCAGGGTCAATTATATTCAAAATTACGATGAAGGGTGTAGAACAATTATTACATACCTACAGCGCGTATTATTATTGATTTTATAGGAACACGCTGTTGAACCTAATTGGTCATTATAATAAAGCCACAGTTCAACGCGAAAAGCGAGCGGAGTAACATTTCACCCCCCACCCCCCGCTCTCTCTCTCTCTCTCTCTCTCTCTCTCTCTCTCTCTCTCTCTCTCTCTATAACTCTCTCTCAGATGAAAGCAAGTGAACACAGAAGGTCTCGAGGGAAAACAACAGCGACTTAAAAGGCAACCATAGGTAGAGCACAGGACGTCCGTGTTTCGAGCTGCCGCGTTTGTTTTTTCCCATTGGTTGGGTTGGTGTCAGTAATGTCAGTGTCAGTGTGACCGACCAGGTCCCAGGTATTCAGTAACGGGGTCCCGTATCCATTCCTGACATTTCTTGAGAACCAGGAGACGTTAAACTTGGAGAGGCATTTGCTTTCCCCAAAGCAAAGAATGCACCCGATTCAGTCATTGCAGCTAAACATTTAGTTTTAGGCTATTGTGTTGATGGCCCAACTAAACTTCGTCGCAAACTGTATGCACCCTTGAAGGTTTCAGCAATAAAATACCTAAACCATCTATGGAACACATTGCATACCAGATATGTAGAAAGAATAGGCAGTTGTTAAAGCCAATTATACTTGATAACCTCTGAAATCATAAGTTCAGTACCAGGTTACTAAATCCAAAAGAAATGTCGGCAACAGTCTAGAATTCAGTTTGCTTTATCAGTGGAGCTTATCTTGGCCAGTGTGTCACCTGTAGCAAAAAGCGTGATTGTTATGTCATTAGCACAGATTTGGTGTACTAATTGAAGTGCTAAACTTATGCACTTTATGAAAGATAGAGCCAGAATAATTTATCTGCCGACAGCCCTGAACTTCAAAGGAGTTGCGCGAAGTACGGCTACCCCTTTAATTGATATTCTGGCGTAAGGTAGAACATAATTGTGTGTACAAAATGTATATATTTTTACAATACATGCACATGTAATCAATGTGTAGAGGCATAGAAGCAGGTGCAGTTTTCACGTGGCGTGAATCATATTTTTTAACATATCTTTAATAATATCACATTTCATAAAGCTGTTTCCTGAGCATATCTTGTTCACTTTGGATGTGCAGACTATCGGTAAGTGTTTAACCGCTGTGGCTAATAATGACAATATTATTATTTATTATCTTTGTAAAAAAAATAAAGGAAAGAAAAAAAGAATAAAAAATTAATAGTAATAATAATGATGATAATAATAATAATGATAATAATTCTGTTGCTGCTGCTGATGGTGGCTATTATTATGATGGGGATGACGATGACGATGATGATGATGATGATGATGAGGATGATGATGATGATGATGATGATGATGATGATGATGATGATGATGATGATG